>VWZD01013605.1:535709-862922 GCA_013396695.1 Sakesphorus luctuosus
GGAGCCCGGGACAGGCGGGGCGCTGGGGCGACGCTTTAGGGGGAAAAGGCGATGGGGCGCTGCAGGGAGCCCCGGGGGGACGGTGCGGGGCAGCAGTAGGGGGAAGGGATCCCGGAGGTGCCAGGGCGGTCGCCACCGGGAGGGGCGTCCCCGGCGGGAGGGCACGGGGAGCGCCCCAGGGCCGCCCTGCCCGTCGGGCCCCGCAGCACCTGGCGCTGAGTGCCGCAACCTTTCCCTTTTCTTTTTCCTTCGCACAGCCAGGCTGCAGCTGGTGAGAAGTATGCGAGGCGGGTTTTGTTTTGTTTTGTTTTGTTTTTCTTTTGGTCAGGGCTTCTGAGTCGCGCCCCTGCAAACTTGAGAACTTCCTTTATGGGGAAGATTTTTCACGCGTTAAGGGCTTCAGATACTGGGTTGTAAAGGTTTTAATAACAATATACAGAGAAACAGGTTCCATAATCTTAAAGTTCGTTTAAAACAAAGTCTTTGTTACATGGATGCTTTAAAAAAGAGCTTTAAAAAAAGAACTTTATAAACCCTAGGAAACATGAATCATGAGAGTCAGCATTAAACCGTAGGATGCAAATCTGCCTTTCTTTTCAAAAGCATTCTTACAGGTATGTGTTTACACAGTGAAATATTTGGGTGGAAAGATCCTGGTCCATGCCTGAGCAGTGCCGAAGCTATTAAACTGGCCTGACGGGTTACCTAGGGATTCCCTTGACTTGGAGAGCCTTTTGTTAAGGTAAAGCTGATCTATGTGGCTGTTTTCTGCCTTCTCCCGTGCGGTTCACGTTGCGTGAAGTGAAAACGGTGTGGGCGGACTTCAGCTGAGCTTTGACCAGCCCTGCCTGCTCCGTTGGCTTCTGAGCAGTATTGGGGGGCCATTCATTAAGGAAGCTTAATAGCCTTGTGAATTATCTGGGTGCTGTGCTGAACCCTGGCAAAAGCCATGGTCAGAGTAGGCAGAAAACGGCAAGTTCTTTATGAGTTCCACGCCTTGTTCTCCTCAAATTCAAACTTGGCTCAAAAGTTTCTAAGGTCTCCAGTCCTAACAATAATTTGGTAAATAAAAAGCTAAAAGAGGGGTGGATCCCTTATCTAGGAAGTTGGCCTCTTTGTGAGTGTGTTTATAAATTCCCGTACAGCTTGTGTATTTACACAGAAAGCCAGGCTGAGCACAGGTAAATAATTACTGCTAAAATGCCATTACTTTCAGTAAATACAAACTAGTATTTGCTGCTCAACACAATATTTGCTGAGGAAGCCTGAAGAACCAGAACCAATGTTTGTTCCTGTAGAGGATTTCATGCCAGCTGCTGGAAATACGTGTACACATCACTTCATGTATTCTCCCTGTAATGGTCCTGTGCTGCCTGTTGGCATAAATAGTTTGGGTAACACAACCCGTCACTATTTGTCCCTGCATCTTACCTCTATTTCCACAAGGTTAAAAACAACAACAACAACAATGACAAAACCAAACAAACAAACAAACAAAACCCAACAAAAACAGAGGCAGAATAGTAAATAAGAAATGTTTAAAAGCCTATAAACAGAAATATATGTCTCCACAAGCTATAGAGGGGTTTAGGCATGATTTGCTATTCTAATGTTGTCTCTAGTGCAATCATTTCCTTTGGAGAAAAGGGAGCATATAGTTAAAATACAGTCTAATGACCCAAGAAACATATTTCCATATACAAGTACTTCAGATACAGAACCAGTTCCAGCTACTCATCATGTTACATATGTGGTGCATTAGATTTTACCAAGTCAAAAGTTAACATTGTAACACTTGTTTTAAAAGATAAAATAGGCAATCCCATAGGAAGCGGGCTACTATAGAAGGCAGGTGGAAACATTCCCTGGACAGATGTATAGCTTATATTCAGATTTATCAATAAAAAACACAAGTCTTAGCAACATTCATTCTCTTAACCACTTGGACAGGGAGTGCTAAGTGTTCTGCAGAGAAAAACAGGTTTCTACCTACCGAGGTTAAAGGATTAATGAATACTTGGCACATGAAAAATTAATAGTGATAGGGGGAAGAAGATTGCATGTAGACAGTGTGATAAGGTGCGTAACAGAGAAACATCACATTACACATGTTGCTGTGCCCTGAGGAAAAGACAAAGCTCATTTCCATTGAGTTTCAGATAAAATATTTTTAAACATCAATATTTATTTTGTCATACTTAGAAATATTTTGTTCGTTTATCTATGATATGAAATCATCTAGAAGAGAGGATAGCTGACTGACAGTGGGTAATAAAATTTGTTCTCTGTGAGCTTCATTATGTGCTATGTTGGCTGTTTACATGGTCTATTGGCTGCTACTGAGAACTATTACCCATATGCATGAATTCGCAGGGCAGTATCTAAGCAAAATATATGTAGCTACATTTGCAGGAGAAATGTATTACCTGATTATATATCAATAGATTGATACAGAAGTAGGGATATTACACATTAGTATTTGATATATATCACAGATTTATAGAGAAATGTCGTTCTCAATCACATGCTTTTATGGAAAACCTGTCCTACTAAATCACCATCTTGGCTCACTTCATACACCTGACCCCTCTGTTTCCAGGCTCATCTAGCTTTACAAAGCTGAGCTTACATCGCCTATTAATGTTCTAGCTTACATTTTAACATAGAAATTGAAAACATTTAGTATTTCTCAAGATTTAGGAAGTTCTCTTTTTTATCTTCATTTTTCTCCTTTAAAGAAGGAGCTTTAATCATATTTCCAATTAATCAGTGGGACTCTTCAATACGCCATTTTTTCAGAAACAACAATCCTAAACTTTGTAAAAGGAACCTTAACAGTGCATTGCCATATACTATTCTAACATCAGAAAATCATACTTCTGGAAACCAGAAGAAAAATCAGCCCACTGACCATTTTTGGTTACTTATTTTTTCACAAGTCTGACAAGTGTATTTATATGTGATTTTAGACTTTTTCCATAGTCCTTCCCCACTTCTGCCATCTTGCCTTCAAAGCAGTGCTACTAATTCACTTTTATTGAGTCCCACCACTTACAACATCAGATGGCTCTTTCCAGTCTTCCTGTAGCTGTTCTTATTCTAATGGAGTTTCTTAAAACTTACCAAAACCAAGGTAGTATAAAATCTCCTCCTAATGTTCCTCAACCTCTTATTTCCATTGTATTTGTCCTCCACCAATAAAGAATTTTCTTCACTGTTCTTCCCCAATATCCACTGCCTTATTTGTCTTACATTTTTGTCTTAGATCCTAATCCATGTGCAAATAAGTAATACTCTTCAAAGCAATTTAGCAACTTCTACTTTTAACTTAAGCATGATTTAAGTTGGGTTTTTTTTAAAATATATTAATAATTGATAATTTTTCACAATGGGGAATGGCATCACCAGCAGAGAGCACGCTGGAACCTCAGAACAAAAGAAAACATAAAATCAATAGCATATTTTACAACTGTGTGCCCGAAACACATAAAAATACATCTGAAATAAATCAGTAATGTGCTGAATATTGAGAGATTTTGTCATTTAAATTAATTTTCTTATAAAAAGCCCCACCTTACTTAAATTACCTATTGTTTATTCCACTTCAGATTGTATTCATTTTTTTAACTCAAATAAACAAACAAAAAACAACCTTACCTAAATGAATTTTTATTTGGGATGCACGGTTAGACAAAAGCTGTAACAAATTACATGGTACATTTTAGAAGACAGATTGTGTTCATTTGCTGAACTTAGAGAAACCTTTGGGTTGACAGATAATCAATTCAAATACCTGCAGTTGAGGGATTGTATTACTAATTCCTTTCACAAGCCTTCCCTTTTGGATTCAGGAAAATAAACAGGTTTTCTTTGCCAAGGAATTGACCACATGAGCAGATACAGCCTTTCAGGTGTGGTTGCTGTCTTGCAGTCCAGGCTGTGATCACCTGCCTAGTCCTTCCACTCTTACTCCATTCAAACTGGTGTTAAATTCAACATGAATATGTGGGCCTTGCCCCTTTGACATCTGCCATCAAGCACAGTGTTTTGGGTATAAGGACATCAGCTTCTGTTTCTTTGAATCTTCTTAATAAAGTGTTTCAACATGCATGGAACTCTGCCATCAAATGCTGAGCTTTATGGTCAACTTCTAGGTGGCCATTAACCAAACCAGTAAATCTAAAACGCAGAAGTACCACTAACAAGTATCACTGTCATATTTCATGGGACTCACTCAAACATCAGCAGTACAATTCCTTGAGTGTGAACTTTGGAGCTTTGGGACATGTTCTATTTGGGGTTTTTTTCTGTTTTTCATATAAACCAATTGTTTATTCTTAAACAGACTATCAGGAAATCTTTCCTTCAGCCCACTTACCTTACCCCCTCCCCTCCCCAAAACCACAACCTAGCTCAGTGCATAAATGGCAGTGTTAGTGCACACAATGCAGCCTCTGTGATACAATAAAATAGAGAATAGTTCCATTACACTGAACAAGAGAGGAAAATTATAATCTGATATAATTAATAGGTGCATGTTTTTATCCAGGGACAGAGATCAAAATATTCAATTTGCCAGATTTAAAATAACAATGTTGCTAAGACACTTTAAGAAAGTGGGGCCACACAGTATTAATGCTTCACTCCCTTGATTCAAAAGCTCTGTGACTTTTCTATAAACTTGGATTGAAAACATGCATTATTGTTTCTTAATTTTAAACTTGCTTTCTTTTAGCAAGAACCCTTGAAGGGTTATGATCTTACTTGGGCAGAAGAACAGTAGGAACAGTTCGTTACTTAGTACAAACCAACACTGGCAAAAGTTAATAAGGACCAGGAAACCATCAAGGAACAGATTCAGGGAAGGTCTTGGTTTTTGCACCTCTTCAATGTTTGGTTTAGGTTTTTGCGAAACAAAAAAAAAAAACTAAAAAAAAGAAAACAAACAAACCAAAAACCAGGAGACAAGCTCTTCCTGGCTCTGGACACCGTGTCAGTGCAATGCCCATGAATGGAACATGTTGCTCAGGATTTTCATTTCAAAACTCTGTAGTTTGTAGCTGAATTTATCAACCTAAATATCACCCTGATAAAATTTCTTACCTGAATTTAAAGTCTATGTTCAATTCATTATCTCAGCTCCTTACATTAATGTGTTTGGTTGTTTTGGAGAAAAAAAAAATGGAGGATCTTTTAAACTACTTTATAGAGAGCCAGACAGTATTCTCCTATGAACATTAAAGCTACTAGGCTCCAAAGGTTCTGCAAGTTAAAGACCTAGAGGAGAAATTTCAAAGCCAGAAGAAATGTTTCAGAAATGGCTGGGGGTTGTGCATGGGACTGAGCAGCATTCTGCAATCAGGTTAGCAAAGGAATACATTCAGCTGGGCATGGACCTGTTTTTGCACCTAGTAGGCAGCCAAAAACATTTGGGATGTCTTTTTTGCAGGTATTATCATAGCAATCTTTCATGCTTATCTTGACAGGTTTTAAGTATAACAAATACTTTCAAGAAATTATGGGGTTTATCCGAGTTGTTTTTCATTTAGTGAAGTTCTCTGTTCTCCATGTAGGTGTTCAATAAATTACAACAGAGTGAATCTCCAAATAAATAAGAACTTAGATGTTTTTTCTTTACTTGTACAGCATTCATTCTTTCTCATCTTCCATCCTGTCTTACAGATACTTTCCTGTTTTACTAGAGCATTTATGTTGATAACTTTTGTTTTGATTTCAAGGCCATGCAACCTGGGTTTTCCAGTACCAGAATCTCTCGTATTCAGGAAATATTTACTAGGCCTCAAGAATGGAAAAGATTAAAATTGGAAATGGGACACAGTGCTGTGGAAAGGGACCTGGGGGTCCTGGTCAATGGCAAGTTGAATATGAGTCAGCAGTGCCCTGGCAGCCAGGAGGGCCAACCATGTCCTGGGGGCATCAGGCAAAGCATCACCTGCTGGTTGAGGGAGGGGATTGTCCTGCTCTGCTCTGCACTAGGGGGGCCTCACCTTGAATATTGTGTGCAGTTTTGGGCACCACAATATAAGAAAGATAGTAAGCTGTTAGAGTGTGTCCAAAGGAGGGCAATGAAGATGATGAAAGGCCTTGAGGGGAAGCCCCATGAGGAGTGGCTGAGGGCACTTGATCCGTTCAGCCTGGAGAAGAGGAGACTGAGGGGAGACCTCAGTGCAGTCACAACTTCCTTGTGAGGGCAAGCAGAGGGGTAAGTACCAATCTCTTCACTCTCATGACCAGTGACAGGGCTCAAAGAACTGACATGAAGCTGAGTCAGGGGAGGTTTAGCTAGGATGGTTGAACACTTGAACAGCTTCTCCAGGAAGGTGGTCATAGCACCAAGCCTGAGTTCAAGAAGTGTTTGGAAACGCTCTCAGGCATATGGAGTGGTTCTTTGGGATGGTTCTGTGCAGGACCTGGAGCTGGACTCAGTGATCCACATGAGTCCCTTCCAACTCAGCATGTTCTATGATTCTATGATGGAAAATGAAATATGGTTCTTTTCAACTCCTCTGTTATTTCATTAGATTGGCTTGAAATGCCTGGGTTTGTACCTGAGTGTCATGGACATATCCATGGTCATGGTGATTTCTGGGTCGTATGCTTTCTGGATATGGAATGTTGATGACTCACAAGCATTAAGAGGCTTCATCTGGACTCACTTGTACATACCACACTACAGATGAGTATATTTTTTTTAGTGAGTTATATGTTTAGTTTATTTTAAACAGTGAATTTCACAGGTTGTTATTTCATAGTTGTGCCACTGGATATCAATCTAACAGCTCACAAACCTAAGCATTATATTGTAGCAATTGCTTACTTAATGTCTAGGCTTGTTTGTGTGATTTTTGTTTTTTTGAACTAAGGGAATGAATTTGAGTGACTGCAAAGCTCAGTAAATACCAGTTATCAATTCTCTTTCTAATGACAACTGATGACATGATTTTTACAAATGGTTGAGCATTTGGCAAATGTTAACCATAGAAATCGAATGAGCTGAAAGAAACTCCAGTCTGCCCTAATGTCACTACTGAGCTGACAGATGGGAAAAAGAGGAGGAGGTTGTGATGCACTCCCAGAAGCCAAGGGCCACACTGCAAAATGACTGCTGAAGTGTCTTGACAGACCTTAAGTGAGAGAACTACAGATTTCTGAAGAGCAGATATCACCTATATTTTGCTTTAAAAGTTATCCTTTCTATCACAGCCTCCCCAAACAAACTGATCAAATTCTCTTTGGAGCACTTAGCACCAGAGCTCATTTGAGCCTCAGCAGTGAAGGTAAAATTGAATTTCCCTGACAAAAGGAGGAGCTGGAGCCAGGCTACCTCCTCCAGCAGCTGCTGGAAGAGCAGGAGGACAGGGCTACCATCACAGCTGCCCCAGGCAGGTGGCCTGAATGCCAGCATCTGCTGCTGCCCTGGACACTATCACCTGCCTGGGCTCTATCAGCATGGCCAGGGCACTTAGCTATCCTAGCCTTCTGCTGCTGTGAACAGCTGCCCAGTCTGCTGGTGCCCAAGCAGCAGGGAAAATCCCCCAGTATGCAGAAAAGCCTATAAACCCCAGAATAAGAACTGAGAAATGGGCAGTGGCAGTCTGTGGGGGTCAGATCACATGGCCTTCTCATTCCTTACCTTTTTCTTTTTTGACTCCTCAATTAGTCTAATGTGTCTCCTTTGGTTTTGTAAAGGGTGATTTGACAAGTTAAAAGTGCCAAACTTCAGTAGCTTCACCCATATGTGCTGCACGCCTCAGGCTAGACAGTACATATTGGTAGCGAGACTGAGAAGTACATTTACTACGTTACCTCTTAAAAACTCACTTTATTTTTCTTTTTGAGCTGGCCCCCATCCAATGTGACACTCCAGCATGAGCCATGTAGTGACAGCAACAGCCTCCATGGAAACACACTAGAGCATGAGGCCAGCCGTGGGGTAGAGAGAAAAGGCAGCTCTGTCCTTTTTCTTAGTCTGCAACTTTTTTTGCTCTGAACAAGCTTTCTTTTCATTTCTAAAGCATTATTATGAGCGCCTTTCCTATGCCACTGTGTCTTTGATATGTCTCTCGTAGCAATGCAAAGTTATGCTGAACCTGGAAAACCTGGGGCTGATTGCAGGGGGCATCACTGTCTCACAGCCTCAGCCTCAGGAACCTCCACTCCTTTTACATGCTGGCGTCAGGAGGAGAACCTGTCTTTTCAACCGAGACAGATATAAACACTGGCTGCAGCGGGTGGAGGTTTGAATGTGCAGTATGGAGTGACAGGCTCTTGTGGAGAGTGCCCTGCCAGCAGCACTGGTACTGGTGTGCCAAAGGTCCTGCTAACTGAATGTCTCTTCTTGGCAAAATGGAGGGAGCAAAGGGAAACAGCATCTTAGAGATTTCCTCTATGTCTTTCAGAGTTTGAAATATTCTCTGCTTCATCTGGGAAAATGGTGGGTAGAGGGGAGATGTTAAGCAAGTTGCTTTCCCAGTAGACTAACTGAGGAGACTTTGATGGTTTGGAGGCCCTGAGGATAAAACCCATCATCATCAGAGCTATTAGCATGCCTGCCTCTCCATCATCCTGAAAACTCACTCCCCTGTCTAATAGCAGCATGCAAAGTTGTCTAATGCCATTATGATGTCTTTTCCCCTTAATATTTTTCTGAAATTTTCCTTTTTCCCCTAGACTGCCTTGAAGTAGATCTCTCAGCCTGACTATCCCCTGTTTGATGTAGACAGTGAACCAGGTAGCTGTTTGGCATTGTTCCAAGTGTTTGAGCATTTCACAGATGACAGGGCAAATCCAGCAAAATCTGTGCTCCCACAGGCTAGCTGCTACTGTGCTTAACCTCCAGACACCCGGCTTTACATTCACAGACAATGTGACAATACCAAGTTTCACCACACATTGCTTGTAGGTTTGCAGTTCTGAATTCTCACTGTGCAGTGGGAAATACACGTTCTATATATGTCACAGGGAAGATCAGGTGCCTGGGATTCACCACAGCCAGAGTACTGAGCAGGGAGTCTCTTAAACTAACCAAAAATGTCTGGAAGCACATATATAGTAAAATTTCCCCTGTCTCAGCATGTAAGAAGTCTAAGTATGGGCTGCAAGGCAGTAGTTTTGGGGGGCTGAGAGTCACAGTCTAGTTCTCTTTCAAGCTGAGCACCTCAGCCATCTTTTCAAGGGGCTGAATTAGCTCTTTTTTAAAAAAAAAATTCAATGATACATCAGTACCTTGACTGTAATATATATGTCATGTAATACAATATGTAATAAGCACTTTTTAATGTCTAATGCTTTAATATATATGTTATAAATAATAACAGCAACAATGATGGCAGGCACCTAGGTGATATATGTCCTACATTTCTTACCTTCTGGCTCCACAACTTAAATTAGATGTGCCTGTCTGAGGCACTAGGATATGTCTTATTAAATGTGGACTGTAGACATTTACATCAGGATGAATCACCTTTGCACTGTAATGGAGAAAGATACTTACCTTTGGAGTCTCTTTCATCTCATCCTAGTAAAGGTTTCTAAATGTTACTGGCATCTGCAGACATCTTTGTCATACCAAACACTTCAGTGGACATCAGGAATCACATGTGGCTTCAGCACAGACTCCAGCGCTTTTGACACTGATATCGTTGCTCCTTATGTTGTTGCTGAACCAAGTGCTTTGGGTATTTGTGGGTCACACCAAGTCACCTAGGCTAAATCTGGTCTGAAATCATTGGGGTATAACAACAGATCTCAGGTAAAGTGGGCACTGTTTCCTCAGTTAAATTTCCTCACAAGACTCTGTTCCCTGTCATCTCAGACACACAAGAAAACTAATTCCACATCATAAAGGCTTCCTAAGTGATATTTCCGATCTACTGAAATAACTTCTCAAAATCATCAAGGGCTCTAGGACTCCAGTTAACATCCTTAATATCTACTTTCAGCATATGAGCCTAGGTCCTGAGATGATGCTAATTTGAACATCTACATTTGAATTAGTGATCCTGGGCATGCGTGTCAACTGGTGATGTGGCCGATGAACTCTCTGTAATTTCCCAGTATCTTTCACATCACTTTTCACCTTTTCCCCTCCTCATCTATCCCTTCTTCTCATCTCTCTCTCACTCCAAGAGAACTTGATAATTTCAACATCTTTAAACTGTAATAAATTAAAAAGAAACTTTGTTGGCTACCTTTAAAGCACTTTATATTGCTTTAAATCACTTACACTATCCCAGCAATGCTGCAAAGAATGCCATCTAATTTGCATAAAGTCACCTAGAGGTTAATTAGTATATGGAGGTTAATTTCCAAAAGAATGCACTAGGAAAAAAGCAGCAAAAAGCAATTCTTTCCTTAATTGGTTTTGTACACACCTCATTCTATGTTTTACAAATGTACTCAGTAATTTCTGTCTTCATTTTCTAGGAAGATTGCATATCAGGTAGAAAGGAAGTCTGTCATTGTGTCTGTCTGAGTGAGTACTTGCTGACCTTTTGTTGTGGAATAAACTATTCGGAAACACTGCCATCACATGCCATCACAATTGCATGGTGGGCACTGTAATGCTGCACTTGCATGCATCCTCTGCAGTGGAACCAAAAAGTAATTCCCAATTGTCTTTCTAATTGAATAACTGATGGGAAACGTTGATACAAACATTACATTAGAAACAGTACATGTCCCCAGCTCTCTCCACATTGCGGAATAGAGGGAAGGTGTCACCTAGTGAGCCCACCTGCCAGAGGAAAAGCAGGGCATATAATGCTAGTAGAGAGGGTCAAAAGTGATTATTTTTCTGTTTGAAAAGAAATACTCTGAGAGACCATCAGAAACTGTCCTCAGGTGACAAAGGAAGAAGGCTATCTTGGAGCTTTGCTGAAGTCATCTCTAAATTTGGTCACCCAGAGTTGTGTAATGGCTCCATATCCGTTTCTGAATCCTGGGACTTCAGTGGAAGTGGTTATGCTTTCCTACAAGAGCTTTACTAGACACAGTACAGCTTAATTTGACAACACTACTTCTCTCAGCAATAATAACATTGACTTCTACTATCAATACCCAGAAAACACGATGTGATACACTATAGCATTTTTAATGAGAATTATTAGCATTTACTGCAACTAGACATCTGCCCGAGCTTGAATCTTGATAACCTCAAACTGCTTAACAATGTTGATTTTGGATTTTGAAATATGCGTTAGAAGCCTTGTGTTCTTAGGGGCTTTGGAGCTATTCTAGCCCCCAAATGTGTCCTTCTCAGAAGCAAGTAGGAGAAATCCCTACAGCAGGGTTAAACAGCAATGTCTGACTGAAGACTTCAGTTTTATTTCTGTCTTCTCCATCAAACTGGTTTGACACCTGACAAAGAAATTCCAGTGGTGGAGCCAGGGATCTATTAAAGCTCATGCTAGAAACAGAAAAACCTCCTGCCCCTGGATGCAGCATCAAAACCATGGGCACATCGTGCTGTACAGCCTACACTGCCTTCCTGACTGCTCCTCCCCTCTCTCTGCAGTAGCAAGGTGGAAGCTTCACCACTGGTCTTTGGAAGGATAAAGTGGATTTACAGTTCTGTAAATGTTATTTCTGGTACACATTTCTACAGAGGCTGCATAGAAACTAGACCTGCTGCAAGCATTTCCATGATGAGTGGATATACAGTGATACAGCCTCTCCTGTGTCACATGAAACTAGATGTTATGTTTGGCAGTGGTAACAAGGTAACCAGAGCCTTTCCATTTTCCTTGGTCTTGAATAAATCCATCCTTGACAAGTAACATCCCTGTGTTAATTCAGAAGTTTTAATACAATAAGAACACCAACAATCATTATTGAACTTATTCTTTCTATGCATCCACTATTCCTTATTATTCTTGGTGCCTAGGAGAATGTTCTTTCTCTTCCTTTAAACAGCTCTTGTCTATTGTTGCTGTTTACAATCTCCTTGTTGTTGCTGAGGGTTCTCCTATTCCCTCTCTGTCATTGTTTAGCAAAGCTAAATGCATTTTGTTATTTTAATCTCTCTTGAAAAGTCAATCCCTTAATTAGGATCTATGGTTGTGGAGTTCCACTGGTGTCTGCAGGCTAAACACCACTAAGGCTGTTTTCTTACTAATTGTGCTCACTAACAGGACATTTGTTACTGTTGTTGATGGCATTAATTTGTTTGTTGGTTCTTTGGTTTTTTAAAGACTCTTTATCTAGGTGAGAGGCAGAAGGCAGAATTTGTTAAATCAGATTTTCAAAGGATTGAAGCTTACAAGGCATAGAAAGTGATGATTTTCTTGGTTGAGATTTTAAACTGAAACATGCAAAGATAAACCTAAACGCCCAGTGTCTGGAGACTGAGCACATCAAAATCTCTCACTAAAACACGGAGATTTTAAGAACATGCTTGTAAAAGAAGGCTGTCAAATGATGATCCACGCCCTCTCCTACCAATTCCTAATGAGCATCAAAAAATGTGGAAACAATCCTTCATCCCTAATCTATCAGACACATTTTGCTAAAGAGACATTTGGAGATTCAGTGAGAAAAATAGTAGTGCCAAAAAAAAAATGCTTACTTTGTCCTTTCTCACTTTTGTCTCCAATTTTGCTCACTAATCACTCTGTATGCAAGTTTTCAGGAGAAGGATTTCACTCTCCTAGTGTGCAATCGAAGAAAGGAATCAAAGAACCTTTACACAGGTGTCACAACAACTTTTTGAAGTAAGTTTTGATGGGCTTCTCAGTGTGTCATTTCTTTTCTGTGTACCTCTTCAGCATGTAAATATTTTACACATGCAATTGCTCTCCACAGCACCACACATAAACTAGACAATTGATGTAGTAACAACTTACCTGAGGGATGTATCTTTTACCCTGCACATAAATTTACTGTAGTTTGAATGTTTCTTGTGCCAGGATATGTCCTGTTTGATTCAGTTCTATTTAAATCAATTATTTCATTTCATATAAATTAAAAAAAAAATTGCATGGCTTGGACATACAAAGTAATGGTATTCCACCAAGGTATATTCACAGGGTGTTTCTATCTATCTTCTCTGTCCACAGAGATTGTTAGGTTCAGCTGTGTAGTGTGGCTTCCTCTACAGTGCTTGGAATGAATCCTGTTCTGTCACTGTGTTACATTATCCAGTCACTTCTCCTGGGTCCCAAATTGCAATCTGCTGCCTACTTCCAGTCTAAAAAGTAGCCTTTTTGAAAGGCATTCCTCCTTCACTTGGAAGATGAATCCTAGCAGCTGGGCCTTCTTAGTCCTTGCCATGGAAACAGCTGAATTTTTCACATCAGTCCAAGACCTGATGTGGCCTTACCCCTGGTGACAATTGCCAGTATAGCACCAGACCACAGTAGCAATTTAGCTATGTGACTAATTGCATGCTAATGTTGGACCTGTGCCCCAGTTACTCACATGGATGTGACTTGAGAACAGCTACCTGTTGGGCCGTACTATCACTGTGTCTTTGACATGCCCATGGCTTTCTATATGAGCCTCACAGTGTTCAGTACCACCTGTAGCATCCAGATCTCCACTGAGAGTTACCATTGCACCATGTCCACATTCTCCATCTCATTCCTCTCTACCACCCCACTTTTACAGCTGCTGAGGTAGACAGGTTTTCTTTTCCCATTCTCCTTCTGCCCATACAGCCTTTCCTGCGTCACCACACAATAGCTTAATTTCAGCAGCAGCAGAGCTTACTCCCTCTACAAGCTTCCCTAGCACTGGGATTTTAGCATTTCTGAGGTATTTAAGAACTGCAGCCTAAAATCCTGAGAGTTCAAAAATGTTCCCATTTCCAAAGTGAGATGGCTAACAACGAAGACCCTGAAAACTAAATTCAAAGTCCAATAGGTTAAGCTACCTCTGGGAATTTCGGAAGAGGTTTGGCATTTTGTCTGATCAGTCTGGAGTATGAGAGATCTTAGGTGAAAGACATGGGGCTTTTCCTGACACTGGGCTGCATCTGAGCTGGCTCAGAACTTTCCTTTGAGAGATTTGACAGCAGACCAGAATAATTCTGGAGAGCAAACATCTAGTGGGTTAAACAGTGCTAGAGAGTGGGCAGTCTGGATCCCTGGGATTTAGACACATGGATTTTGTCCAAGTCCTAGTATAATTCTGAAAGGTGTATGTGTTGCTACAAATGCCTGCTCCTTAAAAAAATCTGGCAAAAAAATTCATGTGTTAACACCTATATACCTATACTCATATATCTACTGACTTTGTTTTTCAATGAAACCCCTGTGTTTACATGACTAAATGACATGTCTGTATCAAAAGGCCCTTGGCATCCACCTCCCCCTGTGCATTGTACACTGCAGCTCCATCCCAGGCTGAGGGGCCCAACAGCCTGAAGTGCAGCCATCCTGGTACTTAAATGGAGAGATTCATTCCTCCAGTGTAAGTAGGAGACAAACTAGCTTTCAGGTAGCACGGAAAAATAGAAATTAATGCATTTCCCCTTTAAAGAGTAAAAGCATCTGTAGAAGGAAGACCCATCCTTTAAATGCATGAACAATACTTAAATTTGGCAGAGAACAAGTTATTTTGAAATTATGCAACACGAAACAGTCACTGACACCTCTACTGAAACATGACACTGGTTCCAGGATGTTCAGACACTCCTGCTGGGACAGATAATCTGCATTTAAATTACAAGATTCAGCCTTATGTCTGGCTGGGAAATGAAAAGGGTGGCATGATAGATACTACCTTGTGCTTCTGCTCTTGGAGTCTTTCATCCTGCTCAGTCACTCTCATGCAGTGTGGTCTGTTTCAGAATAAACTCTCTTCCTATTAGATAATATCCGAATGTCTCCAGGGCCTATTTCAGAACCGAACAGTTTCTTCTTTTTAAATTCAGCAACTATATATCAAATCTGTGGTGGGAGCAAGCTTTTGATTAATATTCCCCTCTGGTTATTTAACTTCTAATAACGTATCAATTTAACCCATGCAACTTTCATGTGAGATTTACGCTATGACATATGGTTGGGGATTTGCACTGTCCAATTTAGGAAAAGGCAAATCTACCTCATTTACAAAAAGGGTACACCCTACCTCCCCACTCTTGTGTGTGGGGATGGGGTTTAGAATAAGAGAGTAATATTTCCCTATTATTCAAGTGATTTGGTTTTTTTCCCAGGTAGTCTTGACTGGTCTTTGCAATTATCTTTCAGTGGGAAAACCATATTTTTGTTGGACCTTCAAGTCAAAACAATATCTTCTTTGTAGCTGCTGGATGTAATCTGTAAAAACTTGGATTTTACTTTGTTTAGACTGTGAGAAGTTGCTATAATAATATTTCTAGTAATTTAGTTGCACATCCTGAATCAAAATAGAATTAATTGTTGAGAAAAAATATCACTTTTAGTATTACGAAGGGAAAATATAACAGCTTAATAACAAAGGTGTCTGAAATATAGAGCCTTCTCCCACATTTTCAGTGTGTTACTATTTTAGGATTTTGTGTATGTTTGTGGGTGGGTGTGTGGGTGTGTGATTTGCCATTGCACATGGTTCAGATTTAAGAAACACAGGCTAACGTGGGCTTAGCAATTTGATGATGGTACCAGTGAGTGGTAAAGGTACAATGTGGGTTTAGAAATTTGGGCACTGCACTCTTTAAATCATAAATGCTCACAGAATTTTTAGTATTTATTGCAAACCATGGAGGAAGACAGGGAAGATACTGCACAGCATCAGCACGTTGCCATCCTTGTAAATGCCACTTGGAATCTGACAGAGACATTTTTTAAGCTACACATGCAAGATGCTGAGCTGAAAGACTGTGCTCATCCGAGGGAGAATCTGCTCATGAGGATTTCAAAGGATGCTGCCAATGTGGCTGGGCAATTTTCTGGAAAAGACGGTTTTGCAAGTGACCAAGACAGAGGTCAAAAGAAATCTCTCCTGTCCTTCCAAGCTTGCTGTTGTTTGTACCCCTGTTTTTGAGACCCTGCAGTTGGACTGAGCTCCTGGCTGACCCCTGGCCAAATTGGTGCGGCATGAAGTGTGTCACCATCACTGGGGGTGATGGGAGAATGCCACGTGGTCCTGGACTGCTACTTGTCTTCTGCTGTTTCCAGCCACCAAGGCAGAGGTTTGAACTTAGCCCTCATCTGCAGACCACTGTGCTTTTATCACCACTTTGGGGAGAAAAAAAGTGGAAGGACCATGAATTTAGAGCAAGTGTGAACAGACAAAAATCGATGTTCTTGTGAATTGAACCTAGAATTGTGACTGGCCTGCAGTAAGAACAAAGAAATACAAGAATTAGCATAATTACTGTGAAGGTACTTATTTTCATATACTCTTTATTGTTGTTTTATTTTAGGACAAGTTTAATTAAAAGTAAGCACTGGCAGTAATCATATGGTATGTGCTTTGTTTTTGGAGCTTTGAAAGATCTTTTCTTGTGAGTGTGATAAATCATCTAAATGACCACACATGAAAACGTGTAAAACATAATTTGGTACAGAATTTTTCCACACATGGCACGTATCATAAGCAAGTGTTTTATGAAAGAGACCACAGAGTTTTATGTAGCGTGGTTAGGTATAGAATACAAATACATTGAATTTTGTATATAGGCCATACACAAAATACTACAGGTATCTGCTTAAAGAAAGACAGCATGACAAACCTCTAAGAGCCACGAAGTCTACAGTACCTACTACACATCTTAGCAACAACTGCCTAACGGACATACTGATGCCAAAAGAACCCTTTGAGTTTTTCTAAGAAGGATACATAATCAAGGGTCCATGAAATATGTCATCCTTTTCACTCATTTATACCAAGGAAATACCAACAAAACACTTTGTTTAAATAGCTTTAAGGACCTGATATAAATCAACAATAGCCAGGAAATTTAAGAGAGCCAAAGCCCAACACTCCCTCTTCAGCACATTACACCCTGTTTTTGCAAAGAAAGCTAGAAACCTTGGGTATATCACCTCATCTTCAGTTCTTGCTTTATGTCAGAGCTTATGGGAAAAGCACCAGCAATAACAGAAGCTTCCACCTCAGAGCTTGCATGGCAAGGATTCGGATGAAGTCATGAGAAGTCACATGTGCTTTACATAAAATATCAGCAACTTATGAGTGGTAAGTGAGACACCACTGCCCAGCAGTTGAGACTGAGTCCCTGCTCTACTGAGTTGCTCTTTCACTCAGAGCTGCCCAGCCAGTGCTGGTACAGACAGAGTGACCTGCGGAAGGGAGAGGCGTTGTACACATGCCAAAGAAGTGGCTCCCCAAAGCCTGTATGTAGGATGTTTTCCATTCTGGCTTTGGTTCAGTGGCTGTGGTGATCCTAGAGTGACAGCACTGCCAGTATCACTGCTGCCAAACCTGTGGGCTCCCAGAAGGCCCCAGAGCTGCAGTGCAGCCCCCTCTGCACAGTCACTCTGCTGGGAGAGGACCCTGGTGCCCAGTTTCCAAGCTTCAGTAGGTATTTCAGTATGTACGTATTGGTATATGTAACACCAAAACACACTTAGTCCCACTCTTCTGATGCAATCAAGAAAGTTAGATTGGGGGGGGTTTGTTTTATATTAAGACAAATTGACAGTTTTAGCCTGGAGTCAAGGAGGGTTTGGGGAGACCTTATAACTCTTTTCAACTACCTGAAAGGAGGTTGTAGCAAGGTACAGGTCAGCCTCTTCTCCCAAGTAATAAATGATAGGACAAGAGGAAATGACCTCAAGCTGCCCCAAAAGACATTTGGATTGGCTCTTAGGAAAAATTTCTTCACCAAAAGGCCATCCAGGGAAGTGGCTGCCTTCATCCCTGGAGGCATTTAAAAGATGAGTGGAAGCGCTCAGGGACAGGATTTAGTGGTGAACTTGGCCGTGGTTGGATTCAATGACCTTATAGTATTTTCTAACCAAAATGATTCAATGATTCTATGAAAATATTTTATTCCAGTCCAGGGTTAGATGATACAGGGGGATTAGTGAAGACTTTTTTAGATACTCTTTCTCCTCCTGTCTCTCCTGTTGCAGTGGTACTTGCAAGTTATCAAGCATCAGTGTTAGCTTTGGACCTATGGAAAAGGAAGGAGGCATCTTCTCCAAAGCCTTCCAGGCACTTCTATCCCCAGGAGCCTTATCCTACCGCAGCAGCTTCTGTGGTCCTATCTTTATTGTCCCAGGGTCCTCCCCTTGTCATCCCTGGACCCAGGGGATTCCTCCCAGACAGAGGCAGAGCTGTCATCACCTTTGCAGCAGCAGGAATGTCTCAGGATACAGGGTGGAAAGCCAGGCCATGAGGACTCAGGGCAAAATAGTGCCTGAATTAAAGCCCCATCTACTTTTGCTGCTTTGTAATCAATTCTAGTTAAACCTTGACTCATAGTGAAACAGTTTGGTGAAGAGAAAAAAAAAAAAGACTTCCCTGTAAGAATTCTTTTTATTGTCAACTTTCATACAGTCAGAAAAAGAAATTCCCTAGTCAATTAGAGCTTCTAATATTACAGGCACAAGGTTTGTTTTGAGAAAACAAATACATGTCAGCATTTTTAAAGTTAGTTTTTCAACCTTCAGACACGTTGGCAAGGCATCGATTTAGTGGGTTTTTTTACATGAAGGCATATAGACAGGAAAGCACTGTACTAGGTGGGAGTGCAATATGGCACTTGTCTGGTAATGATAAAGAGCAAAAATACAAAGGAGCCATAAACCAGACAAACTGATGGAGGAGAGAGGCATTCAACACTTTCATAAATTACTTGGATGCAGGACTGGAAGCGATACTAAGCAGTCTGCAGATGCCACAAAACTGGGAGAAGCTGTTGACTCCATTGAAGGCAGGGACTCGGCAATCACCAACCATATGAAATTCAACAAGGGAAAGTGCCAAATTCTGATCCTGCAATGAGCTAACGCTGGATGTACATGCAGATTGGAGAATGAGATGCTGGAAAGCAATGCCACAGAAAGGGACCTGGGAGTCCTAGTCAATGGCAAGTTGAATATGAGTCTGCAGTGCCCTGGCAGCCAGGAGGGACAACTGTGTCCTGGAGGGCATCAGGCAAAGCATCACCAGCCAGTCAAGGGAGAGGATTGTCCTGCTCTGCTCTGCACTGGGACGGCCTCACCTTGAATATTGTGTGCAGTTTTGGGCACCACAATATAAGAAAGATAGTAAGCTGTTAGAGTGTGTCCAAAGGAGAGCAACAAAGACAGTGAAGGGCCTTGAGCGGAAGCTGTATGAGGAATGGGTGAGGACACTTGGTCTGTTCAGACTGGAGGAGAGAAGAGTGAGAGGAGACCTCATCACAGTCTACAACTTCCTCATGAGGGGAAGAGGAGGGGCAGGCACTTATCTCTTAATTCTGATGATCAGTGACAGAACCTGAGGGAATGGCCTGAAGTTGTGTCAGGGAAGGTTTACACTGGATATCAGAAAGAGTGGTTGGGCACTGGAACAGCCTCCGCAGGGAAGTGGTCACGGCACCAAGCCTGACTGAGTTCAAGAAGCATTTGAACAATATTCTCGGGCACATGGTGTGACTCCTGGGGACAGTCCTGTTCAAGAGCTGAGTTCGATGATCCTTCACTTGATTATCCCTTCCAACTCGGTATATTCTGTGATTCTGTGATCCACAGAAATGGGTGTGTGTTACCCAGTTACTGGAGATTTCCCTGATAGTAATATCTAAAATCATTAGTGTAAAGGCAGCATTGGTTAGGGCAATCTGCACAGCTGTGGGTTCCTGAGAGCTTTTAGTTTGTTTTTTGGTTGGTTTGTTGGGGTTTTTGTTCCAAGCCCTGCTTTCCACAGTGACAGTGGTGTAAAAATAAACTTAAATCAGTTTACACGGAATTGGATAAAGACAGTGTAAAAATGACTCCACTCATGTAGCTTGCATTCTCTGTCTATTAAATGATAGCCTTGAGTGTTTGTAATAAAACTTAACAGAGATAAAAGCATTTAAAAAGAAATGTGATCACTTTAAGCTAAGTAGCCCCTCTGATTTAAGCCTTTGTATTATTGTAAGGTAGGCTGTTTCTGAACATATATTTTAACAGTGTGAAAGATCCAACATATGTAATATCATTTTCAGTTAGCTTGGTGAACTTATGTAGAACAGGTAAAACATGAAACCAAAAAATAGAGTTTGTAAAAGAAGAGGAGAAAAGAATTTAACAAATACGTGCTAGAGCCAGAAATTATCAATTTCACATCTTTTTCCTGTGAAGTGAATCTGTGACATGCAGAGTCAATAACAGAGGTATTTCCCAAAGTCAGCCCCTGACCTTGCAGCTGGACCCTGTCCCTGCACAGCCTCCCATTATGCCCAGCAGACTTGCAGCCAAACTGAGCTGGTTGTGCATACAGATGTGATAACTTGACCAGTGACCTAGATAAGATGCATTTCCTAACCTGGAGGGCAGACAATTTTAAGGACACATTACTGCCTTCCCTCCACAGGAGAAACTTGTCCCAAAAGGACATCCTCTGTGTGGGATACCTGTGGTTTCAGAGGATGGCAAGGGACTGTCATCCAGAGGCAGAGATTGTGCATGGCAGCTCTGTGAATGTGGCGAAGAACTGGAGGGAAAATATGAAAAGAAGATGAATCTGTTCAGCACTAAACATGTTTATTTTAACTTCTCTGCAGCTTCTGAAAAATCACTGAGCAAAACTCCAGGGCATAAATCAAAATGAGAGAGAGTAAGAAAAATGGCAAGCGAAAGAAAGTCATTACTTTGATTGGCAATGAAAGATTACTCAGGATCCATAACTGTGTTTACCTACCTCAGCTTTAAGTTCACCATTCCAAACCCCTCAAACGAATCCTACGTTAAAACCAAAAACTATATCAAAAAAGCCCAAATTTTTCATAGGAAAATTACTTGTGTAATGACAAGTCTAAGTGGAAGTTTGGGGGTTGCCACCTGTGCTCACATGGCTATATTTTCTTTACTATTAAATGCATACTTTATGGAATTTCAAGCTTTCTCTACTGAGAGTTTAAACTACAGAATAAAAGCTAAAATGATAAACATAAAGATAGTTACCTGGTATTTTTTTCTCCTTTCAGTTTCATATTCTTCAGTTATAACTTAGCACAGTCCAATTTACAGTATAAGACCAGAAAGTCAGTACTAGGCACACCGTTACACTAAGTACTGTTCCCACTTGTTCACTATAAGCTCCCTATTTCCTTCTTAAAAGTTGTTTTCAAAAGGATCCGCTTGCGTAATTGTACAGCAGCAAGCCCTGGTAGCCTCAATCCCCAAGAATGTTTTCAATGACCTCTTCCTGCCCAGTTTTTCCATGAGAGAGAGAACTCTTGGGAAAGGGGGAGCCAACAGTGTTACCAGAGGGCAAATGAGTAGACAGATGCAGAATAGAGATTAGTGGTTTAGAGAAGAAAAAAAATTTTTTTCTTTACCCGCATGTTACAATTGCTTTTAAAAAACACCCTCTCCTTTTAACATTTCATGTCCTTTTTGTAGGCCCTCCCAGCAACAAAGTACACCTTAATTTTAGAAATAGGAATATTAAAGTAGAGGAATGGGCACATTTCCCCCACAGAGCAGCTGCCAGGATCAAACCCAGCCTGTGGATCCATCCTGTCTATGAAGAGGCTGGGTAGCTTTGCAGTGGCAGTATGAGTCAACACGGCCATTTGGGGACAGTATAAGTGAGTGCAAACAAAGCCAGAGCATCAAAAGTGAAATGTCTACTTGTAAAGGGAGCCAAGCCCATTAATACACACACATACCTGTATCACATGTGTAGCAAATCAAGAGTTGTTTATTTACAGTATCAGTTTTGGTTATGGAGAAGTCTTGAAAAATCTAAGGGCAAATTGACCTTGAAAAGTTCACATTATTAAGAATTAATTATTACTCTCTGACAGACCCCATTTATCACCATGAAAACCAGATACATTAATTAGAGCACTTCTGGCATCACAGCAAACCTGTTTCCTTCATGTTAAATTTTGGGTTAGATTTTGTTCCCAGAGGGACCACAAGAGTTCTTAACTGTACCAAAGAGCAGGTTAAAGATTTTCCACTGTGATGAGTTTTGGGGGGTTTTTATCCCTCAGTCAGGCTCTATAGTAACCTCCATAATCAAAGAATTATCTTTGCTGGTGATGGACAAAATAAATACTCAGTTTCATTTTTTAACCCTGACTGTCACCTACAGAACTGACACTGAGGACCATGGGGTAGATTATTCAGCAATTAACATTATGTGATGTTGCTGAATATAGCATATTTCCTGTAGCTTAAAAATATGGCAATGCAGAGTAGGCCGCTTTTAAAGTTTAAGATAAAATCTTAGTGAAAGTCTCCCATGACTTATTGAACTCCTGCTATTACCTTATGTATTGTGATAATGGTGTAATGTAAGGTAGGGATTTAAATGGACAAGAACATAAATCTTTCTTTGAGATTGATGATATTTTGCCATTACCTTCGTGTCAAGAGGACTGAGGGAGCTTGCTGTGTTACAATTTCCAACCCTAGTCATAGTAGGAGTGCAAAATGAAAACTTCACATTCAGGTTGAATCCTGTTTGTCTCCAAGACAAAATTTCCTACAGGATTAAGACCGGCAAAATGTGGCCCCAAAGGGACCAAAGGGACTTGGAATTTCTCAGTAACATCCCAAAGAGGCCTTATCACTTTGTCAGCCACAAACAGGTGCAAAGTCCCCATTTGCAGTTTTCCCTGGATGGGAGAAAAAACATCCGGGCAAGCATGATACCCCAGTGCTCCATACTTTTAACTATTCACCCCGAATGGTCTGGCTCTTTAAATAAAGCACAGCCTGGGACATGCTATCTGCTTCTCAGAAAGCCGAAGGTGGATGCATGCCAGGGATTTGTGCAGCTTCCTGGCTTTTCTGATAAAGAAAGAACACTGCGAGGTAAACCTCTGCTCTCTCCTCTGCAGGTTTTCCCTGCGGCTGCCCAGAAACGAGGGACTCGAGGAGACAGGGCAAACATGAAGCCCATGGCACCAGAGCTAGCTGCCCGCACAGGAGACCTCTGGAGAGCTCATGCTCACGCACTTCCACATTTAGAAATGTGAGCTTCAAGGCTGAGCATTTGCATCAGCGCGTGGAAAGTATGAGAGAGCACATCTAATACTGAAAGTTAGTGATAGCCTTTGACCATGTTAACCAGTAAGTGACAAGACGGGGTCACAGGAGTTAATTATTCAAGTAAGTGACTGCTAAAAGAAATGTTTAGGAAATGCTAGTAGTTTGCACAGACTGCAATGGAAAGTGGCTAATCATTTCAAAGTTTAACCTTGACAGCTCTAAGCAGACCTTTCTCTCTCTTTTTTCTGGTTGTTTTTTAAGTCAGTATTGTCTGCATCACAGTCAGAACACTACAGGTTTTCACAGCAAAAAACCTCCTGGCTGGCTAGAAGGGCACCTGTGACATGCAGACCAGAGCTCCAGGAGAGAAGCAATCTGCTTTAGTGGTGTTCAGCTTTGAGATAAGGGAGTTCTTCAGCCTCGACTCCCAACCTCCTGCGTGATGCGACATCGCTCTCCTCACCTCACAGTACTGCGTGTATGTAGGTTATAATCTCTTTGGGGCAAACTCTGCCTTGTTTGTTCATTGCTGAGCACAATCAGTCCCCACCTGCTGCTGATGTCCCTTGGCAATGCCACAATACAAACACTAATGAAGACAGACTGCTCATACCTGTGTAGCCCCGACTGAATCCACCACTTAAAAGATTTCATTATTTTTTTTTGGTGCCCAGATAATTAAAAAAGTTCCCAACCAAAATACAATTACTACCCTTCCATAAGTGCTAAGCTTCTGCGGGAAATAGCTGCATAATTTTAAGAGCCAAACATTCCATTAGACCTCTTTTTTTTTTTCAACAATCAAATACCAGAGAGGGAGGTAATACTGACAATGTATTTCTCTTCTTCTGGATGCTGAACTATTTTACACTATAACTTCTGATCATGATATATGAGAGTCTGCAGTTAAAAAAAAATAAAAGGAAAATATAAACTAACATTTTATAATGCTATAACATATATACAGCACTTCTCCTCCCAAGTGTACTTAAATTACTTGACCTCTCAGAAAAGTATAGATATCTCCAGACTGGGACATAGCATGTGTTTAATAAACAATATTTGAGGTTTGGACATGGACATGAATAATTTTTCCAACTTACAGCTTTAGTAAGGATAAAACAAAGAGTAAAAGCACATTTAATGTGTATAGCCCTATTAAGATACTGAAACTAAAAGGAAGACAGACTTGTAGAACTTAAATATGAAGAATATATTAAGTAAGGGTAAAAATGAAAGTTGAGCTGTTAGATGAGAGGACAAATAAGTGGATAATACTTTTTCCTTAAAAAAAAAAGCCTTTGAGGTTATAATTTCTTATTTAGAAGCCTAACATTACCCATATCAGAAAACCAGAACCCTCAGTGTTACCTGTGCTCATTGGTGGGGTGGGCACTGCACTGGAATACACCCTTGGGGAATATCTCAAAAGGAAGGCTGAAAACCCTCCAGGGAAATCCTGCAAAATGCCTATGGGGGAAAAATTATTCCAGAGAAATCTTCCTGATGTGTAGCATGAAATCGCAGAGGTTGTTGGAACTTCGTATTCTTCCTGCTCATGTTGTAGCAGGGCTTAGAGGGTTATTTTTATTGAGTTCTCAAAGACAAGGAATCCTCTTGTAAAATGGGTGAACATGTAGGCATGGCCAGTCCTTCATTAAATGTTGCCCAAAATGGCTCTTCAGCAACAAAAAAAGTTATACTTAGGGAGCAGGACGAGAACCTTTGATGCAATTCATACTTGAGAATAAATATAGAAGAACAAAAAAAATTTAAAGTTATTATTTTAAACAGCCCAGTGCCAAGTCAGCCTACATTAAGTGTAAACTTGTAAGATAAGCATCTAATTAATGATTGCAGAAAGTAGAGGTTTGGTTTTCAAGCCCCACTGCTCAAGTCAAGAGCAGTTTTCTCTCCTGTGGTACTTGGACCGAGGAAGAGGGACATGGTAAAGGCAATGTGGGTGGTTCATAGTGTTCTCTTTGCTTTGGCCTGAGAAGCCAGGAAGCCAAAACAGTTCTTTGCTTGTAGGCTTTCTGTTGCTTTAAGCATGAATGTCACTTTTGTCCTCTAACAATACCACTGTTGCTTTTAGGAAGACAGTCTTTGACTCTTTCCTGGACTAGGAATGGAAGCCAACTGAAGCAGCAGGATGCTGTTCTTCCAAATCTAATTTGTAGCGTTCTCTTTTGATGCCATTGCTGGCATCACACAAGCCACGGCGATTTCAAGCAACTTTGCTAATCTGCCTTCATTAGCCCATACCAATAGTGACAACCAGTGCTTATAATACATTTTTTCAGGCTTCCCAGCACCAGCCTTGCACTCATTCCCTAGGAATAATTTCAGCTGGGCTTTACAGATCTTCTATTCAACCTTACATGCCCCACAGCAGACAGAAGGGTGAAGAGAAGGCCTGCACCATCCTCTCTTGATGCAGGCCTGCTTATTTTTCTGAGTATCTGTATGGGAAAATTTGCAGTCAGTTTTGAGTTTTCCTTCCTTCTGTAAACCTAACAGGTTTAGGTATTGTGGTAGTGATATATTCAGGTGGACTTAAATGTGTCTGTGCTCCCTTTACAGTCACTGAACATGATTTGGAGGCAACAGCTACATATTTAGTGCATTTTTAGGAACTCCAAAGTATCCAAAATTCTGTCTACCTGTCTAGCCTCCAGCTGCCACTGCGGAAGTGTTTTATGTGAGTCAGTCCTAGGTCACATCTGCTACCTCTACATGGATATCTTGGGTACCAGAAGTGATCTCAAACAGCATGGGATCCCTACCTGTGAACAAGTAAATAAAGCAACTGTCTCACATCATCTAGCTCTGTCCAAACCTACCGGTAAGAAACAGGTGTTTATGTCACCTATCTGAGAATGGGCTGGTGTGCCTCCTGGGGATTCCTGTCCCTGTCCATTGATTTAATAGGAATTTAGGTAAGTAGTTGAGATATGATGACTAATTTTTAGATAGCTCTAGTGAGGTGAAATCAATCCCATCCATACTGACACATGATTAATGTTGGAACAGTAAGCACCTTGCACTTTGCTCTTGAATGTCATAATAATTTTGGTTAGATTTAATGTTTTTTAAAAAGTGTTCCTGCTTTTATTAAATTGATCCTTGTTAATTATAATCCAATAAATTTTAAAAGAGGATTTAAAGGGTAATGATTTGTACATCTGTGTTCAAAAATCAGAAGTATCAGACAGTAAGTCACCAATCTCCTGCAGAATTCAGAACATGCATTTGAAAAGTGATTTCAAATCCCTGTGCAAGTCAAACAGAGGGAGAAGTATGTACAAGACTTACTGCTATATTGTGACAAACCATAAAGAAGCTTTCAGCTATTTAGCATCTTGACAGGCTGTTCAAAATCAAGTGTTTAACTCCACTCTTTACCTTGACAATCAGGCTTCCCTCTTTGCTTCCCATATATATTATACCATATTTAACACACAAAAGGAAAAAAAAGGTGGTATTTTCTTTACTGAGAGTCAACTTTGTCATGCTGCACCCCATCACTCTTCTTGCTTTTTGATCATAAGAAAAGCATCCCATACTTGCTTATATAGCAAACAGATCTTTCCTGATATGTGGACTGGGAATTTATGAGTCTGTAGTCCTATCCCTCAGGAATAAGTAGTAGTGTGTTAATATACTAAAAAAACCCACAACCAAACAACAAAATAAAAATCCAACTCCAAAATTAACATTATTTGTTAAGTCCTGTCTTTCTAAAAATATAAGCTTTATTTACTTTCTCTGAGCAGTCAGTGATCCCATTAGTGATATAACCTCACTAATCCATTAATGCTCATGCGACTTCGTAACAGTATTCAAAAAGTATTTATAGACTCAAAAATAGAAGTCAGGGTATTTCCTAACCTAAACAATAATTTTCTTGCAATGTTCTTTCAACAAATTCAGTTATCCATTGCTCAGTCACCTAGCAAGGTAGTCTTTCTGTCAATAAATACTTATATGATCTGCTGATTTTCCTGTATTATCTGTATCATGTACTTTTCTTAGACTGTACTCAAATCACTGTATTTCAGAGTAGATAACAGCCTCTAAGCCCAAATAGAGTAGAAGTATAATAAGTGTAGCACAGGAAAGTGATTCTTTTACTTCAGTTAATGACCAGTTTATACATGTTCCCTGTGCTCTGTTTATCTTTTTGGAAAAAAGAAAAGTATAAAAATAGCCATCAATGGCAACAGAAACTCTGGATGAAGGGACTACATTAATGAAAATCTGAAAACTAATGGGATTTTGAAAGTACCTATACTATTCAGAGGTCAGGCACACACTGCTCTTTCCTTGCATCATAGTAATGAAGCAGTAGGAATCTTTCATGGTAACAATAACAGCCACTGTACTAAATTCAATTCAGCACTCTACATATAGTGACAGTGACATGTGATGATACTTGTGACAGATTATTGTGGTCTTCCATCATAGAAGTGCAGCAAAAATTCAAGGCTGCAATAAAAATTAATCTGGCCGTGAAACTGGCCTATAGTTATTCCCCTCCACTCATACACTACAACACCGATGTATAGAAGCCATCACATATGACTTTGTGAGGGCATTAGATGTACATAAAGCTTGCAGAGAGAAACTCAGTGGTTGCTACAAAATATTCAGAAACCAAATACTGAAAGTGCATCTTTTTACATCTCCTGTGTCACTACAGACAGTACCACTAGTAAGTGACTTACTTGTAGGATGTTTTCAAAACCTGCTACCAGTGAGTTGGTAAGAACACTTCACCTTTCATACTCAGGCTACTGATTCAAAGTCTGGCCTGAGTTCATTTGACCAAGGAAATTATTCAAATTTAATTGCTGATTTGAAATAAGTCAGTAGTTTTAGTGAAAACTCTAAGGATAAAAGTCTTCATTACAAAATCACAGCCATCCCTAGGATCCTCAGAAAAGGTGAAGGAACTGAATACTCAGAAGAAACTAGCATCAAGCTGGGGAAAAGCCAGGGACACTGTGATGCTGCTGGTGGCAGGGCAATGTAAGAAGATACATCTCCTGTTGGTGGAAGACTTTTCTGAGACTTATCAAAGTAATTAATGCTACACTCATTCAGTCAAATAGTGATGTGGAAGTCAAAAAAAGTACTATCTCCTGCTAAAGAGATGAATATAGCTATAAACATAAAGAGTCCTTGGGTTTTGCTTCATTTGCTTAATCACTTTAGTATTCTCTGTTTGCAGAGCATCTGTATAATCCATATGTGGTAATAATTTCATGCACAAACCTTAGGACACACAGTGCTGTAGAAGTTGAACAAACCTTGTCAATCACTGAACACAGGAAACCTGTTGGTGGAACAAATTTGCTGCATGCTTTAATTGTAGCCAAAGAGGCCTGGCTTCCCCTAGATTTTCATGGTTTGTTGTTCAACTAGAATTTCTTCCATGCATCTGAAATTTGCTCCAGGTTATATGATGTTTTGTGGCCCATCACAACATGGCATATTACCAATTGATACCATATAATCCACAATGAAAATATGTCCTTAATGCTCCATGACAAATTGAAAGAATTTGAATATCTTATTTAAAACAGTAGAGGGGAAATAGAATACAGCCCAGCTCGGTAGTTTAAATTTATTCTTTGTTAAAGCAAAAGAGGAGAATAAATAAAAGGTATCTGGAACTTTGACTATCTATAGCAGTGATTTAGTGACTTCAGCTTTTCTGAGTTTGCTTGTGCATTTTTTTAACTGCTTCCTATCCATACTTATTTCTGTAATAAATGACCCAGGGTATTTTAGGATATGCTTTTATGATATTAAAATAGGCCTTCTGGAAAGCTCATTTAGCAATTGAGTATAACGCTCCTGAAGAATTTGAAAAACAGAACAGAAAATGTAACCCTTATGAAATCAGTGAAAACAACCCTTTTGACAGCTTAAGACTGCAGTTGCATCATTTTTAAATTTTCTTTTAACATTCCACAACATGACAGATGTAATGCCAACACAAAGAAAGGTACACAGAGGACTCTACTCCAAAGACCAAACATTGCCAAATAGAAAATTTTCTATTATATTCTACAAGCTAATTTCAAAGTCTATGGAAATGTGTTTTTAAATAGATTCTATAGGTTTTTAAAACGGTATCTATAGATTCTCTCATTGTAATTACTTTTAAAAATCTATCAGCTTTTGCCCAGGGATCTGCTTATTAATACTAGCATTATTGTGTTAATATTTTTTGGTTCAGATTTGTTTGTAAGTAGTACTATGACAGTACTGTAGGAGAATAATTAATTATAATTTTAAATGCATCAAAATGTTTTGAAAAATAAATAAATAGATTTGATTACTGCTTATGATCTACTTAATTCATGTGTACATAGATGTTTAAATACTTTGCATTTACAACTGGAATTGAGCCTTTTTATTCTACCTGCAGCTGGACTATGAACTGAGTGCATAAATAACAGGTGTTCTGGTTTCAGTGATTCATTTCTTAGCTTCCTCAGGGTCAGTTAAGCCACTAAATATTTATCAGATATGCTTACAATATAGGGTCTCAAATGAAAACACTATCAATGTGGAATGCTTCATGCTGAGATAAACCATCCTTTTATTTCAATATTTTTCTTTTGGATCAGTGGCTGTTCTGGAATGGCCAATGTTCATGGCTATACTGAACAGGCGCAAAAATGTCTCCTTTTCTTTCACCAAAATTTGACTTTGTTTTTCTGATGCTGCACAATGCATTTTAATGAGAAGATTTTAAGGAGCTGAAGTGAGATAAGGCCTGGAATTAAGTCTTCTGTGCTTTACAGTTCTTCCCTTTCCTTCCCTCCTCTTCTTCCACCGTGTGATATTGACTGCATTGCATCAGTGCAGTGGCAAAGGACCAACAGAGCTACATTTAACCGTTTGTAGTAAACATTACTTGAATGATGGCAAACATTTCTACCTTGGAAGCACAGTATGATACATTTTTCCCTTTTTTTTTCCCTGCCTGAATGAGCAAGAGTTAAAAAACCGAAAATAAGCTCCAGGAGTTTTGCATGACTCTGCAAAACATTGACACCAAACTTTTTTGTCCTTAGCAAAGCTGGGATTATCTGTAGTCATTTAAATTCACCTCTACTGACTGAAGGCTTAATTATTGCATTTTGAGGCAGACTTTTGGTATAATTATACAGCTGAAGACATTTCAATATTGTAATTAACTGGAAGGCTGAGAACCAAATCAACTCAAAGCTAATATGAAACATGGTTCCTTCATGGGACCAAAACTACAGTTGTAAGAGAGAATTCTTCACTTAAGAGGTATATTTCTAGATGGCTTTAGCCTTTATGCTATTGAAATTGTTATGACAGATCTCTTAAGAAACAACAAAAATGTCACTTCTAAAGTCTGTGGAAGACTAAGATATTAGGAGAGTCACCAGTCAGTATCAGAGAACTTTGTACAGTTTGGCAAATAGTTTAGTGAGACTACATGTTTTTTGGCACAGTGAAAGGAAAACTCATTTATCTACAAATAATGGGGGAAGAAATGAATCTGAAGAAACTGCTGGGAAATAAGTCAGCCAAACATACTCTTCCATGGTAATGCAATTCTTGTATGTAACACAGGAATTTATACTGAAAAAGTGTAGCAATAAGCCCAGCTCTGGTATTTACAGTTTGATATGGATTCTGAAAAATCAAAGATGTTTCAGACAAGGTCCTCAAGGATGACTAAAATGGAAATTCTAAAATGGAACTCATGGAATGAACTATTGAAGACACTGAAGACAGGGAAAAATAACTTAAGTACCTACCTGTAGAACAGGAATTCTGTATTAACTGGCTGTTTGATCTCACAAATAGAAGTGTGGGATTCTGAAGGATCAAAAGGCTGTTTTCACTACTTCTCAAAGGGCAAGATTTTCTGTTCCACTGGAGTGGCAGAGATATGGTGGTGTTAAAAGTGATAGGATTGAAATTTCATCAGTTTGGGGATCTTCAAGAAAAAGCTCCTACCCCTTATAATGACTGATCATTTTCAAGCATGAGGAAATGGACTATACTGAGAAAGATACGGTTCTTTCAGCTGCAAAAGGATTAATTCATAAGAACTTTTGAAGTCAAACCATTCGAAGAAACCAAAATGAGAGTGAGACCTTGAAACATAAAATGCGCAAATACATTTGTCATGTACACCAAGTCTCCCGTGGAGACACAAGCCCAACACGTGAACGGTTTCTTCATGTTAGTCAGCAGTGTTGGGTTGAGATAAAAGTCCAGTGAGCATCAGGCACATGTGTGGCAACCAGCCAGGTGCAATGTCAATCCAGGATGCTCAAGTGACAACTTGGGACACCAGTGTTTTTCAGGGCAGGGCTGGGTGCCTGGGGCTGGGCTTAAATGAGGCCCCTGGGCCATGGCCAGGATCCAGGAAGGGCTCTCAGGCAAGGACGGCCAAGGCCATTAAGGCCCTATTGGAGCATGGACAGCAGCCTCACAAGGCTCAGCAATTAACATTTGTTTTGGTTTATGCCACAGACCTTCTCAGGAACGATGTCCTCAACATGACAGCATTTTTTGTCAAGATTGCTAATCCGTACCTTTTACTACCGTTTGTGAGAAGGGGTCACCCATCCTTTCATAGCATATTTGAAGAGTGATGTTCTCATACAAGCATGACATTTTCTTCTGAGACCATTATTCCCTGATGCACAGAATGAATTTATGAAGTGATGGCAGCTCTCGGATCATATCAGTCTTTTTATCCTGCTGTTCTCCTTTCTTTGTACAGCAGACATCAGGTTACTGCTGAAAACAGTACTTTTCAGCATCCTGTCAAGTAAAATATCAATGGATGACAACTTAAATTTAATCACTGCCCTTCTGTAATTTAATCTAAATACAGATCAGTCTGGTTCTGCAGGTTATTTTACAGTGCTTTATTATTTTTATATTGTTTTCTAACAACACTTTAGATTTGATATAACAAGCATTGGCAGTTACATGACTCCACTCCCCACAAAATTCTTTATCTACTAATTTTTGTGGCTTGTGTTTGCTTCTTTCTACATTAGAAGATAATTTGTTATGAATAATTGCCTACTTAGTTGCAATATTTTCTAGTAAAGCTAACTGAAGAAAGTGAAAATAGCAAGTTAAGACAAATATTAGTCTTCTTCAGCCAACACAAACAAATCTATGCCTATGTTGCTCCAGGGGTCCAAAAGTTTCTGTGGTGCCAATAAGGGCTCTTTCATTTGACTTGGCTGTATTTTTGGCATACATAACAAACTTAAAAATACTTCCTTTTCATTTCTTATATTCCCAACACCTAAGTTCCCTTTCTGTGACTTTTTAAATCATTTCTGTGCAACATCTTGGAAATATTTAGCAAAAATCTCAGCTAGTATTGTGACGATCATCCATAAATCAATAGCAACAGCTGGCAAAACACTATTACTATATAATTATTATTTTATATTTTTATTTTAGATACTGTAATAAAACAATAGAATTAGTACTTTCCTTAGTATCTCACCCCCACTAGTAATCTGAATTGCATCTGAGATCAGACACTTTGGTATTTTTTTCTTTTTCAGCCCAACATCCTGACATATATGACACACAGTCTGCCTTAAGACTTTCCTTTGTTGCACTTCTGCCAAACCTCCATGTCAGGGATGTCTGACCTTTTCAGTCAGGGTTGGATACCTGGAAACTCCTGGAGTTGGAGTTCTCACACTATTCACACTACTCTCCTGCATCCTATGGATGCAGCAACAGCTTATAGCAGCAAATATTTGGTAAGGCATAAATGTGGTTTAGAAATGTTAAAATCACTTTTTGGGATTAAATTGTCAGTTACAGAGCCCTGCTGTTGCAAAAGTGACAACTAATGCATTTTTCCCCAGATGTGAATTCAATCTGAAAAAAAAGAAGTATCTGTTTTCCAAGGTATAGAAAGGGTGTTTGTGAAGTGCTTTTGACAATGGCAAGAAGTGGTTTATGATTAACTTCCATCCACACCTCATAAATTACATTTTCACTAATAAAGATAAAAACTTTATATGCTCATCACTATTTTGCATTTGTCCACCTCTCCGAGGTAGTGACCTCTGGTTTTGACAATCCAGTTATGAGAAACATGAAAATAAAAACGAAAGTATCTTCTGGCTCATTAAGACAGGAAGGTCACAGCCTCAGCTGTACTTTCATTTCCTTGTAACTATTGTTGGGTTATTTCTGAATGAGATCTCCTATTTCCACCATATGAAATTTACCTTTTTGCTTCCTTTTGCTTTATTCCAGAAGCTCAAACTCTTTTCAAGGCTGCCAGGAGTCTCTTGTCAACCTACTGTTTTTCTCACATTAAAGCTTCATCTATGTGTAACTTAACAACCTCTAGACTATGAGAAAGTCGTACTTCATGTGAAATATCTGTTACAAACAACTTGGATGGTGATGTTCAAAAACAGCGTTTCACAATAGGGAGGGAAATGGCCAAAAAGCTACTTTATTTTCCTTTTGCATCAAGCACAAAAAAATATTTCCAACTCTTCTGTATAGAAGTGTGATGGAAAACATTCCCACTTTACCGGTTTTGGACCTATACACAAGTGGAAGATTCCACCCTTTTTTCCACTGTGCTTCCTGTCCTGCCAGGAAGTTGGACCATGCAACCTGCTGTTTCACTTGCTCTTCTCCTGTAGAGCAGTCACCCTGTGCTGTTCTAAAGCAGTTTCTATTTCAAGATGAAAGGTTTCCTCCTAGGAATTTGAATGGGGAGGCATAGGAGAGTAGCAAAAGGAAATAAGATTTTCTCACCTATGTTCTGAAACCCACTGAGATCTTCCAAAGTCCTTGGAAGACCAACTCCAAAGCTTTTATCCCTTTCTTTTCAATGTAGTCTCTGCATGAGTGTTGTCCTAGATCTTAACTATGTGTTGCTTATTTAGCAGTTACCCCTTCACTTAGCCCATCAGCCCTGTAATGCAGCCCCCCCAGTTTCTCTTTCTACGTAAAAGAAAAAAACCTTTAAAAGTGCAAGACTGTCTTGGTGGGCTTAGGACTTTGACAGATGTAATGAAGTAAATATTACTGCAATAGTTGAAAAGTTTTCTTGTGCCTCCATTATTATCACCAGCCTGGGGCTGACACAAGGGAACGTGTGCTTGTGCCTCTGCTGTGCTAACACAGAGGCTGACAGCCAGTCTTAAATCACCAGTGTAGGTGGGCTTGAACAAGGTACAATTCCTGTACTTAAGGAGATTGTGCATGGGCATGCATTTCCTCCTGTCAGTTCTGCTGAAGGGTGATGACCTGTTACAAAAAGACCACAACAAACAGCCGCGAAGCAGCAACATCTTACAGCAGCTGAGCTGTTTGCTAAGCAAAGCTGAATGAAAGCCTTTAAATCAGTCACAACTGCTCATAGTTTCATTTTTCAGTTTTGTCAATTTAAAAACGTATCATTCATATTTTTCATTTTTATATGAATATTTTCCTCAAATTTCTATATTTTCATCATCAGCCTCTTTTACTGACATTAATTGAAAATAACTGAAAACATCAAATGATTCTGAGCGAGCTCTTGTCAGAGCTAACATTAAATTTCTGACTCTCTTCCAGGCACTAGTTATCAATGAAGAAGAGCTACTTAAATCTTTCTAGTTGTCTTTCAAAATCATAGAGCTAAAGCTCCAGAGGGACTTTATACTGGTGGGTCCATTTCTCCCTAGGGAACTGTTTGTGCATTTTATTGTTGATACTGTGTGTGATTCAGTGGTTACTCAGCACCAAGTACTCTGACAATTTTGCTTCATTGGGCACCTGAATTTTAACCCTTTAGCACTTACCACAATCCTTTGTATGGTTTCTGTGATTAGTGACCAACTGGATAAGAACCTTATAAAATACAGTTCCCATATTTTTTGCTTCATAGTGTTTGCATTCATTGACAAACTTTCTGAAAACTACCATATTGCAACAGTAAAAGTGAAACTAGGATTTCACTTAGCACTCTTCTGAATTACCTTTGTCATGTTGCAGTTCATGGGACTTTTTTTAAATTTCAGGAGGCAGGGGCTTGAGGTTTTGGAGAAGTGTTAAGTTCCTTTGACAGAAACTGTGGCGATCCAAGGGTTCATGAATTGCTGTGTAGTAACAACTGAGATGCTGCCAGACAGACACTGATATATTACTATTGGTTTCTTGTCAAATATGTTTCCCCAAGCGTAATTATGCACAGAATGTGAACACATTAGACCCATTTCAACTACTATCTTTAGTGTCCTCAGCTCTTATAAACAGACCTGCAAAAACCATGCCAACATTTTTTCTTCATTCTCAAAAACCCCCAGTATCTTTGCTTCCCACCTTTAAAGAAAATCAGTGTTTGGCAGCTGTCTTATGCTTTTGCTGTGTTCTGGATTTCCCTTTGTTTTTGGCATTGCCAACACAGTCTGCAATATGCTTCAGTGCCCTTAGTAACATTTTGGAACATCCTCACTAGAAATGCCAGTTCACCAAGGATTGAATTACCATGCATCATCTACACTGTGGACAGTTATGAGTTTTGTGTCCTTCCCAGTATTTTGTCATTGATATTTCTTTTCAGATGGGTTATACTTGTGTGGAATGTCCCAATTCTGTGACATGCTTTTTATTTTGCTCTTACACACTTTGGCTTAAATATTGCTGATGGCACAAAAAAATCTACTTTTCTTGACTGACCAGGTGTATTGTTATGCTTATTATTTTAGTTCAGTTTCATATTCCATTAATGATGAGTGTATTTGCAATATAGGTTGGCTATCTCTGTTTCTTGGCTGAGTATCAATCATTTTCAGAGCCTGAAACTAGATTCTGAGCCTCCAGCCACCCAGATAAAAATAGGAACCGTAATTTGTCACAGGTGTTGCTGGAGCAATTCCATCAACGGACACAACATTAAAAACTGCAGGACAACATTAGATTTATATGGCATGGTGGGAACTCCCTCTACCACTGCCTGGGATCTGTTTCTAGAGTACTGTGGTTTGTGACCCTGTGCAACAATCTATGCTGATTTCTAGATGTTGCTGCTGGAAATATATCTTCATCTACACTTGAGAATTTTGAAATCAAGTTTCTAATACTTATTCCTTCTTCCCATTGTTCATTTTATAGTAGAAGTATCAGACCAGGTGATGCAGAATCATGGATTTGCAGAACCAGATAGACCAGAAAGCACCTCTGAGTGACATGCCACCCACCCACCATGCTCAAGGCAGGGCTAATCAGATCAGCTGCCTCAGATATGTGTCCAGTAGAGTCTTGAACACCTCCAAGAAAGGAGTGTTTGTTTCACAGTGTCTCTGGGTCTCTTCCAGTACTGGACCAACCTCATGGTGAAAAAACCATATTCTATCTAATTGAAATCTCCTATGTTCCCCCTTGTAGCCACTACCTCTCACCCAGTTGCTGTGTACCTCCAGGGATAGTCTGGCTCTGTCTCCTTTATGATTTCTGATCAGGTAGTTTCAGTCACAAATTTTAGTTGCAGATCTCTCCTCAGATCTCTCTTTTCCAGGCTAAATAGGTCCATCACTCAGTGCTTTTTCTTATAGATCATGTGTTTCAGCTCTAAAGCAGCTTGCTGGCCTTCTCAAGACTCAGTCCAATATGTCGACGTCTTTCATTCATTGGAGCTCCCCAGACTGGACGTGTTGTTCCAGGTGCAATCTCACAAGTGCCAAATACAGAACCACCTCTCTGGATCTTCTACCTGCAGTCTTACGGGATGTTGTTGGGTTTCCTGGCGACAAGGTCACATTGCTGGCCCATGTTCAACTTCTTGTCCTCCAAGATGGCACGGTCCTTTTCAGAAAAGCTGTTTCCCAGTCAGCTGACCCTCAGCCTGCTTTGTTGCATTAATTTATTCCATCTCAGATGCAAGACTTTGTATTTTCTTTTGTTGAACTTCATGAAATTCCTGTCAGCTCATTTCTCCAGCCTGTCAAAGTCCTTCTGAATAGCAGCCCTGCGACTGCTCCTCCCAGTTTGGTGTCATCTGCACACTTGTTGAGAACAATTTATCCCACCAGCCAGGTCATCATTGAAGTCATTAGCACTGCTGTCCCAGTATTGGTTCCTGAGGGACACCACTAGTTACTGGCCATCTTACAACTTGCTAAAGTCACAGCACACATAACACACTGCCCTCCCCTTGTGCACATCATCATAGAAAAGAAATGAAGTTGGTTGGGCATGGTGTGCCCTTGATAAACCTAGGCTGACTGCTCACAATCACCTTCTTGTCCTTCATGTGTTTAAAAATGAGGATTTGCTCCATAACTATCTCAGGGACTGAGATGAGGCTAACCAGCCTCTTCCTAAGTATGGGTGCAGTATTTGCCTTTGTAGTCATTGGGCACCTCTCCATTTTGAAACTGTCATTAGCTTTCAAAAATGTTACTAGCATCACAATGACATTACCCAGCTCCTCCAGCACCCTTGGGTGCATCTCATCTGGTCCCATGTGAATGTCCAAGTGGGTTAAGTACTTCCTGAATCCATCTTCTCCTACTGTGGGTACTGTTTCCTACCTGCAGACTGCTCAGGTACCTGGAGGGCCAGAGGGCAGATCTTACCAAGGAAATCAGAGGAAAAGTGCACTGAGCACCTCAGCCTTTTCCATATCCCCGACCCCGGATTCCCTGCTCCACTGAGCAATGCCCATTCTCATTATTCTACATTCTCATTAGTTTTCTTTCTGCTACTGCTGTGCTTAAAGAAACCTTTCATTTTGCACTTTTAGTCCCTTACTAGTTTCAACTCAAGTTCCACTTTGGCTTTCCTGATTGTATTCCTGCACACTTGAACAGCCTCTGTTCATTTCTCCCAAGTAGTCTGTCCCTGCTTCCACCTGCTGTGTACTTCTTGTGATTGAGCTCAGGCAGGAGCTCCATGTTTATCCATACTGGCCTTCTGCCATACTCGCTCAACTTTCTGAACACTGTGCACTGTTCTTGTGTTTGAGGAGGCTGCCTTTGAAGATCAGCCAGCTCTCCTGGGACCTTTTGCCCTGCAGCACAATTTTCCATGATCAGATGCCCTAAACAGATCTAAATATCTTCTGAAGTCCAGAGTTGACATCTTGCTATTTATCTTGCTCACTTCTTTCAGATCCTAAACTCCACAGTCAACTCAGTTGCTTCAGCCAACATTGCTTCAGGTCCAGTATCTCCTCATTGGTTCACTGACCACCTGCATTAAGAAAGAGAAACCTCATGGATTATTTGTGCCATATGACCCTTTCAGCACATAAAGGGGTAGTCAGAGTCATCTGTGATCAGCAATGTCTGTAATTTTGAGGCTTTCTTCAAGTGCCCAAAGAAGGAATTAATCTAACTTCTCTTCACTGATCAAGTTATCTGTAGGGATATCTTCTACAACACTGCCTGTGCAGGTCTATCTCTTGATCCTTGCTGTTGTGGAGACATAAAGTCCAGCAGGTCTGGGAGCAGATATCTGAGCTTTTGTAGTACTGAGGGGAAATAGTATTACCATTAGCATGGTGTCACATGCCAGAGCACTTCATTGAGAAGCTGCCAGCATTATCAGCACTTCATCACTGATGGATGCTGGCAGGCATCAGCTGAGATGGGGAGCAGAGGCTGCAGTGAAGTTAGCACTGATGGAACTCAGCTGAAGACTAGGACGCCTAAATTTAAGGGGTGGTTATATATGGGGAGGCCGGTGTCTTATCTCAAGGTATGAACATCGGCTTTATCTGCAATGTGGTGTGCCCCACTTCTAGGTAAGACAGCTGTGGAGGTGGGCTACGTTTCATCAGGGAGAAAAGGGAAAGATCCCTGCAGCTGGAACATGCTAGCAAATGAAATCCTCACTGTAGAGCAGTTAGAATTTCAGAACCTCTAAGAAGCAGCTACAGAGAGGCTTACTGAAAAAAGTCCCATGAGAGTTAAGTACCTCTACAGAGTGCAGAGTTTGTACTGAGCTGGGGGCCATCCAAGGACCCCAGGGACAAGGCTGGCTTGGTATCACAAATACTGCTACAGCAACGTAATTGGAGCCATACAAGATGATTCAGGAACTTAAGTCTATACATAGTTCATTGGAGAGAGAGAGATTTAAAATCTAATGAGAAAAAAAGCAGCTTTTATTAGCAATAATGGATATAGAGATAAGTTTCTTTTCTGAAGCTCAGTGGCATTTTGATTTTGAAATGATTTACATTCTTCTGATTTCAGAGAATATTTTTCTTTCAGAGAAGTGTCATAGGCTTAAATACAACACATCTTTTCTCTCCAAAAGGTCTTTCAATATTTTATGGGTCAGATATGAATTTCTTGGGGTTTTGTTTGTTTGGGGTTTTTTTTCCCCCTCCAAATCTATGTGTATTTGTTTTTCCTTCTGCCTCAGACACCTTGTTAGACAAGTCAGGAAAAAACTTGGCAAGCTGGTGTTTCTTGTTGTCTGTCTCTCTGTTTTTGTCTCTCTGTTCTTCTTTGTTTGTAGTTGCTTTTAGGGGCTCTCTTTAATTCTTACAACCCATGGTCAAACTCCAATTACCTGTCTAGCTCCTTGGCCTTTACTTCTGCTTGCTGTTTGCTTCAACAAGCAAGCCAGCTGTTTTCCTCTGAGATTATTTCACTAACCTCAGGAAATCTACCCTCATCTTATCAAGGGTGATAAATGCTTCTCACTCTGCCTAAATGTTGCTACCTAGACCAACTATTCCTGGACATTCCTATAAACCTGTCGGTCTTGTTCGCACTTTCTAGCAGCCTGGCTCAATTCAGGCTTTTGTCATCATTTTTCTTGATTATTCAGGATTTGGCTTTTTGATGGTGCTTTCAGTCCACAGTCCTCCTTGTTTCAATTTAAGGTTCTGATTGATTAGTATTTTGGAAGTCAGGATACTGATCTTAAATTTCATAATTTCCCCAGTGAAACATGGATCATATATAAAGGTGCACAGAATTAAGCCCTTTAAAAAAAGTGAATGTTTGTATATAAAGGGAAGTACATTTTAGGTACATTGCTATATCTGTTACAAAACCAGATTTTTTTCTCATGCTGGATTTTCACAAAAGCTAGCAAATACTTTCTCCGCTGGAATCCACACCAATATTATTTCTGAAATTGATGTTTGCAAAATTTCGTGATCAGGTATTATGACAGTTAGTACAAGCAACTCTAAAGTATGAAGCTCATTCTCAAAAGCCCATACTAATACCAAATGACACCCAATCTACTGTATGTATAGTAAAGCAATCCTTTGTGATGGTGGATAATAGCGGGGTTTTACTATGCAGGAGGCTTATATTGTCAACAAGAACTCATGATAAAAACACAACATTAAGATAAGGCTGACATTAAGAATAAGTGTACATTGTCAAGTACAATCTGGAAGCTAACGAACCATAAAAACTATTTAAATCACATTTTTCTTGTCTGTTTTGTGAGTGTTTATATCATACTATGTCCTTTAAACTGCTGAACCCCAGTTAAATTTCTCATCTTGGTGCTTCAGAAATTGTCTTGGCAAAAAGGGTATCAGGGGGGCATGTCCATGTTAATTCAGGCAATTCAACCCCCTCCCTCTTGGGAAAGACCATTCTGAGATCTTGGCTGCTATAAAAAGGAGCAATAATACTTTCACATTCCTGTCTGGAGGATAGGTGCCATACCTAGGAAGAGTCTGGCTAACTCACACAGTTGAAGGTGACCCAAACGCTACCTTGCCATAGTTTACAGAACCTTCAGCTTTCACTTCAGCTAAATCTCAGTTTGTTTTTTTTTAATGTTTTATGTTGATTTCTTTCACTCACGTAGCTGATTATGTAAATGTGTAAGCTATTATTCAATACTGCTTCCTACTTAAAAAAAAAACACAACAAAAACAATCAGCTTGGCTAACCTTTCATTATAAATCCTTCACATGCTTTCTAGAGTATCTCTTTCCAAAAATCACACAGTTTGGAACTATTTCTGACCATTTTACTCAGAGCTCTGTGCCTCTTTACAAAAGAGCAAGTCCCATTTGTTTCAATGATGCCACCTCTGGATAGAGATGTACTCAATATAAATTAAGCTATCCAAAACCTGGCTCACTGACATGGTCAATAATTTATTGCAGGCTTTCAGTGCATCCTTCTCCTAGAATCAAAGGCAAGCTGTTATAATGTCAAATTTAGGACTGTATGAAGAAATTTTGAGCTTGTATTACAAGCACTTTCAGAACATCTGTAGCAAAAGGTATGTTACAGCAGTTCCTTACTCCAAAGACAGAAAATACATATCGCATGAACCAACTCACACAGGCACGGATAATTAAGCTGGCTAAATTATATTCTTATACATTCCTGTGGAAGTCTAATAATTTCATTCATTTTAGCAGGCTTTCTCTAGTCTTGAATATTGCAAGGGAGAATCTGAGCAGAATCTGTATGTGTTAGAGATGCCGATTCATCAGTGTCAGAAAATTACTTTAGCATAGTGCCTGAAAATGACTTCCTCATTTGTGAAGCCTGCCTTGCCAGAAGGAAGATATTTACTGTAAACAAAACCCAAACTTGGAGCTGAAGATTTCTTGTGATCAGATCTGTCAGCTTGAAAGACATCCTTTTTTAGTTTCCTTCCTCACACCACATGCCCATTATATGCGAGTCTCACAGATTAGAAAATGTTGCTGTGTTACATGCATTCATGACACCTTTTTTAATCCAAATTAACCTTTGCAAGCTCCATTATTTTCCTGTCATCTTTCTGGTTATTGTCATAATCAGATTTCTGAAGGTTTAGTTGTATTTGAAAGACACACAACTGCAAGGGGATATGGATTACTCTACCCAGAGCTCTGGAAGAACGCTGTTAGGAATATTAAGCGGCCACATGCTAATATATGGTATAAAATGGTGATGACAGAGGTCAGAGGGAGAAGAGGTATGGTCACTATCTTTCTTCATATCCACTTGTGTCACAATATGTAGACAAACTGCTCCAGAAAGACTTTTAATAGAGTTTGAAGTAGGAAATCTTGTTTAGAGAATACATAAACTAGAGAAGTTCTGCATTAAACTTCTAAATACCTCAACAAGCTAGCATTGAACAAGCAATTTTGCATCTTTTTTGGAGAGAGGAAGCAAATTTTTTGTTTCTTCTGAGGTTCTTCAAATGCAGATTGAATATGAGCCTGCAGACAGCAAGATGGTCAATTGCCTCTGAAAAGCCAAAGTTGTTAAGATGAACTGGAAGTTTGATTCTGAGAAGGCCTGGTTTCATGATGGAGGGAAAGGGCCAACTGCCAGCAGTCCACGACTTACAGGAAAATACACACTTGAATTTCTCTCCATCAGTCAAATTTTTGCTCTTGAAATGAAGCATGTTAATGATAATGTTATGAATTAAACCAGCAATGGTATCCTAGGAGCTTGGAGAGCTTAACTGTTGGTCAGGTAAAGTTATGCTTAAAAGAACTGCAAGTTAATCTGAAGTGATAAGAATGTGCTTAACATCTTATTCAAAAAAAATTACCAGATTGGGTTCCAGGCATTTCTAGAGTTGTGAACCAAACTTTGATAATACTGTTGATGTCCACAATATATCTATTTCCAATGTACAGGTCACTGTATGTTCAACAGCCAAGGACAAAGCTTACGAAGAAGACAGACAAATTTAGCTTGCCTTACTTCTGCTTTAGCTTCTCTGCGACCAGTTTCTTCAGATAAAGGAAGGGCTATAACCATGGGTCTTCACAGTCTGAAAAATTTGTCTTGTTTAAAATCACACTGAAAACAGCTACAGTTAATGTGTGGAAGGCATTTATTGTAAACAACCATAGTGTTTGTATGGAAAGAAGGTAATTTGGAAAAAAACCCACCAGTTCTGACCATGAGAGCAAAAGGCAATATACAGATTGTGAGTTTATTACAGAAAAGGGAGATTTTTTAATTTTTTTTTTTTACCATTTTTTATCTCACTAGAAGCTACATTAGTGGATATGTTCACCAGATCTCCGTGGATTTTTTTTTCAGACTTGAACTTTACATCCCTCTGCTTAGATTTATTTCAGATAATCGCAGCATTTTTTAGATATTGTGATTAAAGATTATTTTGTAAAACTGCTGGTTCTGTCAATCAATCAGTAGTATTTCTTTCACAAATATCATATATATTTGAACTCCTACATTTTCTTTAAAATACAGGTTTTTAAGTAATGTTAAAAATAATTACTGTCATCTCACACTGCTCAGTAACTGATTCAACATAAAAATAAATTATATTTTTCATATTTTGATTAACATACATTTGCATCAGCCACAGTGTTTTTCTAGATGCTTAGGAAAGGTTCTGCTGCCTGTCTCAACTGAGACTCAGTTTATACTCAAGAGATTCTATGCACAAAGCTTATGCCCATCCCTAATCCAAGACTTGGTTACATATTCAAACTGAATGGGGTATGGTTCTCAAAAAGGGCATTCAAACAAAAGTTTAAAGAGTTCCCTCCCTGACAAGAGAATCTCAACAGAGGTTTCTGTGCTAAGGGACTACAGTCCCACCAAAGCACAAGGTGGTGCCCAGCTCTTGCCCCAGCCCTGAGGCCAGGCAGCATCATGCAGAGGGAGATTTTCGAATGATTGATAGTGAGTGGAGCTTTAGTGCCTAATTGATGTTTATACCTTTGGGGGAAAAAATCCCCTGCTGTCAGTATTGTCGACAACCGGGCTCAATTTTCTCTTTTCACAACAATAGCAAAAATGCTGCTAGGTGCACCTGAAGGAATTCTGTCTGGCAGGAATAATGCACAGGAAACTCAGGCAGTCCCACAGTGTGCCGGCAATGATCCAGTTTGACCTATTGACAATCCAGAGTAAAGGCTGTAATGTCCTGCTAACGTATTGTTCTCTACAGAACACTTTCCTACCCTTTGTTGCTTAGAGTGATCACTCCTTTGCTGGTCTGTAAAAACTGGTATTGTGCTGCAGAGTATCAGCACTCAGCACCTTTGAAAGCTGTGCCTGTGGAAATCATTTTGAGGATCAATTACTGCCAGGAAAATTAATTCAGGATGTGGTCCCACCGTGTCCTGCATGTCCTTGGCTCCCAAAGTGGGAGTGACAGGTAGAATTTGGAGACCTCAAGGCTTGCTCCTGGTCTTGCAAAAATCAACCGCAGAACTTCAAATGCCTTGTGTGGTGAAAGATCGGAGTCTCCCTGGGAAGAAGAGGTTACAAAAGAGCAAGCCTGTGATATCTTTGCACAGATTGCTCAGTGCCACTGCATAACACGAAAATTCACCAGAAATTTTCTTCAGGCTTACTCACAAAATAATTTTACACAGAGAATACTATGATGGCTAATAGTATCTCCAAAATACCATGTAAAATACATAAAGCTGAGATCAATGGTGAGAAAAAGCACTGAAATGACAGCCTTTCAGTTCAAACAAAGCATAGTATTAAAATTCTGGTGGGTGAGTTTGGAAACAAAAATGGTCAGCTTCTGACTGATGGAGTCACCTCCCTGGCTGAGTGTCAAAATAGGTCAATAGAGCTTTCTTTCCATGATAGCTAGAAGTAAATGGAAACTTTGCTCTGTTCCAGACTAGATCAGTGAGAAAAGAAACATTCTCACTGACATGTAGCTTTTATATTTGTTACATGATATTCAGTGATATTAAATAACAGCTGGCAGGTTTTCAGCAAAAGAAAATACGCTCATCCCCGTGGATGGCCCCACCCCTCACTTGCTCTCACCTTAAACCTTACAGCCCAGCAATGTAAAACACTGCAGCACCTCAAGGTTCAGCTTAGCCAAGCATAGCAAGGTCAGTCAACAGAGCAGGAGGAGGGCAGGAGAGGAAGGTGGGGGTGGAGATGGCAGCCTGACCATAACTCGAGCCATGAGGGCTCAGTTTCTAATGGCAACAATCTCAAAAGCTTCGCTGTGCACAGCTTCATAATTAAGTGTTAAATAAAAGTACTGTGCTGTGAACAGTGCATCCTCCCTTACAAATTCTGACTTCATCTTCAGACCTGGTAGTCTATTAAACAGTTCAGTCTGAAAATTCCTAACACTTAAACACGGACTGTAAAATTAAGACATGGTCTGGATCTCAATACTGTTAAACACAGTGATTTCCTTCAGCAAGTAGGGCTTGTGGTCACTGTGTTCTGCTTGGAACCACATTTCCATGTTAATACAGTGGTAGGACATTTTCTAAATGCATGTCTAGCTTCATCATAAAAACAGAGACAAACTTGATCAGAATAGTAGATCACAACCACAGGATGTGTGCACAGAAAGGTGTTAGTGGAAGGAAGGTCAAAAAAGAACTGCAACTCCTTTTTAAAACTTACAGCAGTTTTTCTCAGACATGAAAAATAATCCTTTTAAAAACTGGCTCTTGGTCACACAAAAAAATCTGCAACAAAGCAAGCCTACCAGCAAAGCCTACCAACAGCCTACCAGTATTTTTAAAGAAAAGGCAGAACTTATAGTAGTGAACCAAAAAGTAATGCCCTAAACTATTTAAATGACAACATATCATTCATCATAATGCTTTCATAATTACAAATAGTACAAACACATTTGCTATGCATCCAAACATTGCTAGGAATTTTATGTTTACATTGGTGTAACAGAGATTTGTGTATTTTTCATACTGTAAACTATTATTTTTCAAACACTCTAGGAACAGGAAACAGGAAAGCAGACATCTGAAAAAATTGTTGATCTACTATCTGGTTTATAGCTATTACTTTTTTTGTGCATTTGGAGAGAATTACATATAATCCACACTAGAGTGAAATTTTAACATTTAATTTGGGATTCCACCATGTTACAGATGCTACCAAAATTGTTCTGTGCATGCTCTGGAGACATATTTAGCATTGGGTGGATTAGTGTACCAAATGTGGCATGGTTCAGCAAGAGGTTATGGCAGAGGTTACTTCTGGAATTTGAATTCCTCAGGTATAGGTTATACCCATGGTGCCCTATTAGCACCGTATCTGGTTTCTCAGGTAACTGCTCATTTTTTTCCGACTTTTCCTTTTGTGTCTATGTGTGTGCTCTATGTATGGTGGTAATGATGAGAGGAGGGCAGGAAGAAAAAAGGGTTGGCCTCAGTATGTCTTCCACGATTCTCTTAAAAGATTGGAGGCTGCTCCAGAGCTAAAATAATGGGAATGTTTTTCTTTTTCTTTCTGGGGAAAAGGACTAACATTAATTAAACAAGGCAGCTTTTCCCATTCAGCGAGAGGCGTTCAATAGGAGAGCTTTGGCTTCTAGCCAATAGATTAAAAAAAAAAGAAAACAAAAAGTAAAATCACAAAACCACCTCATCTTGTTTCTAAATTAAGTATAGCTAATACTTTAAGCTTTTTGGTTTGGTTTTTTTGTTTGTTTTGGGGGTGTTTCTTGGTGGTTGTTTTTTTTTTTTTCTGTTTGTTGTGGGGGTTTTTGTGTTAAACCGTCCAGGCGCCCCGGGGCTGACCCTTGTTCGGCAGGAGGGGCTGCGGTTCGGGAGTGCCTCCCTTCCCCGGCTCCCGGGGCTTGGCGCACCGGGGCAGGGAACCCTTCGGCTTCCGCGGGACGCAGAGCTGCTGCTCCTCTCCCCTCTCCCAGGGGGCGGGAGGGCAGCCGCTTCGCCGCCCTTCTCTCCCGGCGGCGCGACCCTGGCCTCAGCCCTCCCCTCCTGACACCCGCGCCGGCCCTGGAGCCGCCTGTGTGCGGGGCAGCCGCTCCGATCCACCGATCCACCCCGCACAGCGACGAGCCCCCGCACCCCCAGGCACCGCTGGGATAGAGGCGCCCCCGCCCTCGGGTTGCCGCGGCAACGGCGGGGGCTGCGGGCGGCGGCGGGCGGCGGCAGCAGCAGCCCAGCCCTGCCCTGCCTTGCCTTCCCCTGCCCTGCCTTTCCCTGCCCTGCTTTTCCTTTCCCTGCCCAGCTCTGCCAGACTGCCTGTGCTCCGCTCGCCGTTGCCCGGAGCGCCCGTCGGCACCTGCAGCCCCACGCAGTGGGTTCAGCTCTCAGCCGCCGGGGAGGCTCCGGCGTCCCCCCGCCCCGAGGCAGCGGGATGCCTCCAGATGGCACTCCCGCTTCTGTGCCCCTTCTAGGTTAAAGCGATGGAGACATCGCTACCGCTTCGCTCTGCTGCATGCTGGTAAGCGCCCCCCTTCACTAATGCAGCTGGAGGGCTGACACAAAAATCCCATCTCCAGAGGTTTCCGCATCGTCTCGTTGCCCTTCCCTGGCTCACTCGGGTTAGCTGAGGGCTCCATACGCTGAGTAAGGGACGGGCGGCTGAGCTGCTCTTTCAGCTGAAAACTGTGGGCAGCTGTGCCTGGGTGCTGATGATCCCAGGTTGAGCCCTCGCCGATGACTCACTGTGTGCGGACATCTGCTTGGGGAGCTGCTGCGCTCCCTCCTTTGAGCTGGATTTCCATACTGACGTTTTTCAGCTCCAGACAGAATCGTATTTAGACACAATTTTCTGCTGGGAAGAGTTAAATTGCCGGCTTTAAACAGTTATATAATATTTTCTGGGGTTTGTGTGTTGGNAAAAATAAAGCAGAAGAGAGCAGAAAAAATCTGGGCTGAACTGCACTATGAGATCATTCGTGGGATAGGTTTTGATTTGGTAAGCTATTTAAGATGAAATTGGAGAGGAAAGAAAAAAAGAGGGTAAGAGATTAAACAGTACTTTTTAAAAAAGCTAAAAGTCAGCAAAAATAAGACTTAAGCTAAATAGCATAGATTAATTTCATTAAGAATTGTGCTACTGTAAAAGCAGAAAGAAGTCCTGTCTAAGAGGGGGCTACATACCCTTTGAAAGAATCATGTTATGTATGTGCAGTCATAAATTAAAGTGAAGTCTTGGCACTCAGAGGAGTGGCACTGCTTTCCTGTGTGCCTTCATTGTATCTTATGACTTGGTGTATCATGTCATTTACATTACGTAATGCATAAAGAACCCCCAAATACTAATTCTCTTAAGAGATTGCTGTTTATTTAAATATGTGATCCCAGGCATTAAAGAGGGTGATACCAGCTAATCCTCACTGTCTGATTTCCTAGCTAAATGATTTTATGGATCATTTATATTTAAAAAGACGCCACTCTCATCTGGCTTTTTGGTTGTACTTAGCAATGTATCCCTATTGTACTTAGCAAGATTGCTATTGTACAAAATGAATGAAAGATGACAAAAAGAAAAGATTGAAGAAGAGCACTGGGAATTTTAAGAGACTTTCAATTCAGCACTGCCATTTTTTGCTTTCACTGTATTCTCCAACAGCTTAAACTACTACTGCAGGCAAGCCAGGTTGTGCAGGTGGAGGCGGTGTTTAGTAAGGCATGCTGCTTTAGTAAGTCACATGTAAAACAAAATGATGTTTGGATAAATACGGTTGCACTTACTACTTTCTTGGTCGACTGCATTATCTGAAGTGTAGCTTGGAGTATCCATCCAAGAGTTAAGCATGTTTGAAAAAAATACTGAGTAAGTATTCAGTCAGTATTCATGAAGCTGAGATAGTCTTCCTTTGTGAGAACAGTACTTGTTAAAAGCACCTTTTTCTGTCAAATCATGAGAGCCATGCCTGCAATTTTTTTCAGTGACACTCTGTGAAAAGGGGATACTACCTTAGGGAGTTACAGAGGTATGTGTGGGTATGGTGGGGAAAGAGGAGCATTGTCTGGAGAAGAAGTTTCAGAGAAGGTCCAGCCAGGATGCTGATGGGTCATAAGAGGAGCAGAATAGAGAAAGAATCTAGAAGCCTTACCAGAGACCCACTACTTATTCCCCACATTTCAAAATGGGGTTTTAAGTCTGAGAAATAAGTACAAAAATGAATTATCTATACTCTGTGATTCCCAAGGTGTTTGAGTCCCTTTAATGTTTCCACTATAAAAGGGGATTAGTTCTTTTCTCTGCCCACTGCATTTCAAAGGCAGTCCCCTAGAGTGAGGTTCAGCTTTGTCTTCTAGAACAGAAATTTAGCTATGAGAATGGGAGTGAGGTACCTTAACTTTCCATTGCAGACAGTGGGGGTGGGATTCAGGTTCTTCTGCAGGAGCCATTTGAACCTTGTCCTTTCGTGCATCAAAAGAGGGCCTTTAGATACAGGACCGTATGAGTTCTGGAGAGACAACTGAAGGCCAGGCAGGTTTAGCCAAGACAACTCAAAGGCACAAGATGCCTATTTAAGCAACTGAAGCTAAGCCAAAGGAGTTTACACTCTAAAGTACATACTTTGATTTGGTCAGATGAGTAAGCCTGTGCTGTACTGGTTGCACAGACATGACCTATAGTGACCACGATAGTGACTTGGACACTTAGCTAACACTCAGGTGTCTATGCTTAGATCTTAAATTCAGGTGTTGAATTTTATCCTTGCAGACCCAATTTACTTGGCTAAAAACTTGTGAACGGCGTTGTATAAGGCAGATGTACAACATTGTCAGTTATAACATGTGACTCCTGAGTAAGACCCACCCCTTTTGGAGTGGCAGCCAGTCCTTGCATTTAGCTGGTCTGAAGCTCATTTTCTGTGAAAACTCATCCCTGAAAACTCAGGGATTCAGTCATTTTCTGAGAAAACACCTCCTTAAGTTTACCTTTTTCCATTCATGAAGAAATTTTATATACAGCCTCAGTCTTCTCTAAAAATTCAAAGCTGTCTAAGCCTAAGTATGGAAGATATAAAACAAGACCTTTATTTTGCTGAATCTTTATTACTATAGAAAGCAGACACTTGTTAAATGGATAAAAAGGGTGGGGAAGGGAACCTGGGTGCCATTTAAGTAACTGAAAAATATGAGTGGCTGAAAATTTGCTGTTCTGTAAAGTCAAATTTTGATCAAAACCTTTACAAGACAGAGGGCTGAAAGCATTCAGCTTGAGTGTTTTCATTCAGGAAAGAACAGGAAGTGAAGAAGGATGAAGGAAAACCAGTGAAAGTAACAGCAAAACAAGTATACAAACACTGGGAAGAAATCTGCAGAAAATAACAAGCCCACTTTTGTAAGAAGGCAAAACAGGGAAAAAAATCTGATACATATGAGCCACATCTCTCAGAGACTATTCGCTATTGAGCTTAACATTAATTTGAATAGAAGAGTGGGAGAAGACCCATCCCTAGTTGCTGATCTCCTACCACTTCTTTTCTTTTTGGCATTTCCTTATTTCTGTTCCTTCAGAGAAACTGTTACCTCCAGAATTTCTCTTACTCGTCCATCTTTTCCTCTGAAAATGAAAAATCTTCCTCTGCCTTTCCAGGACTTCTTTTTGGTGGCAGAAAGTTGGATCATCTTTTTATTCTCTTTCAACATTTTATGAGAAGCTTGTCAGGCCCCAGAGATTCTGTATGTTTTAGGACTGAGAGAGAAGCAACTCAACCTTGTGCTCTTGTGGCAAGAGAGAATGTGCTTTTCCTGGTGCAACTTTTAAGCCAGACACTTGAACATCCTCTAACCTTTTCACCTTTTCACATCGATCTCAGCTTGAACTCTCAGATGTCATAGATGCCATCACAGGGGTGAAGGCCATAAAAGCGCTAAAGCATCTACAGCAGGATTTAAGTGAAATTGCTTTGCCTGAACCTGAGTTGGTGATCCAAAAGCCAGCTGTTAATCTGCTGCATAGCTTGATTAGATGCCCTCTTGTAGGACTGTGAAGTTTTCAAGACACTTACAGCCAAATTAAAGAATTCAACACCTTTCTTTTGCCTAAAGTAAGGTGAAGGTTGGGAGAGCAGGCTTTGCTCCATCTAGAAATGCTTGAGGGACCCAGTATGTTAGATGTTTTTGGAGCGTGCCTAATGGATTAGACCTTACAAAAATGCAATGGATGCTTTCCCCTGAAACACAGCTGAAAAGGAGGCAGAAATGCTTCTATGCCAAATACACATGCACGCATGCATGCACACAAGATACATCACCAAATGTTCAGGGCACTCTCCCCCCCAGAAATGGGGATTGTTGTACTCTTCTCAGCCTGAAAAATTCAATGGACATTGACTGCCTTTCACTCATTTAATAGTGTTCTGCCAGACGCAGGGACTGAAGCCTAACAGATGCCACTTCCTCCTAATCATCATAGCTCCTAAATTACGATGCCATGATTTATTGGTGTTGTCCTCTGCTTTGCTGTACAGAAGGATGGGAAGTTCACCCCTTCTAGTTAGTTATGTGGCTGATTATTAGTACCCTTATTTGTCAGATGGGAGGTGTGAGTTGCACTGTTTTCTGTGAGGACCTGGAACCTGAACCTTCCAATTGAGGTGTGGACACCACACCTTAGATTAAAGTAGGTGTTGGCACCACTTCTGGTTGCGTTTTAACACCACCACCTTTACGACCACCACCAAAATGAAAAAAACCTCCAGACAAACACATGAGTGCTGTTACATTTCTTCAAGGAAGACTCAAGGTACCATGTCTTCAAAAGACAGGAACTTTTCCATAATCCTGACTTGACTAATATAAGTTCTACATGTAAAGTAGGCTCATGTTGTCAGTATTTCTTACTCTTTGGCTCTCATTAGCCTCTTACTCAGTGTGCTGGCTGTTTGAGAAGATTGTTGAGAAATTCCTAAGGATTCCTGCTTGGAGAATAGCTGTTTGATACAAATTTTGAGGGCAAAAGCACCAACATGCTGCATCTAAGTATGAAGGGACCACATTGTTACCTACTTCTTCCTTAATTGTTTTTATTAGAAATATTGCCCTAGATTTTCCTCTTCCAGTTTATACTACTCTCCTTCAAATCAGTGAAAGGAGATATTTCTTTGATCAGGCTCGATCCATTCACAGATGTCCAGTCATCATTCATGGCTATGCGACTTTGTGATAAGCTTTAATCATCTTGCTAGGTGGTCAACTGCTTGGTTACTGGTCCCGTTTCAGTGGGCTGGGCATATGACATGTATCCATCTGAACAAGAAATTATCAAGGGATAACAGTCCTCCATTGTTAGCCCTATATCAGTTCAAGCTGGAGGTGAAACATCAGAAGGAGCAGAGACCAACCTTATAATCAAAATGTTTGCAGAGACAGAAACAAAATATTTGTCAGTTGTCCACTGTTTAGCTGATACTGCTATTAGTTAGTAATAAAATTAGTAATTGCCTGTGAAATTGTAGTATCTTTTAATCTGATTAAGTGTTGCTTTCTCTCTCTGAAGAATTTACCTTTATGAAAACTTTCTACTGTACATTCTAAAATGGCATTTTCCCCTTTATTGCTTTAGAAATTTGAATCTGAGCTTAGACAGAGATCACCCTTCTGTATTTCAAATCTGACACCCCAGGGGTTTTATGTTTTTCCATCTGCTGACAGGAGCAGTTTTAGCTAGTGTTTGGGTTTGCATATTAGGGCATGTGGAGAAACAAATTACCAGGTAAGGAATTACTATTACTAATATCTATTACTATTCATTACCAGTGAGAGGCAAAAAGATAAGTGGCAGCACATGGCTTGTAGGTGCCCTATTACAGCAGATCTCCCATGTGGCCAGTTCAAAAGCTAAGTCATAGTACTGATACTAGCTAATCTGGCAAAAGGATTTTGATGGGTAGATGGGAGAATAACATCTGTCTTTCAAATCTTACACTTGCCAACATAGGCCTGTGAGGTTTTTGTTGTTCCAAGAACCTCTGAAGCATAAAGAAGGTAAAGGTCCTTTGAATTGGAACCACCTGCTTGAACTAATGTTTTGGCAAGCTCCTGTTTTTCTGGACCTGGTTCAGAGTACTCTGGGCTATGTGGAATGGGAAAAATCCACAAAAATTACTTACCACTCAATAAATATTTTTGATACTGCTCTGTGTAGATGGAAAGAGTGAAGTGAACAGGACTGGTAAGTGTGAAGCACATATTGTGTCTATGTGACCACTCCCTTTACTGCATAGTCTATTATATTCCTATCTGACACAAGAAAAACAGAGCTTAGAGATCTAGAGGCCTGCAGTTTTCAAACCTGATGCTGCAAATAGCACAGAGGATTAATTTGCCATTTTCTCAAATCCTTTATTTCATGGTCTCAGTATTTGTTTTGGAGAACTGGACTGAACAATGTTGGAAGTTTTTGAGAGTTCTGTCATACTTACATTAAGTATACAGCCTGTACGTCTCTCACACCATACCGCTTTAGTGTGAAGGACTTTTTTAAACCAGAGGCTTGTTACAAACTTTATAAAATAGCCCTACTGAGGGCTTCCTTGTTTATTCTTCAAAGGAAAGACAACAATGGAATGTCCTCAAATAATTTGTGAATTTATGTTAAAAACGGCAAACGTATGAAAAAAGCATATTTTCTGCATGTTTTGTTTTCTCAATCTGGATCAAAAACATACCATTCACAAAATCATGGAGTTGCACCTCATCACTTTAGATAATTAAAAATTGAACCATGGAAGACTTTATAACCATGGAGCTAGAATGTGCTGTAAGGTATATAAGACAAAACAAAGGTCTCCTTGATCTCAGGACACTTGTAACCCTTTTGAGTATAACATGCACATAAATGCTGAATTTATGCCAACTGAAACTTTCTACAAAGAGAACTAGAAAGTCTAAGCCAGAATACCATAGAGTAGACCACTCAGGATGTTTCTCAGGAGGTTCAGATGGCTGCTCTGCGTCAGGCATGAAAGATGTTAATGTTTGTATCTCTCTAGCTTTTAGTCAGGGTGTGCAGTATAAGGGTGTCATTACTTTTGTGAATATTTTTAAGTTATGTGTACAGTCTCAGTCAGAATTTTTCTACTTGGCTTTTCTTGGTTGGTCAGATTTTTGCTGAGCTACTCCACCAGCTATAGAGGAAATACAGCTAAAATAGGTTTCTAATATATTGTCCAGATGCCTAAAATTGTGTTATATGACTGCCAGCTCTTGAGGATATCACACTTCCTTTTGTTAGAAATGCCTGTAATTAGAGTGATAACTCAGGGTCAATCAAAAAGTTAATGTGACCCCAAAGTATTTTTCTTTTAATTACGCAATTAACTGTGGATTTAAGAAAAAAATTACTTTACTCTCAACTCACGAGTGCTTTGCAGCTTCCTGAGTATGAATAGAATCCAGTACTGACTTCTTACTTTGTCCTTTCTGGTGCATTTGCTGGATTCAAACTGTGTGTTATTCCTTCTTCAAAGTAGATACTTATGATCTATCTTTCCTTGGCATTAGCACCAGTACTGGCACTTTATACTGCTTCAAGCATTTAATCACATCCTTACTCTGAACTGTAATCTGGTGGGCATAATTTGCCTCTCCAGGGAAAAGTTAAGTACATAAAACAATTTTAAAAAACATTGATAGCCTATTTGCCCTTAATGAGAAAGCCCAAGGGACATATGAAGTCAGACGAAACAATAAGGTACATGTATGCCATTTTGACTTAATTTTGTTACTACTCTTGGGCATTCTTTGGAGGATTTGATCAACATCCTTCAGCGGATGCTAAATTTCCTCCCATGAGATACTTACATACCTACATCAAGAAGTAACTGTGTATCTCTGCTGGTGATATGGGTCATTTTCTGTTCATGTTCATTCATTCACTCATTAAAATTCCCTCATTCAATTGTTCATTCATTCACTTATAAAAATTGCCAGTTATCCTTTTTCTTATAGGCAAATGACCATCCATAACGTTTTCTTTACAGGTGATTGAAGGCTGTCAGTTGATTGTGAATTGTCAGTCTCTTGAAGTTCAGAATGGAAAAACTTGTGTTTGCCTGAATGATAGCAATTTTTTTCTGTGCTGATAGGATAATCACAGTTTAGCAGCTGCTGATTGTTAGCCTGTGCTAGAATGTCCCTTGTCCAGATCTCTGGGTTTGAAATCAGTAGCAGGGCAAAAGACCTCAGGTATTCTAAACACAGTTCACATTCAAATAATCTGTACCCTGACATAGCACTTGTAATGTTATATAGAGGGAGATTCCTAAGTTGTCTCACCTGGGGGTGTTTTTCAGAGCTGCTGAGAATTGGCAGTCTTCATGTCTTTCAGTTCATAGTATGGTATCTCAGCATGCCTGAAGATTAGGGCAATATTTTTTTAGATGTCAGTGTGTGAAGGCTCCAGAGTGAAGGCCACTGTAGCCATTTAGCCCACCACAGTACTCATCATTGTGGTGTTTCCAGTGCTGAAGTAATGATACGGGTACCAAGATCCCTTGGATTACTTTAGAAGTTTGTTAAAGTTAACTGGTCCCATCAGTGCAGAGATCAGGTTGCTGAAGTTCTTAATCCAAGTGCAGACACTTCTTGCATTCAGTGCTGGGAATTATTGTCATAAAACCATCTCCTTAACCAAGAAAAAGAATATTTACAAGTTTGCTGGAATTGATATTGCTAGCCTTTTCCAGTTCATAACCACTTTTCTTTCAGTATTGTAAAACAAACCACGAAAGTGTGTGTTTGTCTTACAGAGTGAAGTATTCTCAAGAACTATGCCTACCCAATACCCTTACCCTTTACAACCCATATTTGTTGCCTCTTTGAGGAAGGGACTGTTTCTTTTCTTGTTCTGTGGAAACCTCTTGCTTGCAACAGCAAAAGTATGCAATCCTTGTGGCAGAAATCATAGCAACTAGAGCAAGCTTCCAGAAGGACTAGAGATGACTGTTCAAGGGGGGTAAATGAGCATATTTACACAGATAAGAATTAATGTAAGAACATACAAATTTTGTGCTGAGTTAGACCAGAAACCTGAGTTGTCCAGTATCTAGTCACCAGCAGTGGTCAGTATTGGATGTCTCACGGAGCATAAAAGAGATGGTAAGTGCATGGTAGAAATCTTCAAATAATGCTTTGCTAATGCCTAGCATATTTTGGAGCAGGAAATTCTGAACAAGTCATGTCTCAATATTTAATGGGTCCCAAAGGATTTTTCTTCCATGAACTACTTTTTAACATAGCTTGTGAGCTTGTCATCTACACTCTCATTAGAGCCGATGGCAAGATGGAAGTAGTTCTGTGACATAATTTGCCTAAATTTATTTTATCACCTGAAGATGAGAATGCAGCTGGCCAAAAAACACTGGTTTCTTTTTAGCAGAAAGAAATGTATGTGATTAGCTCAGATATGAGGCTCTATGTCAAGTTAGAAGTTAATGAATCGCATTCTAGACATGAGATTTCAATAACAGATCCTAGAAGGGTATGTCATGTGGACTATTCTTTGTTCAGTCAGCTAATCATAGGAATTTATAGCCATTAGAGATGACTTGTCTTGGCCTCCAGTATATTTTCCAGAATTCTCTGGGTCTTCTCCCGTAGGTCCAGGCCATTCTTGGCAGCCTTGTGAGAATGCCTTAGATACTCCAGGACATGTCAAAAGGCACTTTTCTTGGAGACTGAAGTGATCCCACAGAATCTAAGCTCTATCTAAGGAAAGTGGAGTGTACTCAGTGCACTGAGCAAAGCCTAAAGGTGCGCTGTAGAGCTTACTTCGTCTGGCCCCAGCACTGGTGTCTGTTCAGATGCACTAGGATGCCTGAGATGCTCTCATGGAGCCAGCAGGTGTGGCACAGGACCGACTAGAGATGGCCACGCTGTTTAATGGCAGTTGAAGTCCAGACAGAGTAACATAAGATGTTTCAACTGACAATAGACAGCCATCCAGGAGACTGAATTGAGCCTCCAGTACGTACCATGGTATCTGAACTGCTCTCAAAGTTTCATCAGCTGTAGGAAGTTATGCCCAGTTGCCTAAATATAGATGACCAGAGCTAATTGAGATTGGTTAGGTTATCTGAGCCATCCATGTGGAAGTGGTGTATATGAGTAGATAGGGCCTAGGGGGGACCCCAGCCCCTTCTTGTCCAGCAGCTAGGGAGTAGAAGAATAGCCAGGTGCTACTAAATGTCCACACAAGAAACAGAACACAGTTTTGAGTGAGAGAAATGAGGCTAAAGTTTCAGAAGGAAGGATTGAAAATACAGTCTGATTTAAGAAATAAAATCTTTGATGAAGTTCTTTGTTCACTAAAAGAAGATTGTGCAAATTTAAGTAGTCCTCGATAAGAGTCTTGGACATGTTCTGTGAAGGATATTGAGATAAGGAAATACTGTTCTGTATTCTGTATTTGTACAGTGCAAAGCTGTATATTTGCTGGGACAACAACATTAATAATCATAATATAGTTGTGCTTCTAAAAAAAAAAAACAAGAGGAGAGATTAAGATGCTTTTAAGAAGTTGAAAATAACTGTCAATCAAATATAGTTACAACCAAGTTTAAGGATCAGAAGACAACCGTTTACAGGAGGTAATACAGATATTAAAATGTAAAATGTGCTGGAATTCATACAGAAAAACATACTCTTACAAAGTAGAGTGGAAGAATGTTATGAAGTTTCAAAAGGTATGGGAGGAAACAGATATCCCACATTACAATTAATCCACATTGCCAGGCTTGGAAGAATGAAGTTGAATTCACTGTTGAATTTTACCATGTTATCATGAGGAATCAAGAATGGCGAAAAAAAGGAACAGAAGAAGAAAGACTGAGCTCAACACAGAAGAGGAAGGCTTCCATGACACAGGCAGGATGAACCTATTTAAATAACTTTATAGGATTTCTGAGTGAAAACTCACATTCTTAATATTTTATCGGTGAATCAAACTCCAGTCTCTTTAATTTTTCAAGATTTTTAGGGAGGATTTGGGCAATGGGCAGGTGAATCACTTCACTATCATAATGATTTATTTAGTGTGGGGTTTTTTCAATTTTCTACTTAATACAATTTTCTGTTGCTGAAATTCAAAAACATAGTTAAAAAGTACTTGCTACACTTATTAAATGTTGATACTATGTTGGCACATTAGACAATAAGTGATAAATATTAGGAAAATTTCACTGAAGAGTTAACTTGACACCTGGAAGAACTAAGTGTTCTACATAATCACCTCTTCTATTTTCACAGTGTTTAATATCTAAGATTCCCCTTAGATTATAATCTTGCCCATTATGGAGCCTGTATTCATGAACACTCTAGAAAATTGTCAAAAATATGCTGAAACTTTAAAACAAAACTGAAAGTTAGTAAAGAAGAAAGAAAAGACCTATACTAAATCATACTGTAATAAACATGTATAGAAATTTTCACAAAAACCAAAAATAACTTACAGTTTCTTCTGCTGTTAAAGAAATCTGAGACAGAGGAAAAAAATAAATGTATTACTACATTTTATCTCAGAATTTATCCATATATTTCTTTAGTACCCACAGAAATGATACAGAAGAAATCAAACACGCACATGCGGAGGACTATGATTTAATGCCTGGAATAATCAGAAAAAATACCCTGCCATCTCCAATCAAATATAGCCTGTATATTATGGTGAAATTTTGTAAGAAAAAACAAAGAAGCTGTCATCACATCTAATGGCTTTCTTACACTCAGAATCCCCTCTGGAATAATAATTACATCAGTGGATCTGTACTGATGTGTCTCTGCTCTGCCTGCTCCCACTGTTGTGCCTGCACTGTTAGATGTTACCTATGATTTATGTCAGGCATCTCCACTGTGCTGTGCTGCATTGGTGGCTGCACATTTCCATATGGATGGGTATCCTGTGGTTTCTGGCACTGCTCCCAGGCCTTGCTGAATTCCAGGCCATTCTTATCCTAGATTGCAAGGTATGTTTAGGAGGCATGGGGAATTGTGGGGACAGAAATCAATTGCTTGCAATTGAGTTCTGCTGTATCTCACAACTCACTTGTCTGATCAAACAGTGTGCTCAAGCATACACACACACACACACATATATATATATATATATATGTACCCCCAAGCACATGCTCCTGGGTGAAGTTTCCCCACAAGCTTTGTGTGCAGGTATGAATATAGTAATAGTGTACCTGAAGACATTTGAGCTCTTATTAACAGTGTTTCAGGGTTTTTTTATAAGCTCATTGAGTTTTAAGAAGCTGTAAATCAAGATCTCTCATTAAGAGTGAGAAATCCAATGGAATCAGTAATTTATGTAATACTAAAATGACATCTGTATCTGCTTGACAATCTTGGATTATTTTAATGCCTTAATGAAAAATGTGCACTAGGTTTGGGCTATTAATATATCATTCTTAATGATAAACAGCAGCTATTTTTATTGCTCCTGCTATCTGGTTTTTTTTGTTGTTGTATTACCTAGAAATGTTTGCTTTATCATGTTTGAATGACCATATCCTTCCTTATGTAACCTTATTATTACAATATAGACAATGCACAATACTCACCTTTTTACCATTATGCTATTGTCCTATCTTAAGAATGCAAATTCCAAGAACCAGAGAGAGGACAACACTGTAACAGATTACAGTCATCACAGAAATGGCATGTTTTATGTCCTTTAGCTAAATATATTGGTCTTGAGAAACCCACACTTACATGTGCCTGATTTTATTCCTGGTGGGAGGATGGAGGTTGACATTTCTAACACTTCAGGGACTCATAAAAAATATCAAGGCAGTGAGCATGTTAGGAATCAGCTGGAAATTGTTGCTGGCATAGCTTACATTTTTTCTCCATGATAGCAATGTATCAAAACAAGTCATCTGTGTGATACCAGGAATTGCACATAACTTGATAACAGGCCTCTAGTCAGACAGCATCATCTGGTAAAATTTGTCTTCAGCCACAGATGCCTCAGAGGGAATGTTTTATATTGACAACTTCAGCAAGAGCAAGGAAGCAGCGATGCTGTATAGTCCGAGCATTGTATATTACATTTCCTTTGATTTGGCCTTCACATCTCTCACTCTGTAATTGCTTTCTGCTTTTGGTTTGGTGATGATCCAGGTTACATAAAGACTGTTTGACTGGAAAGATTTGGATGAAGTCCCAGTATCTGAAAGGTAATCTATGTGAAATGGCAGGAAATAATTTTTTCTCCCCGCAACTTCTTCAGTAAATGAAGTAAACTTTTTGCTTCATTGATTTCCAACCTTCTTGTCAGTCACAATTCATCCAGAGTGACTAATTGTAGCAATAAGGTGGATTCCCAGCACCTTCATGGCTCTTGGCAATTAAACATCCACTACTATTCCATGAAAACTTTCACCAGATTCACTGTGAAACTTTCCTTCGTAGCTGGAAAAAGCATTTTAATACATCTACAGTTTTGTCTTGCTTCATTTACTGCAGTGTTCCCTGTAACAAGTCACCGCTGCAAAGCATGTTTCCCAGGCAAGAAAGCTGTCTTCTAACCTCTCCTACAACATCTGACAAGGCTTCTCTTTCTCCTTAGTTGTGAAAAAGATAGTGGTTTTTCCTCAGCTTCTCTGCCTGATCCTGCAGACTTCAGTATATGTTTGGAATGCATGGTACTATAAATGGACGTGCCTCCTGTTGACAGATTAGCAGTTTCAAATCCAGAAATCCCTAATTGCTTTTCCAGACAGCAGTGCTTATCCAAAGTAAAACACAGCTACACAGAGTAATCTATGAAGCAGTCATTGATGCTGTTTCATAATAAATCCATTTGCAAGCAGTTTGCTCCTGGTTCACGAATGCCACAGCTTCCATGCTAGCATGTTTGTCCTTGTGTTGTCATTGTGTATGTCAAATCAATGGGACCCAATGCCCTTTTTGCACACCACTTTAACTTCAGCATTCAAATGAAACTCAGTGTTATGGGAATATTTACATATTTCTATTGCAAAAACACTGTTTAAAAGCTACTTAAACAAACTATCTGTGTAGCTTAAACATGTGTAGGGCTCCAGACAGAGTATGGAGGGGGAGAGCTCTTGGTTTGCTGAGGCTTTTAAGTAGACGTAACAATGTAAGATGTCACTTCTGTTAAAATGCAGTTCACAGTCCACTGCCAAACATTGCAGCAAACTGTATGAAAAGTTGAGGGTTTATTTCACAACAAAAGAAAGCCAATTATGGAGCTTGTTACAGTTTACATTTCTATTTTTTCTTCAAACTGGATTACTGAATAGAGATATTGAAGTGTTATCATTTTGTTTTGGCAAGAGAACCATCACTATTCTGCTGTGACTTAATGCAGAAATGCTGCCTCACATGTCTCCACACTATTTCTTAGTAATGGTGTAGTCCATAGAGTAGTGGGAGGGATAATAAATTCTCTTTCCAGATGGTGCTGGCTTCATTGGCTTTCTTTTAATCCAGTATGTGAAAAGTAGATACAGTTAGGAAAATGTTCATGTTGATTATTATGAGGTAATTTTAAATATTATGCTCATTTACAAGCTTCTTTTTCATCCTATGCACTCAGGTTGTATCTCAATCCCATCTCACCTTCATTTACTTGACCCTTCATAAAATAGGCTTCAAAAAATCCCTGTCTCCTATAGAAGCAGTATGTAGTTTAACTAATAGTATAAAACACTCAAGATTACAGCAATGAACATCATAAAACCAAAAAATAAAGTTGTATGGGAATTAATGGTTCATGGATAACAAAAATTGGAAGTTAGCTTCACCCTACTACAATTCAGAAAAAAAAAAATCTGATATTTTGGTGAAAGAAATTTTGGGGTAAAAAAGTAAGCCTAAAGTGTTCTTTCTGTGAAAGTCGAAACTTTGGAGATTTATTTAACCCTAAGTATCTATATGCCAGAATACATTTTGTCTGTAATGATAAAATATCTTTGATTAATAAAAATACTAAAAAACCCAGACCATAATCAAAATGCTTTTAAAATAGGACCTTCCTTCCTTCCTTCCTTCCTTCCTTCCTTCCTGCCTGCCTGCCTTCCTGCCTGCCTTCTTTTTTCTAGTCTCCTTTTGTCTTTCTCTCTTTATGAAATTTCTTTGTGTTGAAAGTCTGCCATAGAAAGTTTTAGTTTTGACAAAAAGGTATTTCTTTGTTGGAAGATTGTCAACATCTTCTACCAGAAGGAAGTTAATAAATTTTCAGGGCAGAGCTTATGTAGTAGGCCAAAAATAAAGCTCAGAGCAAGAGACTGAATGGTAATATTGAACAAATAGCTGCTTATCAGCTTTAAATTAACCATCTGCTTTAATGGGGCAGAGTCTTGTAGGAAAAAAACCCCATGAACATATATTTGATTACTGGGAAGGACTGAATGTGGAAACATTGTGCAGAATTAATGATGGAATTTTCTAACTTTTAAGAGCTTTTCTTCATGTTTATTTTAATATAGATCTAAAGTATATGTGTGTATCTATATATTTATACATACCTATATCTGTGTACATATATATATATGTACATAGATATGTTTATGATTTAAATTTGAATCATCTGCCTACCATGCCATGTACGCAAAAGGAGAGCCTCCTCCTTCCACTGCCTTGTTCAGTGCAGCTGAGTCCCAATGCCACAAGGGCTACAGCAAAAAAGGGGAAGGCTTAGGACTTGTCCAGACTCTGAAAATGGTGACAATGGAAGCAGAAAGGATGTCTAGTACAGACAGTTAAAACCCTTTTTGTGTATTATTCCATACCAAGGAGAGGTATAAAAGAACTGGAGTCTTAAATCAAGTAACTGAGTAATTCTGAAGACCACAGTGTGGTTGTTGCTCTTTCCTACGCGCGGAATGGCAGTACTTTGCGTAGCCAGCACTGGATAACTATAGTGTACACTATTCTTATCTCTCCCCTTCATGATGCACCATTCAACAATGTGCAACAGAGACAAGTCTCTCTTTCTCACTCCTTAGCAAAACTGTAGGAAAATAACAATGATCATACCAAAGAGAGACCTTAGGTACGTATTATCCAATATACTGCTTCTTACAGGGGTTTAGGGAAATAATTTATAAAAAAGAATGAAAGTGAATAGTCTTGAGCATACTATCTCACCAGTAGTTTAGGAATATCCTGAGGTAGTCTACGTGTCAAGCCCACTGCATCTAATATTCACTGGTGGAAACATGAATATCTCTGATATTCTTTGAAATCTGTCATAACATCTGTCATTGCTTTAGCACAGCTTTCTTGAGGGAGCAAACTTCATAATGTAACTGTATATTGTATAAGAAAGGGCAGCCTTTTCTTTGGTTTGAGCTTCTTGCCTTAGTATGTAGAACATAAGGCTAGGAGAAACCAGCTAGTTGGTATTTGTATTGAGCATCCTGCCACTGGTGGTGACAGCACTGGCTAATTTGGAATTTTGGTATGACATATCCGTCACACCACAGACAGCAAAACAAGTTCCAGCGTTGTAAATAAGGCTCTTTACTGTGTACCACCTTTGGTTCTTTTCAAAGCTGAAGAATCCTAATCTTTATCAGTCCTATTCCATATGTAAGGTTAAATGTATAATTTATAGCTGACTTTCCCTAAAGTGGATTTATGTGCTGTAATTGACAGTTCCTCCATTAGTTTCTTCTTGATAATATTTAAATTGATAGAGCACTACCTTTCAGATGGGTAATGATCTCTTAAAAGTTACACATTTCACAACTACTGGTGGTTTACCTTTGGTAGAATCATAAACTGAGTCTACTTTCAAAAGCCATTTTCATTTTAAGCTGACAGTGTCACTGAAATCATTCCTTCCCTCCCTGCATTTGGACAAGGAGTGAACTAGACTGAGGAACCAAGCCAACTAACCAAAATAATAATGAACAAAAAGGTGGACAAAAATACATTGGTGCTTACATGGGTACATATGAAAGGGAAATCTTCCTGCTTCTTCTTCTAGGACCACCTGATGCTGTTCAGAAGGGCTGCTGAAAGACAGCCCCAGGAAAGGGCCTCAGCCCAAATTCGGGCTCCATTTCACCTGATGAGTGTCCAGGCACCAGGGACATTGCCCTGTGGCTTCAGTGGCAGAGCTCTGGTGCTTCGTGTAACATACAGCAGCTATGGTATGGGGTCTGAGTGAGGAGATTAGGCAACGGGTAGAGCAGAATATGGAGGCAGAAGACACAAATCCATAGGAAATGAGGCTTTGCTAGCTCTGCTGCTGTTGGAACAGCATGTTGCCGTGTACTTAGGCTATTGTACAACCAGAGGTGTATGGGGAAAGAAAACAGTCAAGATAATTATTCTTCACTACACCATATTTAGTTGTTTTCCTACCATTCTGTGTTGTTTATTGTAATTTTTTACCAGTTTGTCTGGTACTGTATTAAATCTGTGCCTCCCAAGATCATTCTTGGACTTCTTTGAAATAAACATGATCCCACATCAGCAAAGACATTTCCTGTCTCAGTTGGAACCAGCTGTCTCTCATTTATTTTTATACTTAAGGAGGATTTAACTGCATGTATTGAGAAGTGCTATTATTTTAAATATAATGACCTTAAACAAATTGAATTTTGCAATAAGTGCAGCAGAAGCAAATCATAAAAAGACAAAAAGATGTGTGTGTAACAAGGCAGGAAAAGCAGTAAAGTTTTGTATATTTACTATGTGTATGTGTAATCGCAAAAAGCACATCATGTTGCAGGAGACCTATGTATGTTGCTCATCAGAGGCATTGTAGAAGAGAATGTTAATAAAATAGTTTAACTAAAGCTGTGTGCAGCAGTTATAGTCTTAAAACAATGCATTTTGAAGAGTCCTATATGAATATTTTACCCATCATTCAGCAAATGGTGGCTGTATTTTTTAATAAGGTAGTTTCATAAAAGCCTTCTATATGTGTTTTGCATTAGTTGAGTTTTGGATTGTTTTTTAATTATTATTATCACTTTGGTAACAGTATGATATTCTGATAACTAGAATAGATTTAGGAACAATAAAAATTTTCCTGAATCTTTTTTTTCAGGAAAACTCTCTCAGAAATTGTTTTCTATGAGTAAATATGTAAAATAGGAAGACTCTTACACAGTTCTTATTGAATTGCTTATTCTCTAATACTTTGTCACTGTGCATCAAGCTTTAATTAAATCTACATGGGTAACTGCACACAATATTTTGGAAAAGCTGGGTAGTTTGTATGGCCTGTCCTTGGATGAATCAAATAGCTGTCCCTGAAAATGTGGACAGCTCATGCCTGTTTCCCTGTGCTAAGTAAATTCTCTGTCTGCCACATTTTTGTCATGAGCAAATTCATGTTGATGTTAGTTGTTTACACAGTAGCTGATCTCAAGATGGCATATAGAAGGTGGGAAATTTCTTTTCACAATAATGGTGACAGCCATATATTGATTTAATTGGAGTATATTTGGTCTCTGTAATTGCCGTGCAGTGTGGGAACCTGGATCCATTAATGATCCAACAGTTCTCAGAAAAACCCTTTGTAAAGAAGAATTTGTTAAAGATCTTACATCATGTGGCCATATGACATTTGAATGGCCTTAATTTCATTAGTGTAAATATGTGAAGGTTGAATTAGCAAAAAAACCCCCATACATATGGCAAGCCAAATGAAGAATTAATAGAGGCAGCTGATCATAGCCAACTATCTGACAGGCTACATAATTTATGCTAACTTCTAACTTTCAGTAAATAACACTGGATTTGCATGGGTTGAAGCTCCAAGGTGAAACTGGGAAATGTCACATTTGAACTGTTTTGCTGATCCTGATACCCTCTCAACCATGACTATGTCATGTTTTAGGAGATCAGAGGGTCTCTCAGGACAGGAACAGAGTAATAATGAAAGATGTTAATTACCTCTGTATGAGATAGATAAATCTTTCTCTAGAGTGTGACTTAATTTTTAGCCATCATGTGAATGCCTGCAGCAAATGGCAGCTAGTGAGGAAATGCACAACTGGTCATTCTGATCTGCATTCAGGTCCTTGTGCAAAGCAATGCTGTCCAAGAAATACTTTGTACCACTGATTACAAGGCACATCACTGCAGGAACACCAAAACAGAACAAAACAAAAGTAAAAGAAAACAAAGTAAAACCCCTCAAACTCCACCATAGTGTTTTAATTTCCAAACCTCGCATATAAAAAAAAAATCATAAGGGAATCTTGCTTAATAGGAATTAAAATATGCAGCAAGAGGTATATATACACAGATATGCTGTGTTTAAAAATATATTGGAATGTCAGGGAAAATGCATATAAAACCTTAAAAAAATATCCTGTCAAAACAATGAAGAAAAAAATAAAATCCAATAAAATTCAAGCCATTGTGAGCAGAGAGTGACTTAAAAGGCTATATAATAAATAGCCTTTTTGTTATATAAAATATAGCAAATCAAAACTGAAAATGCAGTCAGATAAAAAAGTATTTGGCCAAAGACTTGCTTGAGAACTAATAAATAAATGCAGTTTAATAAACAAATCCTTTGGAAACAGGTCACATACATGAAGTTTCCAAGAAGCTGTTGGCTGCAAGGCTAATAGGTGGCCAAAGTGTACTTGCTACATGCTTAAAGATCACTTTCCTGCAGAAGACCAAATCAATGACTGAACTCCTGACATTAGTGTTTGCCATGGAGGAGCTAAAAGACTTTGTTTCACAAATAGAAAATCATCCTTATCAGAGATGGTTCAAAAATCTGTCATATTAAAATGTCTGTAGAAATAATCTTGAACAGAACAACAAATTAACTGCTATTCACAGAAAACCAAGGCATTATCATATTCACATTAGAACCCTAAAGAATTGAAGGGGGAAATATTAACAACTAATGGTTTAAATCTGTGTGCTGGACTTGGTTGGAGTAGAGTTACTTTTCTTCAGAGTGGCTGGTATGGGGTGTTGAAAACAGTGTGGATAATATTGAGATGTTTTAGTTACTGCTAGGGAGTGATTACATGAAGCCAAGACCTCTTCTGCTCCTCATACTGACACCCTGGTAAGGAAGTTGGAGGTGCATAGGAGGTTGGTAGGAGACATAGCCAGTCCAGGTGACCGAAACTGGCCAAAGGGCCATTCCATTCCATATGACATCATGCTCTGTATATAAACTGGAGGAAAGGAGGAGGAAGTGGAGGGAAGTTCAGAATGATTGTGTTTGTCTTCCTGAGTAACCATTATGCAAGATGGAACCTTGCTCTCCTGGATCTGCCTGCATGTAGGAAGTTGTGGAAGAATTCTTTTCCTGTGTGTGTGGCTTTTGCTTTACCTATTGAACTGTCTTTATCTCAACCCACGAGTTTCTAGGTTTTACTCTTCTCATTCCCTCCCTGATCCTGCTGGTGGGAGAGTGAGTAAGTGACAGTGAGAGGCTTGGTTGGTGGCTGGGGTTAAACCACAACACACTGCCAGAGGAATGTGCAAATGTAAAAGAAGAGGTCTGGGCAAGTTCTGTGGAACTGCAGAGAACAACATCTGATGCCTGTGCTGGGCAGGCTGGTGGAGGCTCTCATAAAGATCAGAGTTGAAAGGTGTGGTCAGGAATCAGAAATTTGTCAGTATTCTAAAGGAATCACAAACAAAGGGGGGCTTGGGTAGATAACAGTGGGCTTTCCAAAAAGGCTCTTTTTAACTGCCCTTGTCAAAGGAAATTTTAAGATCAGAAAATCATAGGATAGGTTGTGTTGGAAGGGACCTTAAAGATTATCTAGTTCTAACCCTGCTGCCAAGATGTAGGATGAAAATGGTCATCTGTTAGATAAACAGTGGTTTAAAAGATTAGAATTTGAAAGTTGAAATAAATTGCCAGTTTTCAGTTCTTCCATTTTCTTAGTATAGGAGGTCACAAGGAAGGATCTTTCATGGTCTGCATAAATACCCTTCCTTAAATAACTGAGAAAAGGCAGAGATGAGAAAGCGTACTTATGGTATGACAAAGCTTACTGATGATACTAATCCATTTAAAACTGCAGAAATGAAAGCTGATGGAGAAGATCAGCTGAAGGATTTCACAATACTGTGCACATGGTGCCTGAGCATAGTGTCCTGTTCTCTCTGGTGTGCAGCAGAGAGTGTATGGTAGCACATTTCAGAGGTAGAGTTAGGGCACTGTGCAGAGAAAGCTAATGAACAATGGGAAAGATGCTGTCCTCATCATGGGAAAGACGCTGCCCTCATCAGTCCAGAAAAGAGTGTGTTTTATTCTGTAGACTCTTACAGTACTCTTCTGGAGAGGCACTGTGATATGCTAGGGATGTTTTATTTTTTAAAAAATAAAAGCGTATGATTGTGTAACTGATTGAAAAAGATATTTGAGTCTTTTTATACTAATCTGTGTTGACTTTGTGAAGTAGGAAGATTATTTTGACCTTTGCAGAAGGGATCAGAAGAAGAGTGAACATACAGCAAGGGATTCCAGATGGAAGGGCTGGCAGCAAAGAGAAGAGAGATTGAAGGGAGAGTGTTTGATTAGTGTATTGTGAAGGTAGAAAATATTTGACACTTACAAGACATGTTAGAGATTAAAAAAGACAAATGATAATGGGTTTAGGTGAAGGAAAATGGAGGGATGAATTTAGTTAAATAGGTTCAAAATAAGATGTCTGTGCCTTAAAAACAGCTTGCTTCAGAATATGAAATCTATGTAATCCTGTCTCCAAAAATCTAATAATTGATGGCTTTTACCACTGTATCCACTAATTAGCCTCTCTGCCTCTTTCATTCACACATATTCGAGCACTTTTTCTACACCTTAAGATCACCTTAATATTCACAGTACAGCTAAGACAAATATTGCTATATGAATTTGATAGATATCGAGTAACATTAAACTGGGGAGGGATGGGGGGTGAAAGGTGTGTTTGCAGTTCAACTAGAAAAGGGAAAAAATACTCAGAACATCAGCTCCAGACTGTGAAATTGCTCTTTTCAGTAGCAAGATGAAGAAATGTGTTTCTCAAGAGCAGAATTGCATCTTCTCCTCACACTAGCACTTACCATATTAGCATTAAGGAAGCTCAGACCACAATTCAGATGTCTTGACTTCAAGTACTGCTGCCCTACGGTTGTTTTCTGATTGTATGTCTGCAGGACCTCTTCACTTTTTCTGTGAACATGTTACTGAAATAGTGTCCACTGTGGATCCAGGAGTCCATCTCACCTTTCACCTCACATTTCTACTCACTTTCTTACCCTGGGAAGGAAAAAGGTATTGTTATGTCAGTAAAAATGAGGTACATTTGTACCATACTGTGTTATTCTCGCCTTCAAAAGTGGATTCATGCTGCTAAAGTAAAGTACCAAACTGGAGTGTTTATAAAACAGAGACCACTTTAGTTAAACTGAATTCTGAAAAGAGTCAGTCATTGTTAATGTGTGTATGGTGTGTTTATAATTGGTTCATTTGAAGTACAGGTAAATTTTCATGTTTGTCCTCATTAATTACACACTGACTTGTAGCTGCTCCCAGATCTGCCTTACATGAGGCCATGGCAAACTCTACCTAAAAATTTACCTAGATGTTTTTAATGCTCTGTGTGCCTACACTTCAGATTTTATATCTCATGGCCCAACTAATCTCTGCAGTTTAAATACACATATGCTGGAACATAATGCATTAGCTGATTTTCTGGTAGGCATGGAGTCTTTGTTTGGTAGGACAGTGAAATTACAGGAGGTTGAGGTTAAATCTTTGCTTTTTTAGAGTCTTCTCTGACTTCTGATAAGTTACCTACAGAATAATCCACAAAAAAGAGGCATAGATTGTGCATTATCTGTAAGTCTAGTCTAATATTTATCCAACCAAGTGGGTTCCTAGAGAAGAGAAGTAGTTTCATGGAGACTACCAGTGTGGATAATGGGATTTCTGGATAGGATGCCCAAATCACCAGTCTATAGGAGCTAAAACCATATTTGTTTGTCTTATCTATGGACATGGTTGTTTATTTACAATGCTCGGTCCCTCACTCTAAGGTTTTAGAGCAGCTAGTATCACTGGGCAATCAACGAAGGGGCCTCATGTAACTATTGCAATGAAAATAAAGAAAATGCTGCTAATTGTAAGTGAAATCCAGTCACCTGCTTTCATTTACTTCATCCTCAGAAAGTTTTGCCATTAGATGATAAAGATAAAATTTCTACTACACATGGATAGAGGGTACAGCAACACTTTCTTCACATTTCTTGTCAGTTCAGTGTCACAGACTCCTCCATACACTGTCTAAACCAGTGATAACTTACAGGGAGAAAAAAGCAAAGCGAAACTCCCACCCTCAAAAAACGCAGCAAGGGAATCTATACAGAGAAAACACTGGCTGCAAGATTTGAAATGCACTTAGGCCCAGTGTCAGGGAAATAGAAATATAATCCATTTTGTTCTCCTCTTAATAACTGATAATGCAATAATAAATATGTATCAGTAATAGTAGTACCAAGAATACACGGCTGAGTGAAAACAGTTTGAATAACTCAACTTCATTACTTCAGCACTCTCTTCTCTCACGTGTTGCATCTTGGAGCTCCAAGACCTATTGATAGACACGTATTTCAAATGAGCCATTCCATTTTAAAATACTCTAAGAACTCAAATGGAAGTCATTATACAAGACACAATAAGAGGCATGTTAGCATGTTCAACTGGGAGGCGTTTTTCTTTTTTTTTCTTTATTATTTCTTAAAAAGAGAAGTATTCTGCAATGTGCAGTAAATTGATAAAGGCTAGCAGAGCATTCATTGCAGGTCGTTAAGCAAAGCAGGAGCGGTAAGCCTTTTGATCCACACATTTGTTTATACTGAAAAATGAGATAAAAATAAAGTAAGAGTAAACCAATGGAAGTTATTAACAAATTAATCTTTTTTAGAGAGGTAAATACCTTTATTTCCTCTTACAGTAAGTGGAGTCATAGCTCCACTTCACAATATAGTAGTCAAGTTGGAAGAAAAGGTGAGGGTTTTCATTTCAATGTTGCCATGCAAATAAGGTGTGCAGCATGGCCTGTATACTGCTTATAAAGTTATTTTAGTTGTGGTAGTGGAGTTGTGTTGTCTTCAGTGATTAAAATGTTCACTCGCAAAATACAGTGGAACTTTGTTAGTAAGAGCAAGGACATACAATATGTGCTTTTAGGTAAACCTAAAATATCCCATGACTCAATGGAACCGGAGTTCATCCTGAATATCAAAACTAAAAGCTACTTTGAAAAAAGAAGCACAGCCAGAAAATAATTTGTCATGTCGAATTACAAAGAACCATTATAAAAGGTGATTTGAATAATATAGCTAGAGGGAAACAATATTTTTTTCTTCTCGTATTAGATAGAAAAGAAGATCCAGTCTTGAATTTGAGTGAAAAAATAATGAAAATTTCAATTGTCAAGTAAAAATCTAGTCACCTGAAAAAAGTTAGTTCAACAATTTAACATTTTTGTTCCAGTCTATGCTTTAATGTGTTTATGCATCTAAATTAATTAACAATTTAAATGAATCCTTTGTTTGCTGTTGTTCATACATAACATTGTGAGAATTTTTGTCTTTTTTCCTGAGCTTTTTTATTAAGTGGGAAATTTCTTGAAACCAGTTCCTTACTGGGAACTTGGAGGTTTCCATGAATCAGAATAATAGAATCACAGAATGGTTTGTGTTGGAAGGGACCTTAAAGATCATCTAGTTCCAAGCCCCTTGCCATGGGCAGGAACACCTTCTACTAGACCAGATGGCTAAAAGTCCTGTCCAATCTGGCCTTAAACATTTCCAGGGCATTCACAGTTTCTTTGGGCAACCTGTGCCAGTGCCTCAGCACCCTCACAGAAAAGAATTTCTTTCTGATAACTAATCTAAATCTACCCTCTTCCGTTTAAAGCCATTGTCACTTCAACTAGGATTACATGTCCTTGCATGAAATCCTTCTCCAGCTCTATTGAAGGCCCCCTTTAGGTAGTGGAAGGCTGCTGTAAGGTCTCCCTGGAGCCTTCTCTTCCCCAGGCTAAATCAGCATCTAAAGATGAAAAAAAAAAACACGTTTCTTTGAAAACTGTCTTCCTAGCCATAGCCCAAAGCACACACAGGATGGGCACAGGAAGATTCTTTGGCCCTCTGAAAGAAAAAGGAAAAAGCTCTTTTCTTTCCATAAGCAAACACCTTGCCCACTGTACAGTGCCAGCCTGTGAACTGTTTTCCTAACCAACTTCTATCAAAGTTTCTAATGCTGAAAAACCTTTAGTAGCCTAAGTTTAATGGAAAGGAAGGACAGCTGAGAAAGCAATCATTTAGCCTGCTACTGGTCACCACTGAATGTGGCAAACAAAACCAATCACCCTCCTATCAAAGTGCAGAAAGATAATTCACATCTATGTAATGCTTTTAATATAGATAAATACAAGGACTCTTCTGAGTTACTTTGCATCATTACTTTTTTTCTACAATTCATATGCCTCGCAGTTAAATATATGTATGCAAGAAACCTTTAGTACCAAATCTCATTTCACTTTCTACTTGTCTACTTCAGCCTTCATTTCCCTTCAGAACTTTTCTCCCTCTACCTAAACTGAGCTCAGCTTGTTCTGCCTTCTGGCCTGCTTAGAGGGGTCAATGTCTCTAGATACCTCCTTCACCTGAAGGAAAACTTTCCATATATTGGAGGAGGTTACCCGACTGCAAATTTCTCTTCATTTTATTAAATTTGGGATCCCCTTCCAATTGTATTTCACANAATAAGTATTGCTGTTTTGTAACCACCAAATCTAGTTACTGTAAATAGCTTTTTGTTTGTTTATAGATGAATTTAGGAGTGGCTATGTGAGAATGAGGCTGTAGCATATAACACTGATGGAATTCTCTGTAGCCTTAAATCTTTTCACAGATTCTCCAATATTGGAGGCTTTAGTCAAAGGCTGCAAAAATATTTTTGGTTCCATAGGTAGCCCAGGATCATAAAGGAATGAGATAGCTTAACATCACTATATCCTTTTCTCTTCTTGTCCTACAATCTTCTGCATAACATTAAGCAGAGACAGTGCCCCACATGTATTTAACCCATTATTGAGAGTCCTGCAAAATGTATACATGGAGTACCACGTAGATAATCGACATAGTAGTATATAATAATGTAATATTTAAAGTGAGCAAAGAAACTATTTTATCCCATCTTACCTTTGCAATTTTTTTATTCATTGTTAAATTCTTTATGTTTTAAGTATATTGTGCTTTGCTTGTAGTTACTCTGTAGAATATAAACACTGAAAACCATTTGCTGATTTGTTCTGAACTATGAAATATTTTATTAAAATTGAATTAAAAATAAAACCAATTTTTTTAATCCCTATATAGCAAACAATCCATGTGTGAAAGCAAATAAAAAGCTTTACTGCTTGGACTATCAGCTTCCATTCCAGCACACACACTTCTGTTGTACAGAAGCCAGAACTGGAGTTTTAACTTAAGCATGAACTCAAATGGATATTAATCTCCTGGGTGCCATTTGGAAAGCAAGCTGGGGGTGGAAGATGAGAACACAAGTGCATGTATTGCATATCCACAGTTATTAGACTTATACTCTCTGACCTTGTATGTAAAGATGTGAAACGAAGTTTGAAATAAAAGAGATGCAGTGTGATTTGTAAGATTTAAATGAACAAGAAATACTTGAAGCAACAAAAACGCCAAACAAACTCAACCCTACCAAAAAAAAAAAAAAGTCAAATCCAAGAAAACAACCCCCAACAATTAGTTTTGGATTAAGAATGAGCAACTGCATTGTTAAGTTATGATTTTTTTCTATAGTTTCAAGGGTTGCCATGGTTGTTACGGTGCGTCGTAGGTGTGCACAGGATACACTTATTTTCTGAACCATAGGTCGAAGAAATTACTTGGATTCGGTTTTTATTCCATTAAGTCACAGGATGTTTTTTCTAAGTCTTGCTGTGTGACTCTGGATTTCAGAAATAATTTGCATGAAGTGGTTGGTGGTTTTTAGCTTCATGGAAATAGAAGACAATACAAAATCATGTATTACCCAAGATATTTTGGAGTTAGGTATCCTTCAATAGATGCATGGCAGGGCAGTAACATGAAGGTCTGCAAACATCTTGCAGTTAACAGCACAGCTTTCACAGCTGTTATCTGGTGGTCATCAGTCTCTGCTCTGTTCTTCGGTTATACAGCCAAAGACTTATGTGACCAATGCTTATATCTTTTTCCTGTCCTTATCTCTGTTTGCAGATGTCCAAGGAGATTTATGACAGCAAAAACACTTTACTTTCTCTCTTCTCTCCTCCAAAATTATCCTGAAAAAATAATCTAAAAAATTTATCTTACATTCAAAAAAAAAGAAAAAAAAAAGAACTATAGGGTTATATCAGTTAAATCTTAGATTGTTATGACCGGCTTAAGATTTTTGACCTGTGAAGGAGGTCTATTGACTTGTCTGTAGAAGGTGCAGGCCACTAAACTAACTATTCCAGATGCTGACAGTTAACTAATCTATGTCTTTGCCAAACCAAAGTTTGTTGGGTTTTTTTAAATACTTCTAAACTGTTTGGGTACGACAACCTTCCTGGTACAAAATGACACACTTTTTCTTTAGGCTCTTTTTTACTGTTGAAAAGAGTTTTGTTTCCCAGCCCCAAACTACTTTTGCCTGCTGTGACAGGTGTTAGACTGTGAGAATCCAGTCTTTTTTAACTTCTAAATGAGTAAGATGTTAAGATGGGTGAAACAGCTTTTCCTTCTCTGACCTGCCAAGGACTGAGCAACTGAACTACAATAAACTCCCAGGTTAAACTCCAATGTTTAAATAGCATCAAGTCACAGAGAATTACTTTATATAGACATTGGCTCCTTTTAGGTAAACTCAAATAATATTTTAATTTAAAAAAAAAGAAGGAATTTTCTTCAGGAGGTCTTCTTAATTCACTGTGAATAGAGTTGTAGACCTAAACCCAAACACTATCTGAAAAACTTCAGTAAAGTCTCAGTGAAAGTTTTGGCAGTTAAATTTCATATCAAGCAGAACTTGACATTATCTTTGCATCAGACCAACAAGTTCTGTACATTTTTGGGGTGTGACTGCAAATGTTGAACTTCCAATTTTTCATTGACAAATTCAAATTGTCCCAGCAGCCTCTCTATCATCTCCGAGTGAGCTGGAAAAATACTATTATAACATTGACTTTACATAAGAGAAAGATGTCAGGATATCTCCTCTCTAGCTCCATGGTGTATAACACAGTCTCAATTTTGTCTTCATTTCAGATGGAAGTACTTGCACTGATGAAGAGAGGAGCTGTAGCTCAAGCAATGAACCCTGATCCTCATGGCAGGGATCTTCATATCACCCCAAGGCAAACCTGCAGAACTTAGTGTTGTGGAGAAAGCTGGTTGTGCCACTCTTCCCAAGGGCTAGAAAGTGGTCCCATCAACTCCTCATTTCACAGTGTAGACCTATTGAAAGTGCATGGGACCTGAATGAGCCATCAAATACAACTACAGCAGAAAAAGGTGGCTGTGGAGAGGAATATGGTGGTGTAAGAAGAGCCCACAAATGGTCCTTGGGCCACCTCTCTGGAGGATATAATGTCTCTCTAGGTCATCCTGAGTCATCAAAGGATGTTTCCATTCTCACAAGGATGAAAGTTCTCATCTGGTAACAGAGTTTTTGCAGCTAGCCAGTTTGCAGTTGTAAACCAACAGGCTTAAGATAGGTATGGGGAAAAACATATGTCCTCAAAACCAGGACAGACTACAGTCTTCCAGTTTCAAACAAATGATTTTTCCCCCCTGTATTTAATTCTGAATATTAAAGGATAAGACTATTAGAAATAGTCAATGGAAAAAGAAATGAGGGACAAAAATCTTCTAATGGAAAATAATAGCAATAGATGTTTCATGTCAAAGACATTAAACCATAACACATACAAAAATGTAGTAAAACAGTACAAGCATTGTTTCTACAAGAGCAGAAAAATTAAGCAGTGCAGATATTCAGCTATAGCCAGTGTTTTTTATTAGAACATGTGGTTCGTATAATGTGTACACAAAAATAACATTACAGAATTATAATCATTATGTAAAACATGCAGACATGGCTTAGGAAGGTTAAATATTCTGAGTGGAAATCAAATCATTTCAGATACCAGGGGAAAAAAGTGATTTTGCGTAGTCCTTCCTGAAACCTGTGATAAAATGACTATAATTTGTTCACCACATGCAGTTTTGCATATGGAATCAGTACACTAAAAGAATTTTTAGCCCTTGATTGTAAGCATAAAGCAAAATAGAATGAATGAAAAGTGAGATTCTATGGCAGTATTCTGATGTACTACACCTATATGCAGTTAGGGAGAATTATATAATTGGAATTAAGTGATCTGAAGAACGAAAAAAAAGAACAGTTGGAAAGCTTTTACATCAGAAAGCAAATTCTCGGGAGGAGTTAATACCTTTTTTTTAGAAACAAAACAAAACAATCCCCCCAAAAGTGGAGCATGTAGATCACAAACAATGAGCAATCAAGTAGACTGTGTAGGAGCCTCTGAAAAGCACCTAACCACACTGTGAAGATTCCTGAATTTCATATTACATGCACTTTAGTCAGACAACCAGAAAGCAAAACAAAATAATACAAAACATACAATTGTCACAACACATGGCAGCAGAAAGGGGTTAGCTCTGTTGATCATCCTTTCCAGCTTACCTGAGTTTCAAGTCAACACCCACTGCCCACCATTTCAGAAGGCTGAAAAATTGTGTGGAAATAATAGAGGTGTGAATATAAAAGAATATTTTGGCATTAGAAGAAACACAGAAATTTTGGCAGGGACATTTCTGATTTGGTGGATACCACTGAACTCAGGGGGAAGAACACACACTAGAAACAAGGCTTAGTCCCTGGGAGTAAAACCTGAAGACCTGAGCTAGTCAAAGAAGCATTTTTATTATAGGCTCAACAGAAAATGAGTACCATGCCCCAGCACTTTGACCTCATCTCAATAAAATAGTGTATTGAATCAAAAGTCTTAAAATATTACTAAAGTACATGCTTACTACCCAGAAATAAATAGCATTAATATTGCCAGGACAGTTATAAACCACTTTCACTGCAACATTTACTAGAATACTGAAAGAAGCCCAGATGGAGACAATATCAGATTTTTCATTCACTTGTACTCATGTAGACTTGAAAGGATGTGAAGGAAATTCACTTTCTATCCTTTTGTGCAACCTGTTGAGAAGCTTGGCAGGCTCTGGATCAAAGTATAGTAATGATTATTTTAACTTGGTATGATGTATGAAAAAAAAAATACTGAACAGCATGTTTTGCTACACCTTGAGGCACCTGAAACAAGAACCTGTGCCATTTACTGGAAGTCTGAAACAACCCTAATTAAAAAGAAGAAAACCCCCTACTTTTAGGCAGGCACTGAAGTATTGATTCAGCACAATGTTAACTCACACTGAAGCCTTTTTCTTAATGCAGGCAAAGTAAAGCACAAGATTAAGTTAGTGTTAACCAAGTTAGTAACTGGAGACCTGATTACTCAAACCAAACTATGCAGGAGTGACAAACCCATTGCACATTAACACATTAGGCACCATAGGATATGATCATAAATGAGCAAGGTTGTGATGTACGATCTACTGAGAAAATGATGTTTCTGTGGCTTGTACTCAACACTATTTTGGGAATGTCAGTATTGCCTTCTTTGAATCTTCCCTCTACATCTCCCTTTAAAATAGAACTCCTGCAAGCAAAGGAGAAGGACCTAAGAACAAGATCAGGCATTCAAAATAGCACAGCCACTACAAAGAAAAAGCCCAGAGCTACAGTGACCTTCCATGAGGCAAAGTAAAAATTACTCAGGGAATTTACTCACAGCACCAACTCAGTGCTCCCTTGTTTCATAGCATTCACCCTCTGTTCTTAAATACCCCTCTGCAGAAAAATATGCAACACACTTTCTGCTTGAAATGTTCCCTTTTTTTGTGGGCTGTCCATTCTTAACACTCTTTCAGAACATTTTGGGGGTTAAACTTTTTATCTGTAGTCTGTATACTGTCCAGTTCTAGGCTTGTGTTCCTCTCTCATTGTATGTATTAGCTTCAATTTAATATGGTTAGTCTGAAGAGACACTTGCAGTATTGCTGGCTGGCAGAGTGGAAAATACCTTTTATGGCCTAATGCACCAATGTGTACATAGCCCTTTACCCTTATGCTTCTTGTTTGTTACTTTTTATAGTTATTTATGTGATTATATAATTAGCTGACCTAGTTTATTATGTTTGTTCCCTCATTTTTTCCTGGATCTGAATAAGATTATAAATAACACTGAAAGAATAAAAGCATTTCTTTCCATATAGAATGACTCAAAATTTTCTCTTTGATAGATTTTTTTAAACAAGGTGTTGTAAGAGAAAAGGAATTCTGATATGAGATTTAAGCTTGAAATAGTCTTCTTTTGATGAAGAGTGGATATTTCCCCTCTTTCTTGGAAATTTTGAATTAAAAAGGTGAAAGCGACATTTTAGTCCAAAGTAATTCACACATTATTTGAGGCATTGGGGAAAGCTGGAAGCTCTTAAAAAACTCATGTGACTGAGGGTCTAATGTAGCAGTTAATGAAAAGCTATAGAGAATGCCAGTGTTTACTAACAGTTATTTAGCTGGCTCCAAGAATAATTGTGATGGAAATTATACCATACATCTGAACATTTTCTCCTGTCAGCCAGTACCCTGTTAGTTTGATTATTTGTTATTTTTGCCACTAGTTATTTCTTACATGTCTGCTCAGCATGCAGTACTAGTTTGATCTGTAGGAACTACCACAGCATAAATGCCAACCATAAAGGAGAACCTTTAAAATGGACAATTAGGAAGTAATATGTCCTTGAGGAAATTAGCTCCCTAATTCTCTATTAGTGGCAGCTGCTACCAACTGATCTAGAAATGTTCTCATTCCTTCAGCCTAAGCAAATCATCACTTTCCCATTCTGCAGGCTGTCCACTGTATTTGAAGCTAACATTAAAAAATATAGCTGTCCTGGAAACAGGAGGCTCATAAAATATAATGTGAAATTACAATTTTGGTGTATTGTTTGTCTAACATTTTGAAAAATTGTATTAGTGCACCCTTTGTAAGATATTTTATACCGTTGATTTTTCTTTACAGAGAAAGGAAATCACATTTCACATTCGGCGAATTTCTAAAATAATTGTTACAAAGTGAATTGCAAACTCTTACTAGAATTCTTCAGAAAGTTTATCTAAAGATCTTCTAACAAAACACTTAACAGACTGGAAATACTTCTGCATCAAGTGCTAAATATTCACTTTAGAAATCTCTCCTATGCAGAAAAAGTTCGGTTGCCACTTCTCTCAAAGGACATGGATTCTTCCAGCATTGACTTGAAGCTAAGAAGAAAAGTAATTCCCCAGCCTCTCCAGATAATTTAACTAAGCATTGTCTCATTTTCTAGTCCTACAGCTCTTTATAAAGTGCACGCATTTATCAGGTTTTATCAAGTATAATTCTGCTACAGACCTGTAACTGCTGGATGTAGGTAGGCAAGTGTCATATCCAAACATCTGCTGCCTGAAAAAGCAAATGAGATGAAAATCATTATGGAGCTACAAGGAACAAATGAACTTGCTTAAAAAGACAGAGCACAGGGCATCGTTTTTTGTGGCTACCTTGTTTGCTGGCAGTACTAACCCAAGCTGCCCCTTATGTGAATACTAGCACTTCAAAGCTGTGACCCTATCACTTCAGGAGAACTGAGTTAGGGCCCAAGCACAAAATAAAAACCAAAACATCTTTGTCACATGCTTTATACACTATATCATACTTTAAGACCTTTTTTAAAAAAGGCTTTGAATTATTTTGTGAGAAGAAGTTTAGCTGGATTTAAATGTTCATAAGGATTTGCAAGACATATATTCTGAAGATTCCACATGTTTACCTGTAGACATCACATGACAGAAACATGATAAGTGTTATAAAGCAACCGATGGAAGAACCTTTATGAATTCACAGTAAAGCACAGGGACACAGGAATACATTGTTAGTCCTTGTTGACAGTGTAACACTGCTACAGAGCTACTGTGAATGCTGTGTCAGCTTGTGCTGCTTCACCTTAACAAATTGTTTGAAGCCTTGTCTATAATTAAGCTGTATTTTCATTTTAGCACCCTAGTGTCATGTACCAACCTATTATGCTTTAGGTTTGCAATAAAATATACAAACCTATTATGCATAGGGTGAAGTAGAAACTAGGAATATGGTATTACTACCTTTCTCTCTGTTTCTTACTTATTTAGATGCTAAAGTGTTCTGACAGGCATTTGTCTTGCTGTGTAAAGTATCTACTGTCTCAGGGTATTAAGTCCATAGAAGACTAATGAATAAATAATAGTAATACGTAACTTCACTTTAATTTGCCATGAGTGTATAAGTTTATTCACAGTAAATATAAATTTTCAATATACTTTAAGAGGTATACCAGTGATGAGATACCAAACAATAGCATTTCCATCACCCATATATAAACATTAAATTCCTGTTGCATTGAACATGAAGTCCAAAGGCTTATCTTCCCCATCATATTCCAAAGGTTGAGCTACCAGAATCCACTGGCTAATGTAGGAGTTCTCAAACTTGGAACATGGTAAATTTTTTGTAACTTCATGCTTCTGTTAGAAGACAGTTTATATAAAAAAAAAGACAAGGGAAATGTAAATAAAATTCTTGACTAAATTCAGAAATCATCATGTCCTGCCAGTGTTTTGCACTTATTCCCTTTTGAAAGTGTCTTTATCCTAACTATCTTTGTAGTCCTTGGAGAGTGCAGCAGCTCAGCTCAGCTTTAGAAATGGAGACCATGGTCTTGTTGGAAATGCCAGTGCTGTGAAAGTAAGATTATCCAGCAATTGCAGTAAGTTAGCAGCTGTCTTGATTCATCCTATAGTTACATTGTCTTCTTCATGCCCTCCTCTTAGGAAAAGGGAAGTGGGTTTGATATACATTGCTTTTTCTAGTATTTTGTTGCAGCCTTCAAGGGACATGAAACACAGTCTGAGAAATAATCCTAATGAAACTAATGGCTTTAAATCCCATGGCTGTAAGTCATAATGTATCTAAAGTACACCTAAAGTATAACTCATATCAAACTCAGGAATAAAGTACAGGTAATACACTTCAAACAAAATACATTTTCCTAGCTATAAGCAAAAGAAGTTGTAGTAAACTTCAGGCATTTCATACCTAGACCTGCTTCTTCTGAACAATTATCATTTCAGTGTTTTTCAAAGAACATACTTCTACTTGTACCTATTTCAAAGACTGTTTTTTTGTTATTTTTTTCCCTGGGGGTCAAGCCCACTGGCTATTGAAAGTTGGAAAATAGGAAATGCAAAGGTCTTCTTCACCTCTTTCCACTGCATGCCTACCCATGCCTACACATAGACTAGAACATAATTTGTCAATAACACTGTAATGCAACAGATATTCTTATCTTAAAAAGTCACTGTAAAAAACCAACTTTCAAATACTCTTTCAAAGTTCTCCTGTCTGCACTAGTTATCAGAACATTTTCACTCTCCCGGTTTTAGCTATCTGATAACTCTAGCAGGTCTCTAGTTATCTGTTTAAATTCTTGAAGAGAGACTTATGGAGCTATTACTTTAATAGTTCCTAATAATTATGGAAGCCTAAGAATGTAAAATGGTAAAATAAGTACAATTTAAATTGTGAGTCTAGTGGCAGATAATATTTCATACTGTTGTGCTATAGTGCAGCTGATGCTAATAAAACTGTTTTAGCAGAGCAATTTGAAGACGACAAAAGGAATCGAGAAAGTACATGTAAAGAGCTGGGAGTTCTTCTAATTGCATGAAATCTTTTTCAGAAGATACTGTTATTGACAGCTTTCCCAGTCATTCCCTTAGCTGTATGCTGGAAAAAAAGCCTTTGCAAACCTAGGGCAAATCTACTTTGTGCTCTGAGACACCTGTAATGTAGGCTGGATACAAGAGGGGAGGAAGGGGGAACAGGTGGAGCATGGTGGGCAGTACTTTCTTGCAAAAGCAGAGTAGTAGTGTAACTGCTAAGCACAGAGCAATAGTTGAAGTGATCTGTCTTGTACCTGCACTGGTTAACATGTTTACTGTATAAACAGCAGATCTTTTACACTACAAAAAAATCTTTGAAGTTTCTCCAAGAGTTGCTAACAGTGGAAAACATCAAATCCCCTTTTTGGATGTTCACCCATGCTCAGCACCATCATACATACTTTCCCTGGTAAATATTAGAAGACATACTGGCATCAGATCATGTGGAAACGTTTTACACTAGGATTTCTAAATACTGAAATATTCTAGTTCTACCAGTCTGAATTGTCTTCCTTCTTTCTGTAGCCACATGTTTTTTCAGAAGTATTTTTCTACAGTACAGACTTTGTAAGCTTATAAGAATGAGGAAATATCAAATATAAACTTCAGGTATTGGTTAACTAGGGGCCTGAAACTCACAGAAAGTACTAAAGTTCAAAGAAGGTAGTGTTTCACATCAATGGAATGGCATCTACCCAAAAAGTGTGAATGATTGATTGAAATATGCCATCTCCTACATTGGACACATGAATGAAAAAGATAAAATAAAGCTGTGAGTTATAGAATGATGAGTCCTAATAGCCAGTGAATTGAAGACAGAATCTTAATCCCACCTGAACTGAAGAAAAATAAAGTTTAACTTCATGCCCTTTCTCCATCTTTGCTTCAGTTCCTTTTGTCTTCTTTACGGGAGGACATAGCAGCTTCCCTTAGAATCATACCAATGACTTGATTCTGAGGCTTTTTAAAATTGCTTCTGCTGCTGAGAAGAATTCACCTTAAACCACTCTCACTGTTGCACAATTAGTTAGATTCTTTTAGTCTTTCTATAATTGTTGTGGGATCTCATATGGCCAAAGTCTTGAATGCACTGGGGTTAAACAGCTGATTTTTCTACTTTAGCCTGGGCTTTGAGCTCCCAGTACACTGTGTAGAAGTTATAATTGCAAAATGTGTCCAGGTGGGTTCTTTTAAGCCCTAACCAGTAGAAAATACAACTTCATGTAACCTTCTTAAAACAAATTATTGTTTAAAATCAGCAATATGTATACTGAGAAACAAGTGAAAGTGAAATTTAAAATCATCTGTGTATTTATTTAAGTTACTTACGACATGGTTAGTTAAGACCCTTCTGTCGTGGGCCCTAAGCTGTGAAATTTCATTATTTGTCTCTTTCCTCTCCATGACATTCTCTTTTTGATGTTTCCCTTCAGCTACCTGATATCACCAGGAAAGTATATGATACAATTAACTTTTCTGGAGTTGTGACTCTGGATCAATCTGGGAGTCTGAAGCACTCCTGGGAACTATCAAACCTGCCCAAGGAGAGACAGAGCCTGACCATCACAAATGAATGGTTCCTGCATGATATTCTTACACTGCATTTTTTAACAGCTGCAGCTGCATCTACCCAGCAGATGCATTCTAGGGACCAGCACCAGGTACCTGCTTAAGAAAAATTCTGAATTTTCCAGGAGCAGTTTCAGGACTTTTATCCTATCTTGATTATAAGTAGGGGATTGATTCACTAAGGTTTTCTATGAAAAATCAATTTGATGTATAATACTTTCCACATACTGCATTCCAATATTTTTAAAGGAAAGCTTAACGCGTCTCTGATGCATTATTTAGCTGGCTTATATCTTATTAATATTATAACTACAGCAGTTTTAGCAGCAAGAGTTCATAGGAAATTCCCTATCAACTACTTTCAAAGCATAAGAAAAACAAACTAATGGTGAGGGGGAAATTGGGCTAAAATCTTTCAGATCCGGGACACCGGGTAAAAGGCAAAATACAAGAAACTACTGTTCCTCAGAGGGGCAGTCAAAGACTAGGATGGTTAGAGGTGTGTGAAAAAATGTGACTACCTAATTCTATGCCCAAACTCCCTTAAAAGCTTTTATCCTAACAGTGTCGATATAATTCTAAAAGCTTTTTGCTGTGTTTGATCAAATACTAGTACTTGCAGTGATGGCCCTTGCACAGTTCTTATATTGCCTCAATCTCTTCCCCACTCTCCTTCCACATATCTTGTTTGCAGTCTAGCCTGAGCTTGGCTGGGTGCTCAGGGGCTATGAGTGCAAGGTGAAGTTATACCAGCATGCAATCAGGCTCCACAAACACCCTGTCTGTGTTTTTCAAGTGGTATTTTACAACTTGGCTGATTTCACTCAAGGAATTAGCCTGCATGCAGATAACGAGCTAATGCTGCAGGGAAAATAGGTGCTAAGTAGACTTTTTGAAATGAGATACGTCACTCTTTAATAAGAACAAAAAGGCTGCTGAAGATGAGCCAATGGAGCCACAGTTACCTCTGCACCTGTAAAGATCGTGGGCAGCTTAATAGACACAGCACTGCCAGAATTTAATTTTGTAATCACCTGTCACATGAACTACTCGCCAAAAATGTAGTGACCTGCTTTGTAAGAATCTCATCAGCAGAGAGGCAGTCAATACAAATAGAGTCAACAAAAGGGTTAGAATTGACCTTCAGTAGAAATAAATTGCATATGGATGTTCATGGATGCACATATATGACCGAACACACAGGTAAAAACCTACTGAACAGTGCGTGTATTTTCTGAGTAGCCCTCTGCAGTGGAAGCATTTAGTTTTCCTCACTGTAAAGACACACTGAATTGATACAGTGTGCAGGTGTTTTGCTTCATTGGGGTAATTAGCCCTGTGGGTGATACTGTTGGGCTTTAAAGGAGTGTATGGAAGTGAGTAAGGGGAAGATTTTTTTAAGGAAGGGTGCCATGCTGGCTGAGAGATGTGGCAAATGGAATTTTTGAGTGGTGAGAACCATCCATCTGATTCATTCCTTCCTGTTCAGGAGATATACCCAGCATTGCAAGAATCCTTAGATGCTTCCAGTTCCAGGCTCTGATGTTTGTTGCTACCACTACTTCTCTTGGCAGCCTATTTTATTGTTTAATAACTCTGTGAACTGGAAGGGCAATTCCAGATCTTCAGTACCTAAAAGACATGGGCAAACAAGTTCAGTTGAGTAAGAAATGGCCAGGAGCCTTGTTCATCTTTAGATGCCAGGGCAAGATCTCTTGAGTTTATAAAAGATTTAGGGTGCTCTGACCTTCATCAACATTACCTGTTCTTTGTGCCATTCCAGTTGGAGTATGCAGATGAATAGGCTCCATGTTGTTCATGGCATATATGACATTTATCATAAGGTAGGAATATGTTCCTCATATGAAGATCACTGAAAGAGACTCTCAGTCTTTGGCTCTGCCTCTGAGCCTGCTGACTTTTTAAAACTGTGTTGATTAGAGTAATACAAACTTCTGTGATCTGACAGTACATAGGATGGCAATAACATAAACTATTCCCATAGAGACTAGTTCCAAGAAGGCCAAGAGAACTACTAATATTAAATAATTGCATTGCATTCCATCTCTCTTTCTAGGACTGATTTATTACACATAAAAAAGTATTATGATCTTTCCTCCCATTATTTCAAAGCAAAATGCTTAGAGGGCTAATAAAATCAGTATTTAGCACACTTTTTATTTTGTAGTTCAAAACTTCAAGCTTGGCTTATAAACATTACCTCTAGGGAGTGAAACAGCCTTACCCAGCAGCTTCAAATACAATCATCTGAGTCATTCTTTCTTTTATTCCTTGCAAAATACCAAACTGAGTAAACTTCTTTTGGCGGATAGACAAAAAGGAATTACAGCAGTCTGGAGCTCAAAAGAGTTGTAATAAAATTTGAATTATGACAAAAATATACTGTTTATTATTAAAATCTCAACAGTTCACAAATTAAATGACTTTCTCTGCATGTTTGACACTGCTTATGTTTTCCTGGACACATGCATTTCTGCAATATAAGGTGCATTTCCCTATCTCTGCATACAAAATTGTTTTATTCTTATCTCCTTATACACTTCTACTGTGACTTTTTGTGAGACTATACAAATTTACAATAGATGAGAATTAGGTCCATTGAAATATTCACTAGGACAGTGGACTATGTTAAATACAACTATTCACATATGCATGTGTAGTCACACCATTTGTTAATAATTTACTGATCATACTGTGGAAAAAAGTTGCTCCATAAGCAGAATATACTTCATTGAGTACCCTGGGTAAAATGTAGATTAAGAATAAGCAACTACATACAAAGAGTAAAGCAAAGATTTGCCAATGGTACTGCAATATTTATTTTTAATTGAGCAAGTGCAGTAGGGTTTCACTTTTGAATAGGATCTCAGGATTAACAAGTTGTTGTTGACATTTCATGCAAGGATATGTTGGCTATTGTGTTCATTCCAAAAATCTCTTTCATGTTTTAAATTATTCATTATGGCCTATAAAACAAGTGGATTAAGGGGATCTAATTTCTTATATGTTGAAGTTACCTCCTGATCACATTTTCAGCAGTTTTTAAATGGTGGAGGTTGCTCAAGTCCCTGGATTTGGTGCAGTTGCTCCAGTAATTGCCGTGCCCTTGTGGGGCTGAGGGCTGTGGAAACGACAGTAACCCAGCAAGCTCAGGGTGCACTCTCCCACCTATCAGTACTGGATTTTACAAGCCAATGTTCACACAACAATCAACAAACAGCTATCTGCCCAGAGGTTAAATAGCTTTCACTTGCCACTTCAATATCTGCATGTACCTTGATGAATGAGGAACTGACACCTAAAATTTTGAACTGAAAGCTCAGCATGTTTTAATTAGCCATAAGAGCACACTCTGTGCTTCAGATTCAAACACACGTTGTGCTAATTGGCTCCTCACAGCAGGAAAAGAATATTTAGCTTAAAGTATGTCCACTAAATGTTGCTGTCTTTTGATTTTTTGGCATTCCCTTTATCCTTTTGTAGTCTTGTAAGAGTATTGTATCGTGCTGTGCTGACTACTCTTAAGTATAGTCTCTGTGCCACTTACATATCACCTTCTCTATGGCTGTCTTTTGCCTGACTATTTGTCTTTCCTATAAAATAATAATCCAATCCTTGGAGTTTTTCTTGAAAGTGGTATGTTATCCCATAGCAGGTGTCTGTTGTTGTCCTCATCACCACCTCTGAGCTCCTGGGTTTCTGCCATATACTTCCAGGTGTAAGTTGATCTGAACCAAATGCAGTGTACAAGACAAGAACATTACTAATTCATGACTACTCCTTCCCATTCTTATATCTCACTCTAGTCTTAGCTAAAGAATAATAATAATAATAAAAAAATATTTTCTGCCCTTAAGGCTAATTCAAACCCTGCTAAATTTTTAATGGATCTACCCTCTCTACTTTCTTTCCAACAAAGCTTTACATTTTAAAAGATATTTTCACCAGGGAAAACAATGCCTTTTTTTTCAGCACCTTTCTGGAGATCTTTCTCATTAAAAAAAATTGCACCAGTTTTAATTTAACATTGTTGTTTAGATACCAAACTAACACTTGACACTTTAGTTGAATGTGTATTTTACAGGTTTATAATTTAAAACTGTGTAAAATGGTTTATTTTAAAATTTCTCTGTCTCTATCTCACAGGCAATCCTGTTTTGGTGGAATTTTTCAATAAAATAAATTATTTTTTCCTATTCTTTGTTTATTTTTTTTTAAATTTTCAATCCATGATAAGTCTTTGCCTTTCACCCTTACAGCTTTGTATTCTCAGCATAAAAAATGCAGAATTTTTATCGTATTCATAGGGATTTTTTACAAAAGTTGGTCTTGCAGAAAAAAAAATAGGTATGTTGCAAAATTAGGCATCATCACTTCACTTCTATCTCACTTTAGTGAGAATTAAATAACAAGGGATATCAGTATGCATTTAATCCTGAAACACTGTCTTGAGACACTCATCATTCCAGTAATCTCATCCCATACTTTACTACACACTCTCAGCGCTAAAAATACCTTCTTAGACTCATTGATACCAGTTAATCTTTGATTCTGATAGAGATCAGACAGCGTTTGTAAGCAAACACACGTATATGAGATACTTAGCTTTGGGGAGAGTTGAGAAAAATGTAATTTTAATTTAACTACCTTGTTACTTTATTCATGTGCTAGAATATAGATGTCAACATCCAAGAAGTTTCTTTACTACTACTGCTTATATCCTGCCTCAGTGTGCATGAATACAGCCTAAAGAAAGACAAAACACCTATAATTTATTTGACCAACTAGACAGACCTATTTTATTATTAAAAAAATAATTCTTGATCCCAGCAATAAAAAGTTGATTTTTATGAAGGATTAGTTTTATCTTAGCACACATGAGAGTGTAATTATTAGATAAAATAGTTCTTACTATGACTATTTCCAGCATATAGAAACCCTAAGCAGCATTCTCTCAACTCAACTTTAGAATATTTAGAATATTTAGAATACTCTCGTCTTCTGCCCAGCCCATCAGTGACACTTCATAAAGTAACAGTTTTTGCATGAAATATTTTTAGCTACAGAGACATTTAAAGCCATTTGCTGTTTTTCAGCATCTTCTTTTCTCATTTCCTGTTGCTCTGAAACTATACCTGCAGGCAGATGTGCATTTTAGCTAGATCTCTGCCCTTGGGATCATGACCACTGGTCTCAAGTCTTAGTGTTCAGAGAAGAGAGAAAGCTTGGTCCAGAGGGAGTAGCCTCCTGAGGCAGCTGGCAAGACCCCAGGGCTACTCCAGTACCTTTGATGGTGCAGGCCCAACAGCTTAAGCCGTCTTCACATGACCTTCAGGGATTTAATGAGACCTAGCCAAAAGTCCAGCTCATCTTAGACAGTGCTAAATGTTATGCATGGCACTGTGTTTGGCCACCTATAGCGTTCCAGTCCAAATGCCATCTCAGTTGACTCCAAGCCCAAAACTCAGACTTACACATTCTAGATGTGGAACAAGTTGCTTGAACTACTATGCCACTAGGTCCCTACACAGCTATGTAGAAATAAAACAATATTACACGAAGGGAAGTATTTCTTTCACAATATATTGCCTAAGTCATCATTTGAGTTGATAGAATAAATAATGTTGAGATGAACAAAAAAAGTGGAAGAATGAGTGTACCAGTGATACAGAATGCTGAAGACAAATTTTCCATGAACAAAACTCATCAAAAATAGAGCAACACTGTAAAAGCTTTCCTACCCAAACTAGGGAAACTGCAGTATGCAGGCAGTGTTCAGCAGGCTGCCTGACAGAAATATATTACTATTTCCATGAGTGTGTTTCTACTAAAGATTAAATGTTAAGAGTTTCAAAACGTCATTAAATGCTAAGTTATTTTTTACTTTTAATGAGCCCGTTGTAGCCTTAGAGCTGAGAGAGAACATTCTTGCTAGACTTCCTCATTACGTTTTCAGTAATAACTGATATTCCCTGTGCAATTTCCCCTCTGAAAACTCCTCCCAAGTCACTTGGTTCATGATGCTATTGTAAAAAGGAGGCATTAGAATACGTGAATCAGTGTCTAATCATGGCTAAACCTAATGTTAGCACAACTGGGCTGGGAGCCACAACAGAAATGTCTGGATTTGAATTAAATATTTCAAGAGGCTTTATTTGGCATATATACACCATGAGAGAGACACACAGATTAAGCATTCAAATAGCTGGGGAGGAACACTGATTATGTTTGATTCCCTGACTCAAGCATGGCCTTTTTTATATATGAAAACAATGGAATCTTTTAAAGAATTGTCGCTCTAGAATTGCTGATTTTGTAACTAACTCTCTGTCTAAGGTCTGTGTGTTTTCAAAGCATGGCAAATGACCAGGAACCAAATGGTAATTGGAGAAATGAGTTGGTAGCCTTTGCTAGCAACAGTGAGGCTACTCAGGACTCAAGTTTTATGTTTAGGTATTTGAATTTAAAAGTAGTTTGGGTGACCCGTGCTTCTTACTATGATTAATAAGTTGTGAATGTGCTTCAGACCACTAAAACATGAGGTCCTTTCTGTTTGGAAAAAGCCAAGATCCATCAGACATAGAAACAATACCTTGAATAAAACAAAAGGGAATCTAAATTGTGCCTTTCATATTAGGAGTTTTGAACATGATGATGAAAAAGCTGTGTGCTAGTGAGCAGGGAGGAAACTCAGGAAAATTAGAAGAAGAATTGGGTAAAACCAGAAAGCCTTTTATTAGCTCTTGGGAAATTCCTGCTTTGGTTTAGTGGCTGAACACTCTTAGGGGAATACATGTATTGATCCATTTTCTAGTCTCTGCAATGTCCTCTACTGTAATTAGTTCCCTTTATGTCTAACAGAGCCTGAACAGCAGATCCAAAATGGAGCTCAGTCTTGTATCTAAGCCATGCTATATACCACTGGAAAATTAAACAAACCCAAAACATGAGAAAATTTAACTGAAATGAACAGCTGCCTTGTGATTGTTTTTAAAGTCTGTCCTTGCATAAATTGTCTTTTTGTTTAATATAACGTAATTTGTTACACATAAGCAAAAGCCTCTGAACAGCATTGTTTTTAGTAGAGAACAGACCCTGATAATGAGGCAGAAAATTATGTGAGCATCAAAAACATGGATTCATTGCTTAAGCTGTCTTTTAAACTACTTATGAAAGTAGTGATTAGTCTGTAGCCAAATGCTTCACATGCCCCATCAGAGTTAAGGAGGGCTCTTTCCTTGCTCCGGGCTTTCTTAGATCTTCTTAATACTACAAAAATTTAGAAGCTGCTTCTTAAGAAAGCCCTAAGAGCCTGAAGTGATTCCCACAGTTGTACCTGTGTGATGATTTGGCAGATCTACCTTTGTATAATTCAGGGTTTTGGCTACAAATCAAAAAATATAAAGAACTTCCTTAACAGACACAAATTCACAAATTTATATCACAGATACAAATTATTTCACAAATTGTGAGTTAAAAATCAATTGTAAAACCTTAATAACTGAAGAAAAACACACCAGGCAAGCTGAAGCCTAAACAAAGATTTCTTGAAAAGCCTTTCTGCAGGGTGTGGTGGCTTGGGAGTGGCAAATTCCCAGACACAGCAAAATGAAGCCATATGTGAGTTAGGTGAAATATAAACCTGGAAAGACACAGTGTCAGCTCTGAGGCAGGGAAAAAATTGGGCGGTTATGGTTTCAGAGGGAAATCTGAAGCCTGGATTTACATTTGAGGAGAAGTAAAGTTAGACTAAATAGCTGACCTAGGGAGTTTTGAAGGGAAGTCCTGAGACTGAGGAGAAAGACCATGGGAGCTAGAGACCCAAAAGAGAATTCTGGTGCAATGGGAGGAAGGCCTCTGGGAAGTTGTGGATAGTGGCATGTTTAGTGCCTATCTGTTTAAGAAGCAGCAAGACCCAGCTCAACCTGCAAGAATTTGCACACTTGCTTTCACCCATATGCCACTGAAAAAATTGGATAGGAGGGTCTGAATATCCAAGCCTGATATCCTGGCTGATCCCTTTAGCATCCAGGGAATATTGAAAGGAGAATCTGTCAGTTTTGTGCTAGTTTCTAAAGTTGCTAAGTGGGACTGTTGGTGCCAGCTGAGGAGAAGGGGGTTCTTAGAGAGACCACTGATCACCCTGCAGCTCAGGGGTCAGGCACAGGCAGGGGGGGTTGAGTTGCACGGGAGCCAGTCAGCAGTAACCCACTCTGGGCTGGAGGATGGCATCCATCCTGTTGGGATTACGCACAGGGGAAATCCTAAAGACATAGACCCACAAACGTAACAGTAAGTGCTGAAGATACAGCTATGGTGTAAACAGTACCAGCTGTGTCAACACAATACCAGGTTGGCCACCAGTCACACCAGCCACACAAGCCACTCGTGAATGCGACACCTAGGATGGCCTCAGTCATTGCCCTTACATCCATGGGAAAGATGTTCAAATGCACAGCTGAAAGGGCAGCTACAGCACACTGCAACAGCAGGTAAATGCAGAAATAACCATATGGCAACCGTCTCTATGCAAGTTACATTTTCCACACTGCTGGAGATTTTAGATTTGAGACTCCCACTGACTCTAAAAGAGAAATAAATGGACCTTGCTCTGTTTTCTGCAAACACTGCATTTTCCTCAGCCATTTCACTCGACAGGGCAGTGGCCTCCCTCAGGTATTTATTTCTTACACAGACAGAGGATTTTCAAAAAACAAGGCTGCGAGATATGATTGGGTATGAAGTGGACCCTTGCCTTTTGCAGCAACAGGTGGCAACACAGTGGTCTAGTTGATGCCCCCTTATTAGGTCCTCAAATAGTTTTAATGAGCATAATTAGATCCTATAATTTATAGGAGCTGTTGAACTGTGCAAGTCTGTATGAAACAGAAACACCGAGTTCTGTGGTGTTTTCACTGAGTAGTCTCCTAGGAAAAATATTATTTGAAGTAATTTGCAGGGTGAGCTATTGTGCTTAGAGGAGGGCGTGAGGAAGTGCATATTCCTGGTTTGGAGAAATGAGCAATAATATTTATCTCAGTAGAGTTCTGACTGGGCTATGATAATTTAGGACAAGGTTTTCTCTAAGTGCTTTATTCTTCTAATATCTTGCTAGTCACTGTGCTGATATTGAGCATGATAGAAAATATCAGACAAAAAAATCCTACCCTACAAGTATAGCCCCATCCACTTCTGTGGGAGTCTGCCTGGGTGCCAGGATCCACTTCCAGCTTGAAGGACAGCAATAGTTTATATATGATATATACAAGTTAAATTGATTTAATATTTCACACCTTGCAGCTTGCTTGGCAAATTTGGCATCTTTTTCTTTTCACCTAATATTTGTGGAAAGATTTTAATTCCTCAGATTATGTCTTACTCAGATGATCATGTAAGCTTTCTGCATGCAGCCAGCAGACATGACCAGAGAGGTTTTGATCAATTGTGTACAGCAGATGAGAGATTACCGCTATATAATTGGTGCTCCCTGAGGTTCACATCCCGATCCCAGCAGTTCTCTTCCCAGTTTATTGAGCTGTAGTTAAAACAAAAGGGGACACTGATCTTGCAGTAAGCACTCCTGGGAAAAAGTTTGAGTGTTTTAAAAGTCTGGATGGTAATGAATTTGTTGCAATAAACTAGCACTGAAAATCAATGCAAAGAGGATGTCAACATGACAGAGGGTACTCACCCGAGTCATTGTCTGTTTATGTGTCTTCACGCTAATTTGTCCCATTGCATCCACATAGATTCAGTCAAAGACCTTTTAGTTGATAACCAGGTTTTATATTTAGCATTTGAGTGGAAGAACTGCCCTTCCCTGAAATATTTTTCCCATTTCACATGTTTTTATTTTAGAAGATAGTTTCTCCTTTGTTGGCTGAATGGTAGACTTCTGTCCTAAGAAAAAAAGTGGTGCTGTGAAGTAGCAGAATGGGTCTGTAACTGTATTGATCCTTGAGAAAACATGGACAACGTACACTTGATAACACTGCAACTTATTTGTAATAAACTGACATATGTGAGGATTCTCAGGAGAGCAACAAGGGGAATTTTTTTTCTTCAGGAATTCAGAAATGAAACTGAAAGGGCAGAGTACTTAGTAACATATTCTGTTGAGCAAAATGCCTTAGAGTGTTGACAGATTGTCGGTACTAAGTTTTGCAACATTTGACCGAATTCTGTAGTGAGTTTATTAAAGTGATTTAGTGCAGTGAGAGTAAATGCAATATGTGTTCCACCCATTCTGATTAGAACAAGGCAAAGCCCTGGAAAGATGCCAGGAAAAGAAAATAGTAATCTAATCATATCTTTTTAGAAAGTTTCTACAAATACTTGCCTACTTCATGAATGATGGGACATGCTGAGAACAAAAAAGAAATTAGTAATCGAGCAGGCAGCATAAACCCCCCTCCTCATTCGTATTAAGATTTCACAGTATGAGTATGTAGGAATAGCTGCTGACAAAGAGTTCCCTGGGGGACTAGATACAGCATTGTTGCATTAGGTCAGCTAAGCAGGGAGGTGGTTGTATATCCATGTAAGGGTCTAGCAGGGCAAGCAATGGCAGTGCTCTTCTTTGCCAAAACAACTCAGCTAACTTTAGCAAAGATTGCAATGTAACAGCATGAAAAATCCCCTCCAGCTGCACCAGTAAATAACAAAATGGAAAATGAAACCCTCTTAACAGCAACCTGATTCTGTTTCAGCTAACTGGATGATTGACTGGTTAGAGGTTAGAGGCTTTGTCAGGAGTTCAGTTAACAGACCTGATGCATGAGCATCCGCTTGAATCACCAAGGCTAAAGTGGGCCTGTTGCAAAGAATGAGCAGTTAAGAGATGATGTTAAGGCTGCAGCTACATGACAAATGGCTTCTTAGAGCTAAATCACATACTGTTAGTGCTGACCTACAATCTTTTGCCTTGTCAGCTGCTGGCAGAGCATCTTGATCTTTTTCTACCCATCTCTGAGAAACACCCAGATTTCCTATCCTTATCCTCCTTTGGCAACTCATATAAACTTTGATATGTCAATAGAATATTTTTCATTGAGTGCTTATGAAAGATGAAAGTGGGTTTTTAGCTGAGCAAACAGTGCCCCTCTTGGTTCTGAAGATTTCTCTACATCGATGCTCTTGCCATTCTGACAAGCAGAAATATCATCTGGTAAGGATTCTGACACATATCATGTGTTATAGACATTTGGATGTTACCCATTTAAGATGCACAAAACTCTATTGAAAGGATGTTTTTATTAAGTGTAGAAATAGCATCCTTCTGCGATATTACTGCAGGTTGCAATACAATCGGGGTTTGGATTTGTTTTTATTATTGTTTTATGTTGCCACTGGTTGAAGGGAAGATTTTATGAAACTGTCATCATCCAAAATCGTCAGGGGAGCTAGGCAGAGGGTATAATAGCATACATATATTCAAGCAGGATGCTTCAGAGGCAGAATAGATGGATTGTGCAACATGTTGACAAAACTCAGCTGCTAAGCCTGTCTTGATGGCCCAGGAGAAACTGTGGTTTTGTGGGAGAAATGTGAAAGGGGTAAACACTTAGCACTGGCGTCCACGTAGCACTTTGTGAAGGTCGGTCAAACTAGAGGTGAACTCAAGCTAAAAAGTCCTGATGGGAAACAGACCTATTTTGGGGGGTACAACACTGTGTTGATGCAGTTATAGTGTTTTACTAAACCAGTACTACTACATCAGGGATCGTTGGGACACTAATTTACCAGCAACTTCATAGACCTATCCTGGTGTCTTGGGTTGAGCTGGCAAAACGCCAACTGCCCAAGTACAGAGAAAAGGTTCTTCTCCCCCCAACCAGCCAAAGGGAGAAAGAAGAGGGAGAGGAAAAAAAACCTCTAACGCCAGGTTTCTTCTGAAACTAACTACATGTATTTATACAGAAAAGAGAAAATTAAAAGAAAACTACAATATAACACACACACAAGTTATATGTAACAAGAAATAACCTCCCACTCCCCAATTAATACAAAGTGTATTACTCTAGATTCATAAGTACTCCAAAACCAAAAGACACCCAGCAAGAAACAGAAAGAGTAACAACAAAATATTTCTACTTCCCTGAACTTAAACAAAAGGCAAGGAGTGGCAATAGCAGGAGCGAGGCCTAACAGGGCATCATACCGGCAACACGTCTTTCCTGCACTTCAGCCATGGTGAAACTGAACTAAGCCACACCCACACACTGGATTTTACTCCTATTGAGATGATGTAAAATGGGGTGGAATAAAATAGTATTGGCTAGAAGAGGTCAGCTGCTCGCTAGCTCAGCCCAGCTGAAGGCAGCTGACAATTTCAGGCCCAAATCTGAACTCCCAGGCCCAAACTTAGGCCCATCAACCAAACCCATGATACCTGGGTTCATTTATGTAGCATACACTGGCCAGAACAGCTTTTTAATAACACCTCAAGGCATAGTCCAGTGCTTTTTTCTGAATGTGTAGGAAAATAAGCCTATTCATAGCACAATGGTCTGTCTGGGATAGGTCTCCTGTCTTTCTTTCCCTGTAACAGTAGCAAGCAGGGACATAGTGGTGTGTTTCTCTTGCAGACAATATTTTGAACACGCTTACAGTACATGAGAGTTTGATCTGCTGATTTGTCAAGCTGTGTCAAACCATGAGGTTTCTCTAATATCCTTACTTTGACACCACTTTACTGCCTGACCTTAGGCAAATCACCAGATCCTCCACTGGTGAGTTTATGCCTCCACTTTTTGACCTGAGATTCAATGAAGAGGTCTTGAGAAGTGAAAGCACTTACTAGTATTAACTAGAGTGTATACACCAATGAGAAATGTGTATAATGACCTAGCTATGGTTAGATTCCATAATTTTTTATTCATCCTGATTTGCCTCTCGATTGGAATGGTCCATTGATGATAGTACTGGAAAAGACTGACAGAACATGTTTATTTAGGTTGGAAATAGACATTTAAAGAAAGCTAAGTGTGATTGTGAAAGACAATGAAGTTCACATCCCATGCCACTTACTACAAGCCTACAAATGCTTCTAGTAATAAGTAATAATGTTTATACAGTAATGTCTAAATTTTTGTGCAACAATGTGCAAATGCAAGAAAGGTGTTACTTGGGGTTGAAAATACCATACGTCTCTAAAATGTAAGCAAAATGTGGGGTTTCTGTCCCCTTTGCACATGAGAATTGGAGGTTAAGTGCTACATTTTATTCTATATAATGACTTTCCTTACTTTTCCCCTTCTCATGCATAATATTCTATGTATTTTTTTTTCTAAACATAGGTTCTTGGACTCCAGACGTAACAGTGTAAAAATCTGTCAGCTCGGTTCAAGTCAGATAATGCCCTTGGCTACTTTTACTTTCCAGTATGTCACAAATGACCACTCATCTCTTGACAGAGGTGTCTGAGTAGGAATACACCCAGCTTCCTGCTGGTAGCAATTAAAATTATCCACCACCCATGGGTAGATTTGAATTAAAGTACCAGCAGAAAAATGACTCTTGTAGCCAGCTAGGTCATGCATCAATAGCAAGGTATAAGCAAAGGTGGCACTAGAAGGTGAACTGCATGTTACAAAAGAATGAAAGAGGAAAAAAGAAAAGAATTCTAACCTCAATGTCATGTGAATAATGGAGAAATATTGCCACTGACATAAGAACAGGTTAGTGCAATGCAGGGGAAAAGTGGCACATATGGCAATGATGGATGTAACATCTGGGAAAAGAGGTGGAAGGGCAAGGTAAAGCATTGGAGATGCAAGCAGGGTAATTCTTAATTCTGAGAATGGCAAGGAGCCTCAAATGAGTGATGAGGATATAATTTCCAGCTGACACAGGTTTCAAGACACGACATATCTAATGGACCTGTTCTAGTCTTAGTTGATTCTAGTAATTTCATGAGTGAATATAATGGCAAATAGCCAAAAATGGTCATAAAAATACCATTTTAAAATTCTGTTACAAATCAGTGTTTAGACATGACAGAAACAGAAGATGAGCAATTCATTTTGGTCTAGCTCTTGAGGTATCCAAGCTGATTTGTGCTCCCACAACTGATCATGCAGCACTTTCTCTCTGCCTGTAGAGGATGGGGTTCACTTGGTTTCAACTCATTCCAGAATACACTAAAGCCAGATCACAGAATTATATCATAGAATCATAGAATGGCTAAGGTTGGAAAGGACCTTACAGATAATTTAGTTCCGACCCCTCTGCTGTGGGCAGGGACACCTTTCACTAGAACAGGTTGCTCAGAGTCCCATTCAAAAATTTTACTTGCCTATTGCTGACATCCATAAACAAGCATTGGTATTGCAGCATGAGCTTATCCTATGAAAGCGCATGACGACTGTGCTCTTGCCAGTGAAAGTTGTTTATATTTCTACCTCTCCATAGCTGAGAATATTTTTCTTTATCTATTTCAGTAGTACAGGGTCAAATCAAGAAGGAAAATATTTGTTCAAATTATTTTTGTCAAAGTAATTCTATTGGAAACTGCAGGAGCGTCAAAGCTGCTTATGTAAAAAAAAAGTGCAAAGGAAACATTGTTAAAACATGGTATGAACTTTTCAGCATGCATAGTATTTTATTGTCTTGTATATTCTTCCCCAGTGAAATTTATGTTCCACAAAGGTAATAAGAAGCAATCCTCTTCCAAGACTGGTGATACTTCTAATTTTATGAGGACCAAAACAAATGAAAAAAAAATGGTCCAGGTAACCCCTAGGCTGAACTTAAGATATGTGATATGTGTCTAGCCAACTATAGTTAGATGTGTTTTAAAAATCCCCAAACATATCACTGTGTATCCTCTCTCAAGCTAGTATGCATTTTGGATGCTGTAATCCAAACACCCATATTCCTTCAACAGACAGGCAGGAAGAGAGAGAAGACACTAGAATGACATTGATTTACATTTATGATAAGGTGAAACCTATACAGCATGTTTTGGCTGGGTAGCTGGGATTTATATGGCTAAAATTAAGTTCAGTAAATCTTGATTTTGGTGTCTGATAGTACCAATGCAAAATTTTGCACAACATGAATAGAAACATAGCAAATGAAGAAAAATATAATGTTTAATGATTATTAGTACATTTAAAATGAGAATTCTTCATTGTATGTTTTCCTGCTTGCTAATCTACTCTGCCACAGAGCTTCTGCTGTGCATGAAGTTCAACAACATGATTTTTGGACCCACTTTTGTATTTGTAGAACTCATCTATAATGGCAGAACCACATGGAATCTGTAAGAGTTAAAAAAAAATTCATGTATCTCCAGAAGATTTGGTTGGTTACAATTTTAGCTGGTCTCATATTTCATCATCCAGTTTCCTCACCTGGACTTTCACATGGCTGACAAAGAAATTAATTACATAATGATTTCATAAGGATCTGCCATGAAAAATTATAGATGCAAGATGACTATTTTATGGTTATTTATTAGTGCCACTCTGAGTTGTAAGCATAAAAAATGCTTAGTCTCTCTGTAATCTATCTTCCAAATTATGCTCAAGAACGCAGTGATCAAAAAGGTGTGCATAGCGTGGCAATTACCGTTGTGATTTTCCAAGGAAAACTGCGCTGAATGATCACTGTGACTGAATTAAACTCTGGAAAAATGAGAAAAAAAATCCAACAAACCAATCCAAGAGGAAACATGGCATTCCTACAATTCACCTCCATTGCATTTCCTTGCTGCTATGTGTTACTGTGCCAGAGAACCACAGGCAATGTAGCAAAGACTGAAGAGACAACTCAACTCTGGAAAGGTTTGATTATCCAGTCCATGGGGCACACATAAAATCCCATGTAGGTTAGTGAAAGTTAAACTATTGAGGTCTGGTTTGCCATGGCTTTGTGCCTCATGAGACCCAACTGAAGCAGAGGGAACAAGGCCTGAGCTCACTCCCCTGCCAAGCTCACCCTAACCACAGCATGTGGTATCTGCCAGCTTCGAGTCAGGAAACAGCAGCTCAGCACTACATGAACCTCTGCTCTCGCTCTCTCTCTCTCTCTCTCTCTCTCTGTGCATAGGATACAGAAGCCTTATTTTATTAGAAAACCAGGCTATGAGGGTCTAAGCATCAGGCGCATTCCAATATTTAAATTCAGTGAGCTAGGCCACTCTCAGCAATGCTAATGTAAGGATAATGAAGATAAAGGCAACTCAAAACTTGGCATATGTTGAACCTGTTCACTAGTCTCTAGAGTCACCAACAGTTACAGGTTTTAAGAGTACAATGGCACAATGCGAACATAATGCTGTCATCCTTTAACAAGAATAGCTTCAGAAGAGCAAGAAAAAAAAAATCTCACCTTTATGCTCTGCTTTCTGCTTCCTACTTCTGCTCTCCAACATAGTGATGAGAAAGAGAGATGCTAAAAATTTAGAAATTTCTTGTGGAGGAGATGTGACATTTTCTATCAGGTTCTGACACCAAATTTTATCCAGATTGTGTGACGATTTAGGAAATGCCTGCTTAGGAGTGAATGTTAAAATAAGTCCTGATATGTGTTCATAGATGAATCTATAGTATTCACAATATGACCCAAATATAACCTTGAAGCATAACCTCAGCAAATAATAAGCTCTATAGTAAAACTGTAGTTAGAAGACAAAATAATTTCATTCAATACAGAAAAAAAGTGTAACAAAGCTAACCTGTTGACACATATTTATAGTATAAAAGTATCCTGCTGCTTGCTGAGTGAAATAAAAATTGCAGATGAGAGCCAACATTCCTTTACCCATATCCATTAATAGACAGTATTGCTAAACAATCACATTTACAAGGAAGAAGAAGATTTCTGCTAATTTTGGTATCTTGAGATATATGTTCCTTGTCAGGCAAAGCAGCCAACATCACGATCTGCAGAGAAGTAATGGGCATGCTACTATTCCTATAAATGGAGCACTGCAGACAGCAGATCTCATCTTGTTCCACCTGCGGGAAGTAGTGTTGTGAGCTAACAGGAGACAGATTATGAGCCAAACTGTAATCAGCTACATTAGCTCAACCCTACTGATTTCAATGAGGCTTAACAGGTGTGAATGAGGACAGATTTGCCTCTACCTAAGAGTTCTCTTTGTCAGATAGAACAAGAATGAAAAGTCCTTGAAAGTTTCTATCTTGTTCTCCTGGTAAAATTTATAAAGTGTGTATATACAAGACTGGCTGTTATTAAAGGCAGGAGAGTAGCTACTGTTGTGAGATAATATCATCCCAATACCTACTAAACAAGGAAGTAGAGGCGTAATACTGTAATTTGTGGTTAAAAGGCTTGAAAGTTTGGATTCTGGAGCAAGAAAAACTGGTAAAATTGTGTCATTGGCTATTCAGGTTATCAGAATCTTAAAAAAAAATCCCCATTAAAAAAAGCGCCAAAATCCCAACAAAACCCTCCTCCAAGCCCCACCCAGATGAACTAAGAATAATGTAGGGTTTTCTCCCTGAGGTCTCCATGGTGAATCTTTTTTCCCCTGCAGTAGAACACATTTCTTGCTTTTTCCAAGGAAACAACTCCTGTGCTTTGCAGAGATAAAACTTCTGCCTCCAAGTGGGATATAGAAGCTGAATGTCAAAGGGTAAATTCCATGAGAGATGACAAGTGCTGATGGGCTTGAATTTGCACAATCAGCAGCATTGAGCCTCTCCAGGGGAGGTAACATGGGGAGTCAAGGGAGGAAGGGAGAGAAAACGAATTCAGGCTGTCATCTCAGGAGGAAATCTTGGTAAAAATATGTTCAGGATTAGGAATTTGCCAATGAAATTAGCTGAAATTCCTTAAAATATTCATTTAGTGCATTTGTTAATAAAGACTAGAACAGTCTCTTCAAGTTCTTGTTTTGCAAAAAGAGGAGCTGGGTGTGGTAGGTTATAACACAGGAAGAGTTACTGTTTACCCATTTTTTTCTTTCTTTGTTTTGGAAAAACAGGCCTTAAGGAATGTCAGAAAAAATAAGGCAATGTAGGAAAAAAGAGCAGGATGTGATTTTTTATAGGGTTAAGCACATACTTGAAAATGCAGAAGTGCACAGCTGGCTATTGTCTCCCATGCTATATGAATTACATGAGAAGAGAATCTGCTAAGAGCTTGTCTCATGTGAATTTGAGGTTTAGGAACTATCCCTGAATATCTTTTGAATGGTATACCTTTTTTTGCAAGGTATCTGTGCATGATAGAAATACCTTTAAAAAGAGGGGGTAATGAATTCCAAACATGGCTATGAACAGCGCACATTATAGGCCACTGAAAGAAGGAAATTGTTTCAGCTCCCTGAGGAGAGCAGTTGTGGGGTCTCCTTTAGAAACATGTCCTAGTCCCCTCAAACTGGTCTAAAATATCACATTGGCATATATTTGTATGCATATGGCTGCATATACTTAAGTGTGTACACACACACACACACACACACACACACACACACACACACACACACAAGGTATCAACAAAAAAAGCAGAAGATAAAGACAATCCTACCAGAACAACTAATTGCTCAGGATATTTTTCCTTTGTTTTTATGAAATCTGGAAGCACAACACAGAAGGCTATCTTTGCATTAGTTAAATATTAATGTAATTTTGCTGCCATGCTATTTCTGCTCCCAGAAAAGTGCCTTCAGATCCAGGGAAGTAGATGTGATACAGATACCAGGCATAGGATAAAGACTAGTATTATGCATGTCAGCTGTATGAATATCCAGCCAAAGCTCGGGAGAGGAAAAAGAGGGAGGAAAGACTGGTCTTACCAAAAGAAGGAAGAACTGTGAAAGTGTTGTAAAAGAAATGCAGCCGCACTCAGTGGTACAAAGTTCTGCAGAAATCTGGCTTTTTACAGGGACAGATACTATCTTCTGTCAGAATCTTAGAGTGTTTTTTCTACTTTAAAAGGTTTTTAATGCAGCAGCTAACAATCTGGTTACAATTATGCAAGGCCCAGAAACACTTCACATGGCAGGTCTAGCTGAAGCCAATGCTATGAGCCTTCCCGTAGCTCATTACACTGTAAAGGAAGCTGGAAGCCTCTGCTTCCCCTGGGATTTTGCAGTGAGGCAGCTGGTGTACATTCATTACCTTTTTGTCAATATGCACCTTTGGACTGGTGTAGATATAACCTTATTTTCAACTTGATTCAGGCAACTGATGTCCTCCGTGCTTCAAAGGCAGTCTGGATCTGATGTTACCCAGAGCTACAACCCCAACTCCTTTCAGCTGGTATTGGCCTGTCCCCCACTGGGGAAAGACTGTAAGATCAGACTCTGACATAAGGGACAACTGACATGAAAGCACTGCCAATAAAGGAAGCCAGGAATCATAAGCCTTGCAAGGTATTCTTCATTTCCTTGCCTATTCTGTAAGGGAGAAATGGGCTAAAATGGGAAGATGACAATTCTTCATCTATCAAAAACATTAGGCACAAGGAATCAAGAGGAGACTCTCATTTTTATTGTTTGGAGGTGGGGAGAAACAAATATTCTGTAGCATGGAAATTACTACCTGCTATACACAATTGAAGTGTTTATCAGTCTTACTAGCTTGCCACAAAATTGAGAGAATTGAGTTGTATTAATAAAAAGATCGGCCTGACATTGCCTTGACAGAGGAATTTCTTCCAGGGTTGTTACCTGGCACCTCTTTGAAACTCATTCTTTTATGATTGAGCAGCAGAATGCAGATAATAATATGGATGGGAAACACTGGAAAAGGGATCATCTTCAATACAGAATGATTTTAAATTACCATTTTTATTATCCTCTGAGTGTAGGAGAAAATATGCTTCAGATGTAAAAGGATCGACGGTAAGCATAACTTCTAGAAAATATATTGTGTTGATGACATGCATATAGGGAGGGGAACCTTGGGTTTTGCAGAGTATCTTTTAGGATATCAAGAGAACAGTTTTATAAAATAAATCCAAGCATTGTTAAAGAGAAATAAAGAGGGAAAACATACTGGTGTTCATGTTATTGTAATTACAAGAGAAGCAGCTGAAGAAAATTAGAGAAGATAACTAAAATAGGGAACATATCCATAAAGGATCTTACATTGGCCACAATCATGAAGATGACTGACTAACTGTGTGGTATCCTAGAAGCATTAAAAAATATGAAAATATGTTTTATGATGTAAATTTTCATAGAATATACGTGAGAATGTGGCAGTCTGACAGCTCTGCCAGATAAATTTCTTCATTTATTCACGGAGAACAGAGAGCACAGAACTGTCATGGTTAATATTTTTAAATGCCCAGACAGGTGGGTAAAATCAGTGAATCTGTCCAGCTACAAACCAGGCAGAGTAACCACAATCAGAACACTTAATGTGGCTTAGTAAGCTGGTAAAATCCACATCCGAATTGAAGAATTAATACTTCTGTAACACAGAACAAGCGTGATTAGAAACTATTTTTATGATGATAACATAATAAAAATGCATATTTCTTGTATTTTAGAAGATATGAATTTTATTGCAAACAGCCCTGTTCTTGAGAGATGGATGCAGAACCACCCTGAGAATTCAAAAAATCCTGCATGTGTGCCAGAAGTGGGGATTCAATAATTGAGTTCTCAGTTCAATCATTGAAATTGTATCTAGAAAACCACTAAAGAAATATGGCCTCAGTATTTTTTGCTGGAATATACCACCCATCATATATTAAAACCTGGAAAATGACATTTTTATATTAATAGGGAGAAATACTTCTCTCTTAAATCAATGACTAAACTCACATTTTTTATAAGTCCATCCATAAGTAAATGAAGAATGGATTTTTTTGTTGGATTCTTTCTGGATGAAAACCAACACAGTTATTTTTGTATAGGCGTACATTTTAATTCACCACTGTTGGTCAGAATAATTCTTATCAGTAGGAGTGAGATTTCTATGATAATGTAAATTTCACATAACATCACACAGGTATCCAATATAAAAGAAGAGGGAGTTGTATGGAGGGTTTTTTTTCTTAATTTCTTTGAGATGCTTCTCAGTTTTTCTGGCATAGATGCTCATGTGTGAAGGATTCAGTGGAGCTCTGGAGTTAGATGAAGTAATCTGGAATATAAAGCAAGTCCAAAATTCTGCTGGTGTTTCCCTGTGGAGTGGTGAACAAATCATGGTATGAGTTATTTGTAAGGAAGAGTAACATTGCTAATAATGCTTCAGAGATGGGATAGATAAGAATAGAATAGGCACTAAACTATGATAGGGTTAGATCCTTTTGATCCACCCATACCATAATTAAGAAGAATTCTTAGGAAGTTCTTGTTGACACAAATAAGTGAAACACCCATCTCTGCCTAAGACATGAAATTATATGGCATGGCTTTGATTTGCCAGAACCTCTTTCAGCTTTAAAGCAATCGATGGTTTGATGTCAGCAGAGAACAACCAACGGGCAGAAAAAATAGTTAATCAGCAGGAACTATGGAAGATCCTTTAATCTAGTAGGCAATGGGGCCCATAGGTCTATTTACTGAAACTGCCAGGAGAAACCTGGAATGGGATCAGCTTTCCACTCTGTCAGAGAGGGGAAAATGCACTGCATAAAATGAAAGAGTTTCATCATCTATTCCCCTCCCTCTCCCCTGAGGGAAAGACCAAAATCTAGGCTTTTTAAATGAGCAGGTTATTGAGAATTCAGATTTTCACATGACACATGCTGTGTTGACCCTTGCTGAATGGGAAGGTCCTTGAACAGAAACAAGTGTCTTCAGCAGCGTAGTGAAGAAAGGTCTGAAAAATACTGACCTATATCAAAGAATTTGCTTCTGTACAGAAGGCCATCATTTCACCATGTACTTCTACTAGCAGAAGGCAATACTGATGAAAAAAGCCTTGCATCTTCTCCCTGTAATCCCAGAACTGCTTGTGAAGGGGCTTTTTCCAGAATCAGTGCAGTGAATTTTCTGTAGATAAAAAGTCTGCAAGTTTTTTGGGTTTTTATTAGATGAGATACACTAAGTTTCCTCAGACCTTCTTAAGAAACAGAAAGGAGGTCTGAGGCACTGAAAAAATAGGCTCTGATGCTGGAATTTGAACCAGCAGGGCAGAACATCTAAGTTTAATGAGGGTTTGCTTGACAACAGCAGGAGTGTTGGAACGCCAAAGTATACAGGATTGGACCTCAATTAATGATGCAATGAAAAGGAAAAATGCATAACTTTAGGGAAGATACTTTCTATGATTGATTTTATAATTATTCATGGCACCTAATGTGAATTACCTGGATATTTTTCTTGATGGCATTTATTAATGCATTAAATTTTAAACTGTGCTCTGGAAGACAGTATAATACAGGCAGGAAACAGAGAGGTCAAAATCTTTCAAAAGAGGCTAAGAAATGAGGATGCTTCATGCAATTAAATGATACATACAGAATCCAGCTACCGCTATGTCCCTGCTTCGAGTCTACTCCCTTATTATGAGGCTGCTGCAATAATTTAGACTTGTTATATCAGATATTTTAATGTTTTTTGTGGTATAATCAATCAAACATTTTAAAAAAAAATCCTTTTCAAGTGTAGGTTCCAAAAGAATATTAGTTAAAGTCAGCTTAAAATCCCCTTACTCTGTCTTCATTACTGCTTTACTTATACAGTGCTTCAGGTTCCTTCAAATTTTTGAAAGCCTTCTTCAGGTATGCTTGTAGTTCAGACTTGCTGCCTTCCAACATTCAGTACAGATTCCATTGCTTCTGAAGCTGCAGTACTTAAATTCTGATTTTATTGTGGTCACAGTAGGTACTTGTACCCAAAACAAAACTGTAGTATTATTCCCACCATGAAGCTGGGCTTGCTACTCATTACACTGTAAGAGTTCAAAATTATTTATAGGGTGAATGGACTTATTGATTTTGAAGTAAGAGGTTTTTGCCTGATAAGATTTTGGTGGAGGCTGTCAATACTCATGCAGGTACACTCCTTAGCTCCTTGAGACCTTATCCTGTCTTTGTTCTAAGGGAACCACAGCAACTTTAGTACCTAAGGTAATCAGAGTTGCCCTACAACACCAAGAGCAGAAAACATGGTCTTTCAGTTCAGTGGGGTAACAAAAATTTCTTCTGCATTTTCATGAATATCTACATCCCACTTTATCCCTTAGTAGCATTTTATCACCAAGCAGTACCTTCCATGTTAAGGAATTTTTACTTCCATGCTGTTTAGTGGAGCCAAACCTGTGCATCAGGTGATTTGTATACTATCCCATAGCAAAAGGAGTTCAATAAGACAAATCCCACCTAAAAGTCTAAATGTTCCCACAGAGCAGAGCTTTGTGAAATGTAATGCAATCTCATTAATCTTTATGATTTTATGGATTTTCAAAAAATGCAATGTTTCCAGCAGTAAAATGCATGATATTCTTCAGCATATCCCTGATGTTAAACACAGCATTGTTTGTTTCATGTCAGCAGCACTGGCAGGACACCTTTTGCTGGAGTAGTCTGATTTGGCTGAGTTTGGTCTTCAGAAAACCCTGTTCCAGCTGCAGCCAGGTACTCATTAACTTTCTTTTCAATAACTGAGAGAATGAGTTCAGAAGAATTAACTTGTCCTTACTACTCTCTGTTTGAAAGGGTATGAGGTGTAAAGCCCTGAATTACAACAGCAGATATAATCCCTCTACTAAATCAAAATAAATAATGTGTAGACAATTGGACTGTTACTTGGGAAATAGGAGTCTGGGAGCTGCAGAGTAATATGCCAATGATCCAAATTCAAGCTAGGACACATTTTGCTATCTCTACAGCTGCAACGTGGCTGCTTGACATGTGCCAGTCTTCTTATAAAGACGGAGTAACAGCATGCAGGTTTTACATTGCCTCAGTACTTCAGCTGGACGTGGTAACAGTACTGCTGCATGAGCTGGTACTATACATGCTTCCCTTTGAAACCCCAGTGTAAGTGTGTGGTGGAGGAGGGAGGCATTGCTACTTACAAACTCACAGTCTACCCAGCTTGGCATTCACTACTCTCCAGTTTGATCCAGCAGACAAGGCAGTCAGTGCTATCCAGGAACAGGTCTTGCTGTTTTTCTAGGGTTCGTAGGAAAGGGTGGAGGAGAGGGCAGTGTCTCCCCTTGAAGCTGTCAAAGGCTTGCTGGTGCAGCTGCACACATCCAGCTCTATGGGCAGCTGGAGGAGGTCTGAGGATGATCTCAAGAGTCATACAGCTGGAAAGCCATGCAGTGTGTCTCTGTGTGTGCCAGCAAGGATGCATCAGCCCTGGCACCATCTCATAGCAAGACAAAGATGGGAGCACCCTGCATTCTCCAGCTACAGATTCACTGGCTGTGGCAAAGGCACCTGAGCAGGGACTGAGGTGACAAGCCTGTTTCAAGCTCAGGTGTTTGCTCTCATCTGAGCATTCTCACCTTTCCTGCTGCAGAGAAAGCTGTGCTCACCCACAGGGGCTGATTAAATGCTTTCCAAAATGCTCTTCCAGTCACCACTATCCAGGGAGGATTTCCTCCAAAGTGTTCAGGCTTTTGAATCTGTTTTTAGTGATAATCTGCCTGTCTCTTCATGGCCATGAACTGAAAGTATCCAGCCAGTGTAATGGCTGCCCAGTGATCCAGGCGAGATCATCAGCACTAAATGTACATGATTTCAAGTCTCCTGAGCTACATTTCTTCAAGTGTGTGTCGTTATTCTTCCTTCTGTACATGCTCAAAAGGAAGACTGGTTTAAAGACTCTCATTTCAGCTGTTTATTAGCTGAGATAACACAAACATTTCATTTTGAGCACTTGAGCAAAGTTTATGGTTTCTCTTCCAGGGTGGCTGACCTGAAACCTCTCTAACAACACTCTTGAGGAGGAGCATAGAAATGTTCTTCATAAAATCAATTTCAGATAGCTATTAACAATCACACTCGGTATGGCAATAGAAACCAAGAGTCAAACCTCATTATAACACTTTCTAGGCCTCTCTGTGTGTAGTGCAGTACAGTGTAGCTGTCTTAGAATTGAAATTTCCTTTGATAGTGCTATTACAATAGCACATGGTATACAGAGAGGTGTCAGTCTTGTTGGCATCACTCACAGGCTCTGCTCAGCTAAAAATTAGACCTCAGATTCAATTCAGGTATGTCTTTTACTGTGTCACAGGGTAGAACACTTTGCCCTACTTGGAGCACAAATGATTGTTCTGCACTGGATGGATGCTCTTGCTGGTAAAAGAGATGCTAAAATCATGGTTCGCTTATATTCTGGTTAGTAAGAGTATAAACAAAACTTTCCAGTCCCTCTTTTCTCAGTTGCTTTGGCAGACAAATCTAATCCTGTGGTCAGGATGGTCTCATAAATGTTTAGTGTTGGTGCATCAAGCCTAAATCCATACAATGTTCCAAATAGAGAGTACAGTCAAATTTTCAGTGCTAAGAAGCTACCATGATGGCTTTCCCCCCTCTCTTTTATATGGCATTCTCTAAAGAAATGCTTTTTTTTACCCCCAAGAAAACTCTACAACCTATCCTCATCTTCTTCCCCTTTTTTGTATTCCACACATCCTGGATTAAGCAAAACAGCAGTCTGCATGCCAAATTTGAAGTTATCTGCAACCCAACTATGCTGTGATTAAAAATTATAGAACTGATATCCTAAACTAGATTTTTATAGGTTTTGTGATGAGAGGTGTTATTGTATTACAAGCTTTGAATTAATTTTCATTATCTTTCTCTTTTTTAATTGACCATTTTTCTCTCCTTCTTTTCTTGCACTGAGAGTCCAGTAAGACCTGGTGGACACTGAGGAAGTGGCGAGAGAGGAGAATAAATGGAACATAGAGTTGTGGAAGCAACTATTTTCTTAAATAACTGAATGCACATAAAGGAAGAAATTAATCTTTTAAATGAATTGGAACATTAAGAATAAAGGATTTAAAGGGCTGGAGAGTGAGAGCCCTTTTGTGATTAGTCTGAAGTTAGGAATCTTTCAAATTATACCTGGCATTATTCAATCCATTCCAAATTAAACACAGTTTCACATTCTAAAAACACTTTCAGAATGAGGAGTAGACATTAGGTCTTTAAAATATGGTGGTCATTGCTTCAGAAAAATGGGCAAAAGATATGAAAGCAAAGCATAACCTCTGTATCATACATGTTATATTTATTTATAACATAAACACAGGTTAATGGAGGTCAGTAGATTGACTGTGATAATCTCTTTCTTACTGAAATGTATCAAAGTTTACCCAAATTTCATGAAACAAACCCACTGGAGTTTTAGATCATACCTCAGTCTTCTGAGGAACTTCAGCTAGGTGCCATGTGCAGAGCCTAGGTTACCACTAACATACTAAGACTTAGAAATGAGAAGAACTCTTGAACTAAAATATACCTGCATAAGCCTTGTGGCTAAGCATGTCCAGGCTACAAATACTGTCAAGGTGCTAAACTAGTGTGATGCCCTCTCCTTACCCAGAACCAGTGGGGAGCCTTAGGCCACACTGACCAAGACACTTTCCAGGTGCCTAGGACCATGTCAGCAAAGCTCTAGTTCAGTATTCTTGTCCTGATCCAGCTCCAAGCCTCAGTGTTAGAGAGGACAGCAAAGCCCTCAGACTGAGTAGTTATGGTGATCGGAAATACTTTTTGATCTCTGCTGACAAATGATTGACTTGAAATGTGATATTTAATATTTACATTGTCTCAGCTATCTACAGTATGAAGAACATGTTTCAAATATGAAAAAGAGAGGGTGAACAGAGTGCTCTGTAGTCTCCTGTTCTGGTCTCCCACTCAGCTGCCTCTTTATCTCAGCTATATTATCATTCTAAATTTCAGTTCACTCATTTCAATTTTTCAATTTTTTTTTTCAAATTGAAAAACTGATCTGTGCAATTAGAAAGACTATTTCATATTTTGTAGAAAGGAACCAGAAATCTAATACTCTACATGCTACATAGGTGTTGAGGATTTCTGATGAAATAAGAAGACATTTGGCTGAGTCACTGTAAAGATAAGTAAGAAGAACAACATCCTTGACCTGACATTTAATGGATAATACCTTGGCAACAGCTGAAGAAATGGCACAACTCGTCATCACTGCAGTGGGAGCAAAGGCTTCACAGCCAGTATCTATCAGGATTCATTCAGCAGCAAAAAAGATTGAGTCACTGAGATAGAGAACAGCATAATATATACCTAAGAGGAAACCAGAAATTACTGTTTGACACTGGCTTAATTAATATAAAGTATACATTTCTCTCTGTCTTTTCCAAGTTTGAAACAGCCTAAGGCAAAATGGCAATTCTGGCAAAAATTATTCAGTCCAAATACAAATTCTACAAATGAACGCTTATGAACTCTGGATGATTCAAAGCCAGTACTACATTCTGGGACTGAATGGGAGATTTACACTTAGAAGTGCTAGGTCATTTGATAGGCTATCTAGCTACATAGTCAGGAAGAAGCCTAGCCTTCTACTGCCTTGTTCTCAGGCTGCCACCTTTAGACAGTTCTCTCAGAGATGTCTTTGGCTCTAAAGGTGTTCTAAAAAATGCCACAAGTTCATATATATTTCCATATATTCACTGAAAATAACAACTCCCATCTCCCTCAACACTTGAGCAATTTGCTTACTCTGGCCTAGGATTTGGGGGAGCTACCTCTGAAATCCAGTAGCACCCAGTGGGTGTAAGCAAAGAGAGGGGCAAAATCCAGCCATGTGATTCTGTGGTGATTTACTTTTATAGAATCATAGAATCATTAAGATTAGAAAAGACTTTTAAGATCACCAAGTCCAACTATCAACTCAGCACCACCACTGCATTCAACATTAAACTGTGTCCTCAAGTGCCATATCCACGCATTTTGTGAACACTTCCAGGGGTGGTGAACTCCATCACTTCCCTGAATGGTCTATTTCTCCATGTAGTTCTGGGATAGAGCCAAAATGGCCTTCCTCAAGGCCTTTGCCACCCAGACAAATCTCTCCATTAACAGCAAAACTGATGAGCAGCACAATTCAGTTTAAGTGCTGCAGTAGGTAGTGACAAGGTAAAGATGGAACTGACGGCCAAAAAAAGGTTCCTTTTGGTATCCTTGATAGAAGAAAGGTGTCCTGATAGAGGCCATGGGTTATTGTACTATCTTTTGGTGATAAACCTTCATAACAATGCAGATAGAATTATGGTGATGATTGAGACAGGGAAAAAAACAGACAGAGGTTTCTTTCTTTCTTACCCAAACCAGAAGTAAGTCGAGTAAGAATTTCAAGAAAACATCCAAATTAGCAGAAACAAGAGTGATGAATTAGAATGCAATGAAATGGACCTTTCTTACCACATAAAAAGAAGAAGCAATCTTGGAACTGTGATGTTGCTCTCCTAAATATAATATGACTTAGTCTAATTTAAAACATTGACTTACAAGAGCAACATGAAGCATGAAATAGAAAATACCTGTGTGTTTTCTTGTTCTACAGCACCACCTGTATGTATACTGGTGATACAGAGATGGATGAACATACCTGCATTATAAAACCAAGACAAGGATGACACAAATAACTAATTTGGTTTTCTGTTGACTCAGGACTAATTTTTCCCAGCCAGAAAGCTGTCTGATTTCATCAAATATCTGCCCAATAAGAAGAAATAAAAATACATATTTGGAAACCATGGCACTGCATTTCAGATGTTGAAATTCAGAGAACAGTCAGAGAGACTTATGGTTGTTTATCCTGGAGAAGAGAAGGCTCTGTGGAGACACTATTGCAACCTTTCAATATGAAAGACAGAGACTTTCTACCAGTGTCTGTAGGGACAGTACAAGGGGCAACAGTTTTAATCTGAAAAAGAGTAGATTTAGATTAGAAAAAAGAAGGTTTTTTTCATTGTAAGAGTGGTGAGGCACTGGAACGGGTTGCCCAGAGAAATTGTGGGTTCTCCATCCCTAGAAGTGTTCAAGGCCTGGCTGGATGGGGCATTGAGCAACTTGATCTGGTGGAAGGTGTCTCTGCCCCTGGCAACAGGACTGGACTAGGCATTATTTAAAGATCCCTTCCAACCAAAGCCATTCTATATTATTCTATAAGCCATTCTATATGATTGCATGTTTCGAGCCATCAAAAAAAAATGTTAACTAGCACTCAGAAGGCCATACTTTGAAAAAGAAGGTTCAATGTATATTTATTTATGTATATGTAATATATATACACAATATATAAAAACTAGCTCAACTAAGTAAAAGCATAAATCCCAATCAGAATATGTTCTTAAAATGCACAAACATTCTGAGAAACAGTAAACACTTGGGGACTTCAGTATGCGCTTTCCTGAGAGCAGCACACAGACTGGATGAGCAGCCTGAATACTAGATGAACCCCTTCTCATTACTCACATCCTGCCCTACAGATGAAACACAGCATCCTGAATGTTTTAACCTAGCTAAGTAAGTCACATGGCTGACTGGTCAAAGCTTATCTGAACCACTTGGGATTGCAAAACTGGGGAATGAAATGTCATGGCAGGCTTTCTTGTGAGATTTCCACTATTTCCTAATCTTGAGGCTGAAAACAATGGACAACTGATAAGCCAGTGTTTTTAGTTTTTTTAATTTACTATTATGGCCTGACTTCTCTACTGCCAATGCCAAAATTTTTGCAATGTTCACAAAACAGAAGATGAAACCAACTTTTGTCAGTTTGAGAAGTGCATTTGTGCCTCAGAAGAACTCCATTTGCTGTTTCTGCTTGGAGAATTCTGTCGGAAGTTGTATTAGGATGAAAGCATCAAGACCCTGAAAATAATGTCTTCTCACACCAAGCTGAATAATGGAGATAGATGGTCACACCAGAGGGAAACAGCAGTGGGAGTACCTTTGTTTAGAATAGTTTCATTAGCATGCGAGCTGTTTGGGGCATGCTTTGCAAAGCAGAGTGTACCAATATCTACCAAAACACATACGTGAGCACACACTCCAATAAAGCTGAAAGGCAGTTAACTTCAAGGGACATTGAATGTTACCTTCTGAGTAATAAAGAGAAATGTTTGTAAGAAAGCCCTACAGTAGAGTACAAGACAGAACAGATGGCCAAAATAGACTGGTTTCCTTCTGTGGGAGAGAGGTTTTTAACTTCAGATGGAGTGTATTATCCTAGGACTAGCCCTGGTGTGAAACCACAAGCACTTCTAAATTACGAATTGTCCTATTCATGGCTTCTCCCTGCCCTGGCTTTTTCCTTGTCCACATGCCGAGCTAGGGAGACAATAAGTGAAAACAGAACACCTCCACCATCAGCGTGGCAGCAAGGGCTGTAAGGAAAGGGGATTCTTGCACTTTTGTAGGAGCACAAAAACAATGTAATGTTTGATCTGTTAAACACTTTATTAGGCTAGATGAGTTTCTGTTAATAAAGGAAGCTTCTTTCTCTCTTCATTGAGAGAGAGAGAAAGAGAGAGAGCTGATGGTTCTGCAGAAAAAAATGGAAGTAAAGCACCACTGTTCACTCCTTTTAGTGCACAGGAAGTATCACGTCCCATTCTGAGGAACTGCTATGCTACTTTGGTGCCTCCTTTATATAAACAGTCACATTAATAAAGAATGTCTCCCCTTTTAACTAGCCTGAATCTGATTTCTCATCTGGGAGGTTATAAATTATTTTTAGAGGTTAATTGCTATGCAAATCTGCTCATCATGGGGTTCCAGCACCCAGAGAAATGAGAAAACTTTCCCCTGTGACAGAGGTTCATAGAGGACACCTTTTCATTTCTAAAACCATTTGGAAAAGACTATGTGCCATATGTTTTCTCAAACATATCACACAGTAAATGTAAGAAATATGTATTAACATGGTGTTAAGGTTGCACAGGTACAACACAGTTGTATATTAATGTCCATGTTTCGTGTATTCATATATTTCACAGTATGCATTTAAAAAATAGTGCCCAATTGTGTAAATTCTGCTCATAGGCAACTATCCCCCCGACTAAGCCCTGCAGAATCAAATCACAAACAATACATACATTTAAAGTTTGTGTTCAACAAAAAAAAATGAGAATAACAAACTGAAGGTCAGATACTGAAGACTAATGGATTTTGCAATGAGATTTTATATATATACCTAAGAGAAAACAGAAAAATAGTACTTTAATTTCTTACTAATTTTTCATTTTGTGTACTGTGTGATTCATCTCACATTTCTACCTTCCATTAGCAGGTGACCTAGTAGTAATAACCCCTTTGGGTGGGAATTTCTGTGAATGGACTGTTGTGGGTGATCGGTTGATAAGCCCTGATGGGTTGAGGGAAATGCCTCAGCCCCCTGGAGGGGTGCTCCCAGCAGAAGACAAAATCGAGGCAAATGGATGTGGTGGATGTTACCAAAGAATGGAATGTTATTAAGTTAACATGGCCTTTCTTTGCTACACCTTGCCTCTGCAAATTCAAGGAGCTCACCCCCCTCAGGCATCTGCATCACCCCCCCAAAAGATTGACTTAAGTCACACAACTACCTGAAGAAAAAAAGGTATAAAAAGAAATTGCAGTTTAACTGCAACTTGGGGAGAAAAACTTCCACCTCTGGGAGGGCAACCTATGAGCTACCCTGTCTCCCTCATTCCATCAACATTGCAGGGGTAAGCAACAAAATTCTTACTTTATTTTCTTATGCCTTACTAATTATAATTTGTTATAGCTCACTGGGTGTATGTGTGTTAATGGGAAGCGGCTATATTTTTCCTGTTGCTTTTCTTTTGAGTTACTGAGTGTGTTTACATGTGGTGTTGAACTGTTGTGTTTCTGTTTAGTAATCCTCTGTTAGTTAAGTTTGTCATGGGAGTGGTATACTGCTGGGGTGGCCTGTCAAATGTGTGTTGTGCCGGTGTCTTTTGGGGTATTTTGTACAATCTTGCAGCTAAATGTTATCACCGACTAAGTAATCCATGTAGTCATTGTCACGTACCTGTATTAATAAATGTTATTTTGGGAGCTATCATGATGAAAGTTCTTTTCTTTTTTTTGCTATTAAGTGTTGCCTCAATAGCAGAGGTCAGAAACCCTTCCAACCTGTGTGCTATCGCTGTCGGTAGGCAGTGTTGGAAAACACAAAGATCTCATTGTCTGGAGGTGCTTATTGCTAATAATTTCTCCCTGACTGAAGCGTGGTCCTCATAGTGGAGTCAAAAATCTTTCCAGCCTGTGTTCTGTCCAGAGTCCGTCAGGCAGTGCTGGGTTCATAAAGATTTGATTACTCTGAGGGCGCTTATAGCTAATAACTTTTATTTAATACAGGTAAGAATAGAAATCTTTGCATTTCTATCTCTCCTCCCTTTCATGTGACAACTGTATATGTAACTACAGGTGTGAATGGAGAAAGAATTCCCAGAAGAGTAGAGTAAGCAAAAACTTGTGCTGAGAGGTAGAATGTAAAAGTCTCACAAATCTGAAGCTCCAGACTGACGGTCCTGTTGAATCCACAAGAATTGATGAACTCAAGACACCAAGAGTCTCCACAATTGCCCAGAGCCAGCAGCACCCACAGGCATCAAGAATGAGCTGTATAGCTCATTCCCATTTCTATTAGTAATAAAAAATTACGCACTGGAACAAGTTGCCCAGAGAAGTGACGGATGTCCCACCCCAGAAGTGTTCAAGGCCAGGCTGAATGGGGCTTTGAGCAAGCTGGTCTAGTAAAGGGTGTCCTTGGCCACATCAGGGGAGTTGGAAATAGATGATATTCACAGTCCCTTCCAACCCTAACCATTCTATGATTCTGTGAATTTGAACAGTAAAAGATGCTGTATTACATATTTGCTGTAATCTGTAGTGCCCTACTTTGGTCTCCTGTCAGGGAATTCTGCAGCACTACCCTTTGAGAAGAAAAGTTGTCATGAGATAAATACATAAGCCTGATAATTGTCTTGGCAGTTCTTCATAGAGGTTTTCAGCGATGCAGTATGCTTGCATCATTCAGGAACCCTGGAGATCCTGAGCAGCCAGGTCCCTGTCCTGACATCTTGCTACAGCACTCTGAAATTGAAACTTACAGAATCTTTGCAATGAGGAAAACTAAGAGTGTACAAGACCCACCATTTTCGCTAGCTCTTGTATGAAGAAAGTGTCTTTTTCATCAGATAGGGAACAAGATGAAGAGTAGAACAAGAATAAGTCAGATTAAGGAAAAATCACATTACAGCAATTATCAACACGACTCTATGCTGCTTGTTCCTTCTAGCATTTATAATACACCAATAGTTCCTTTTAAAAGTAGGAATAATTACTCTTGCAGTAGAATGTCTTGATTTTGATTAATAATTCTTTAAACTGGAAGTTAATACTCTGTCAAGTCCCAAGAGATACGCAAGATTTCCTTGTATTTCTCTAAAGAGAAGGAAGCATAGTTATGTTAGCAACACAGATCAAAAGACCTTGGAGATAAGCTATAAAGAAACAGAAGGTCATTCTGAGGCAGATGTGTGCTACTAATTCACACAGCACTGACTTATAGAAGGACCTTGGAAATATGAAGAACAAATTTCACCACCGAGACCACACCATTTGAAACGGTGAAAGGCAACTTTTTTTCCTGCAACATCAGATAATTAAAGTTTTTTCCAAAATTCGCATCACAAAAAAGGTGAAATCATCCATAAGTTTCAAGTAACAATGAATATAATTTTTGGCAAAAGTACACTGCATTCAAATATTAGATGGTCCTTTATTTTTTTCCTAAAGTATCTGCAAAATACTTTAAGTATGCAATTTATTCCCGCACCATCCTGGTCCAAGATTCAGTACCTTGTAGGGAATTACTCTTTGTGGTGTGAGTGCTGTGGGAAATCTCTGCAATTTAAAGCCTTCTCTTAGCAGACCAAAAGTCCTACTTCCACGACACATCAAAGCTTTTCTTTTTGAGTACCCTCCCTGCCAGCCAGAGCAGATGCTCAGCTTGGACAACCAAAATTCTCTTAAAGGAATGGACAAGGTAATACTTGATAGGGCTCAAAGAAATTTTAGTAGCTTCCCAAAAAGGGAGGTACCTAAAACCAGCAAGCAGCAGTTTTTCAAAATGTAGTCCACAATTAACACCTTTTAAATCTATAATTTCAACCTGCAGTTTAGGCAGTTATGAATTCTGACAGCTACCTCTTTTTGAACTTGAAATAATTGAAGTAAGTAAAGTAAAGTATTAAGTTGAATAGTTTTTATTTAAGAGAAATTTACTTTTTATTAAGCATGCGAATTGACATTTAAATGGTGTTTGGGAGCAGTAGGGAGCAGAGAAAACAAATAGTCTCTGGCTCTACCCAGTTACTATGAGAAGGATTAGCTCTCTGCTGAATAATGCTACATTTTGAACCAATGAAATAAAGATGGTGTTTTAATATGGCTTGAGCTCATCCTGAGAAAAACATGAATTTGAATGAGAAGAATCACATAATCACAGAATGGGTCAGGTTTAAAGGGACCACAGTGAGTCATCTGGTCCCAATCTTTCAAGCAGGGTTATCCTAGAGTACAAGATTACATCCAGACATTAATTAATTCAGAAAGTACAAGTTAGGCAGTACTTTGGAGGTATTCACAGATGAAGAGTCCTTAGAAATGGGGTCTTAGTCTCTAAAGAGAAGAAGGAAAAGTACTTGAAATTAACATCTGGATCTTGTTTCACTAATTCTTCAGGAGGAAAATATCAACAAAAGCAATAGTGACTGCCCTAGCAGAAGTGGTCAACAGAAGCAGTCTGTGTGGACTAGTTTCAATCTATTTGTATAAAATCTCATTTAAAAGGATGAATGCTCCAGAAAGATGCAAACTTGAGAGACAGATGTTGAACAATTTCCTCTGTAAAAAGAAATACAATACACTTACCTCTAAGAACTGAGTTCTTTGGTCTCTTGAACCCAAGTGGAAGTCTGGAATCCCTACAGTTGCCAGAGTTCCATACAGAAATGGAGATAAAACCCTACACATCCCTACACCCAGGGACTCCAGACCCATGCAGAAAGGTGTTTATACTAAAGCTGCAGCTGCCTGAAGTTATCAGGGCAGGCAATTAATTCCTTAATGTGCATTCTGCTAATAATTTCACCACTTGATACTTTTCTCTCTATGAAACACTGACTTGGCCTTAGGGCGGGGGAGGATTTTTTTGTTATACAAATCAGGAAATTCTCCTAAAGTTCTCATATGAGTGAACACTTGTTTTTATACATGCATAAGGATGTTACATTATGCTGTGACACAGCTGTAGTCAGCAATTGTGCTAAAAAAGTCTCTACATTACTAAAATAAAAAAGGCTACTCATGTAGAATTTTCCACAATACCCCTTTAATTTTAGAAATTGCATGTGGCCACCTTGATGTCCTTCCCCGTTTAGAACGGCCTGAGTTAATCTTTAGGCATGTTGCAAAACTCTTTCATTTCCATCAAAGTTGTTTGTTGTTTTATGAGGGATAGGAACAATTTTGAGTGCAAGTAGATTTTTAGGTAAAATAAGAACATTCCAGTTATGGCCAGGGCCCTTTCCTATCTGAGCACTGCAGAAATATTGGATTTGCAATGGGAGCACTTTGATATCATTGGTATTTTAGATTAAGCCAAGAACATCTTCAGCAACTGCCCGATTTTTTTAAACTTTCAATAGATTGAGGTAAATAATTTAAAAGCTAAGTTTGGAATTTGGAGACATCTCCAATATGAGATTGAGTTAATGTAAGAACATTAAACATGGATTTCCTGAATTTTTGCATGTTAAGCATCAGTTTGAGCACTGTGTGGTGCAATCTTAGATCAAATGCAATGTTTATAACTCTAAATATAGAAGAAGAGAAAGAAATGTTATTAAATATCTAGCAAGAAAAATACAAAATATATTGAAAAATGTTTGGATGGGTTATGTCCATCAGAAATCAGTTTTCCTTTTAGGCAAATATTTTTGTCACATGATTTCCATATAGGAACAATTTTTATGACTTCTTACTCTAAATTCTATTATTCAATCAGAAAAGTTGACAAGCAAAAATATTACCCTTCATTGCCAATTTAGCACTTTTCTCCAGCATTCTGCATGCCAAACAGAATTGTAGATTTACCTTGCAAAACTACTTTCATTTTTACAAGTTAAGGGGGAAAGAATGAAAGAAACACAGCTTATTTCAGTAAAATTATTGACTCATGCCTTTTCAGAACAAAGCTGAAAGGCAAAATTTCCCTGATTTTTTTTCTCCTATTCTTTTTAAAATACAGTGTCTCATTGAAACCCAAAGGGTAATTCTGTGCATGTCACAGAAGACATGATTTTCTTTTGTAGAGTATGTCAACCGACTAATTCATTCCTGTCAGAGCTCTATTGGCAAGAGGAAGGTGAACATTGGTTAAAAGAAGAGGGCTTAGATCCAGCAGAGCACTTAAGCAAGTGCTTAACTTGTCAGTACTGCTAATTGCATGTTTAAAGTTAAGCACATGTCTAAATGCTATCTTGGTTTGGTGCATACCTCCACTACTTTCGGTCAGGAGTGATTACTGTTAGTCGGTAGTACCCTGACTCAGGAAACTCATAACTTTCCTACTATTTCTGGAACCTCTTTGCCAAAGACGACTTTCACAAAACCCATCCGCACACTCAGCAGAGAAGCCAGAAGAGAAACAGGCAAACACGTTTATTCTCTCATCTCCACTTGTAACAGCAAAGAGATGACTATGGGGTAAGACCTTTTTCCAGGTGGACAGTGGAGAGAAATAGGCACATTCAGAGACCAGCTCACCTCAGAGTATTTCAGAGAAGCACCAAATGGATTCCTGCTTCTCCGAATTGACCACGAGATGCAAGGATTGAAAGTGACCATCTTGGCTGCAGACAGAATGTAAGGGCAGCTGAAATGAATCCTTTACCCCTCTACTCAGTGCATGAATCACTATTCTGGGGCTTTACATAAGCAATATACTAAAGGATAAAAACTCACAAGGTTAAATTCTCATTGAACATTTAGAAAAACTGTTAGGGGTAGTTCTAGAAACTTGTTGCATTTCCATTTGTGTTCTCCCTGGCAGTGGTAAATAGTTTTAATTCACACAAAATTCATGTTAGCACTAATCTGCAGACTATCATACTTATTCTCAGAGTGCTTCTAAATACTCGTCTGTAAAAAGCAAGAGCCATGGTCCCATCTGGTACACATTAAGAGTCCATGGTTAGCTTCCCCATGGCTAGTCCTCAGAACAATAATCACAATTTTCCCAACCATAGCTATGCACCTGAGGGTCATTTGGTCAGTGCTTTCAACATCAAATAGCTCTGTGAGCTCAGTAAGATGCTGCTCTGGCTTCCCTGACCCTCTGGCAAGCACTTGGAAAAAACTGAAAATGGGTAGAAATCAGTGAAGAGATGAAACATTTGTAATTCTTGATTGTTTTCCTGCCTCACTGGCAGGTACACATTTTCTTTGTAAATTTGCACATTTTTCAGAGGAAATTTACACATTTTCAGAGGAAAAGAATGCAGCTCCTGTCCCTACTTCCCCACTTTGTTATTGATTTATCAGTTTAAACATATATTGTGTACTGTAAACTACTCTGCACATTTAGTAAAACTTGCATTAACATCTCAAATAAACTTTGGGGAAAGAAAAACACCTCCTACGTGCATGTTTTTTTTGTTTTGTTTTAATTGTGAGAGATTAAAGAAAGTCGTTGAGCATAAAATCACTAGAGTTGTTACAATTGATATTGAATATAAGGCAGAGTTCCATTAAGAAAATGCAAGCCACCTAAGAAAGAGTTTTTTGGAGACTGCCAAGCAATTCAGTGCTGAGATATATTTGCCTTAATGCAACTTATGTATTATTGCTCCTTTTCTATGTCCCATTGGATAGACATTAGGGAGGTCAAAGACTGGGTCCCAGGGATGGAAACCTCTCCTCTAATCCTAAATGCCTATGTCTGAGTTGATTATCCTAGTAACCCACTTTAGTGGAAATAAATAAGCACTTTTAGAACTCAGTTATCTCATCTATTTCACCTCTCTGTTTCAGAGCAAGGTGAATTGTGCCCTTGAAGTATGGTCTCTTCACTGGGTTTGTCATGGGAGTTCAGATGTAGTTTTCTACATTGCAGGTATTTCTTTGGTCAAATGACACTCTGCTCATAGTGGGATGATGGGAATACTTAGTTTTCATTCATTATCCTGGCAGCCCTATGTGTTGCACACTGTAGCTATCTATGATTATGAGATGGCCCCTGTATCAAAATGACATTGATATGAAGAACTTGCTCTTTTATCCCATTAACCTTCTTTAGTATGTCAAATTGCTATCAGTGGGACTAAACCAACATATGGTTCCAGGGAATCCTTCAGTTCTTGCTAGACTGTAGTATTACCAGATCTTGGATTTTTTTTTCACCTCATTAAAGGAACAATAGCAGTGTAAGAATGTCAATGAAAGTTTCCAGATGTGTCTTTTTCTAATACTGGCATATTCCTGTTTATTTGGATTCCTGCAGAGAGAGAATGTGTAGCTGCGGTAATCATGACTCTCAATAGCAAGATTAACTCCTCTTAATTGAAGAACAGAAGACAAATTAAAACAAAGCAAATGATTTGCTAAATTTATGTCATGTTTCAGGAAAGTGGTCAAAGTCAATAATTGTTACTAGGACACAAGCTGATTCCAGGCCAGAAATTTTTTTTTACTTTTTAAGCTTCTCATTTTAAGTGGCTCTTTCACTATTCACAGCTCATTGATATGAAAGCAATTGCAGTAGTTGCGGTTGCACTGGTAGATAAAAAAAAAAAAAGAAAAAAAGAAGCGAATCAGTGTTGTTGCCCTGTAGATAAAAAGGCTAGAGATTCTGATCCTAAGGGTGTCCCATGAAATGGCTACAGACCTGTGCTGGTATGATCAAGATCAGCATGCAGTTTTACAACATAGTATGGGACAGAAGAGCTGGCTAAGGCCTGTGCTGCTGCTTTGCTATTTTAAATGCCATTATTAAAAAATTTAGAAAGAAAACCCTGAAACAACAAACCAGAAAGGAGAGTAAAGAGAAATCAAATCAAACTTCTGCTTTATTTTTACACTACAATTTCTTAGGAGTGTGAAAGGCATTGTTTGACAAGATTTGCACAGGAAATACAGAAAAACACTAAGAAGGCAGAAGGAAATCATCAGATATAATGGTAGATTGGCAGAGCAAACGCACAGTGAAAAGCAAAACCCAATAGTTTTCACATGAGTGTTTGGCCAAAATAGGTTTGGAATTGGGACTGAAGAAATAATTTCTTTTTTGATTCCTCTTGCAGTCACAGAAAAAAGACTGTGTATGTATCCTGTATAGATTTATAGTTTCATAATGGAAGTCTTAACTCCATCATCGATCTCTTAATGGAATAAGTTACAAGACCTCAAGTTTTGGCCAGCGGCCCAGACCTTAAAGTTCCTATGCCAGGAGGCTTGTGATGTAAAGCCCCCAGTCTCTGTCTAGCAAATCCAATGACTCACAGCCATGATGGCTGAAGCAGAAGGTCTGAAGATCTGAAGCTGCAAGGGTTAAGATTGGCCCAGAAATGCCTAAAGGTATTTGGGCAGGACTTGTTAGCAATAAATAGGAATACGTAGGGCTTGTTCAGCAGTTAGCTGACCTCAAATGCTTCCTCATCAGTTGGACACTCCTGTGACAGCTCAGGGATCCCAACACCTGTAACAAGCATGTGATGGGAATGCATCGCCATACAATTCTCCTTTTAGGCATTGTTACAGCATGATAATGAAGTCTCTTGGTTATGTTGACAACTCCCAGTTCACGGAGAGAACTAGGAAGAGCTGTTAGCTCTTTAAGATCTTGCCCTGGGTGGGATTTCCAAGGTAAAGGCTCACTGAAGTCTCCATTTTTTTTTCCCAGGAGAAGGCATCCACCAGCCCTCTCGCAGCAACCTTTCATTGTCTGCCAGTACAGTCTCAAACAGAGCTTTTAAGTTAAGGGCCCCTTTTTGTTAACATGTATAAATATAAAAAGAACTAACACATATAAATATGGTATCTGTACATAGCAAAAGAGACAGGGAGAATTAGAAGAATAAAGGAAAGAAAGCAGATCCAAAATTGACACCAAGGACCTGACTCCAGCCCCCATAAAACTTAAGGATGGGTATAATTGTCCTCACTTTACTCATACGAGAAAATACCCACCCTCACTCCTCCTCCTCCCAACTCTCAGAGACTTCTATCTTCAGTCAGTCATCCTTACTGTAACTTATTTTAAACTGTAATTGATCATCTTCCAGGTGCTGGGGGACCTCTTTGTCAGAGGAACCTCCTGGGGATATAGCCTCTATTTGAAGGAACAAATTGTTACTAAAAGACTTGATAGGTTTGATTCTTTGTGGCAGAAACCCTGTTTGACTCCTATTTTTAAGGAAATATATAAAAATATGCGTGCTTGTACACTTGATGTTTATTTTATTTTCTGTGAAATGTAAGACTTAAAATTTATGAATATTATGATGTCTATGTGTGTGTTTCATTGGGAATTTGAACTTTAGCCTGCATGCTTGCTACCCTTGATCTTAGAGACCCCAAATGTGTAAACACCATTTGAACTAATTTCCCCAAATCAGCTTCATTTTTTCTCTCTCTCTGAGTTTACATATGGCTCTCAGTCACATGCTGAAGTCCTAAATGTGGCAAGGGGAGCACACTTTTGCTTAGAAAGGACCAGAAATCAGCCAAGACCAAGAGTAGTGAGGAAATGCCTGGGGATGACATGCTGAGGCTATTAAAATTATTGGGATTTTTCCCATTGATGTTCTGGTTCTGTCCTTTGGAAGATCATTTTGTACAGTTCTGCTTTAGTCATTAATTGAGTTGGTAGGCACTTGTCAAATAGAACAAAAATAACATCTAAGTATTATGGGAAGAGCTTTACTAGCATGTAATTTGTCACAGGGTATGCTCTATAGGTGAGCTTTTGCTCTAAAGACAATAAATCCACAAATAAAGTGCAAATTTGACTTCTGTTTGCCAGATATACTAGCTGATAAGCACATATGTTTCTCTGCTCCTTAATCCTCCCTTGCAGTTTTTATTCTAAATGACCACCAGAAAAACTGCTATAATAGACTTAATGAAGAAAATTACAAAGCTTGTATGACAGAAAACTGCAAAGCTGATTAAGAAAATGTGATCCGAGCAACTGCAGTTCCTATAGTGTCCTAAATTAGCTTAGATGAATTGATTAGTGTGGAAAAAATATTTCTTGTCACTGCTACCACTCAAATCCAGATTCTGAGTATCATTCTATTTTCCTTGCTTGTCTTGGCATGCAAAAAGCCAATGTTACTGGACTATTTAAGGTAGATATGCTGTATCTTCAAACTGACACTAAATTTTTTGAATAGGAAGAATAAACTTTCGAGGTGACTTAGAATGAAAAAGATTTCATTAGCCAAACACAGAAAACAACAATTTCTCATTTACAAGCAGAACAAATGACCTATGATGTGAACAACAACTGCAGTTCATTTTCTGTCATACATAATTTCTGCTCAGGTGTGAAAAATTTTATCATTTTTTTTGATCATTTATACAGATACCATCCTGCTTTCTGTTCTAAGTATCTCATTTTAAACATTTTTTTACTCTGATGGTCCACAGAATGGCTAATTGAGAAAAAACTCAAAACAGTGCTGGTTGGTTTTGGTAACCAGTCTTTTCTCTCTAGCAAGGTAATTTTTTGGGTCTTCAAAGTCATGCAGGAAGCCTAAGGATTATGTGATTCTCTAAACACTGCCTCAAGTCATCACCTAAGAAAGAAACGTGGAAGGCTGCTTGGAAATGTGAACCCTTTAGTAGAACAGCTTTGCACAGAAAGACACTGATGAGATAGCAAGGATGTAGAGACATGCAAGTATTAGGAGCCTGACCATGCTGAGAAAGGGAGAGAGAATGGGTTTGGGATGAGGAGTCAGCTGAAGTGAGCTTAGAAATGTGTATGAAGAAATTACCTCCTGCTGCATGTGGATTGTTTCTTGAGACACTACCGTGAGCTTTTAAGATAGTTGTGCATCCTAGGTCTGGTTGTCCTTACCACAATGCCAGCATTATGACTGAATGATATTATTGCACAGGACATACACTTGGTAGAAGCCAGAATAAGAGCAAAGTTGGACATTGAACATCCTGTATTTGCCACATCTTCAAATTGTTCCTGACTTTAAGGAATGTGGTAGTCTTGGGAGGGGCATTTGTTCAAAGCAAAGACTCAACATCCCCAGGCTTTCAGATGAAAGTAAGTGTCTTCTGCATATTCCCCACTCTAGCTGTTAACTGGACACATCTTAATAAGTTCTCCACCATCATCTATCCAGCACAAATAACATGGTCTTCTATGCCACAAGACACCTGAGTTACAGGAATGTTTTACAGGTTTCTAAAGAGTCTTTCTTTCAGTATCTTGTCCAAGCAAAGATATCTCTTTTTCAGGGATTAGTCTGTCCTTAATCTTGAGAGAGCATCCCCGGGGCAGTTCTTGGTTTCTCTGGAGTCAGGTGAACATCAGGAAGAACTATGAATTGGGCTCAAGGCTGACAAATACCTTCCTACTTGGTGTATTGTAAACGATCACTCACATCAAACATGTTCCAGGAAAATCAACTATGAGGAGACTATCCACCATCAGTTCTCTCCCAATTCAGCTTGCTAGCATTTAGAGATCAAGAGCTTATTCTTTAAATGTAGGTTCCCATTGCTGGCACAATCAGCTGTGTTTGTTAACAACTGATAGGAAGATATTTGACTAGTAGGAGGTGTTGAAAGAATAGTTTTTTCTTCAGCCGGATCTTACCCTTTCTTTCCCATGCCGAGGCTGCATTACAAATTAAGAAAGTTTATGTGTTCTGATTCCTATTTTTTATTTTCTCTCCCTTTAACTAACCAATTCCTAGCTTTTTTCTAGAAAACAAACTTAATTTCTCAGCAGCCTTCTGGATTTCTCTATTTTTTCCCCTTTCTATCAGTCTTGGAGTCTGTTTAAAAAACAGAGGATCTTTTAAATACTTCTGACATTTGTGACAAGATGAATTTACATTTCTGTGCCAGTGTTGATACCTGTCTCTCAACCATCCTGCTCGTCTCACTCACACAATGGCAAGTGGGGTTTTTTACTTATACATTAATACCTGCTTCTATCTGTAAATTGTATATGCACTGATGCTCACAATTCATATAAGCAGGTGACAGAAACAACAGTATACTCTTAGTCTTTGAGAATTTGTTTCTTCACCATCACTATTGGTTTCCCAAAGGAACAAACTATATTTGCTGCAGCTCTACTCAAGGGTTAAGTTAACATGTGTTTCCAGATACAGAAGTCTCCCTGAGGGGGAAGTATGTACAAAAATCAAACAACACAAATATCCATTATTGTAGAATTCTCGAAGGGAGATGTATACAAAAAAATCTCCTTGTTCTCTACTAACATCAGACAGCCCTGGAATCTTTCCAAGCACAACATTTAGATGAATAGAACATTTTAAAATAGGATTTTAAAACAATTAAATAAAAGAGATACTTTGGAGAGGTACCATTTGCTTTGCACTCCATACCCCTTTGCCTGCTTCTGTTAGAATAATAAACATACATCCCAGATGACAGGCTGCTGAAGATATTGTCCAGTAGGGACATCTAGCTTTCTCCCAGAGCCTGCAAAGGATTGTTTCAGTAACTTTGATGGATGATGTCTTTTGGACTGTAACATCAATAAGTGGTTGCAGTGGTTAAGTAATATTATGTTTTTTGTTGAACACTGCTTCTTTTTAACTAGCTTAAATAGTTTGTTTGTTTGTTTGTTTTTTTATCTGAACCTTAGGTGCAAAGCAATCCTTGAGAAAGTGACTCTACAAAAACACCCCAAAATCTCTCAAGTTAGTTTGGAATTTATCCTACTCTGTAATCTGATTAAAAAAAAAAAAAGAGCAGAAATAGCATTTGTGTTCAAATAAGGACTTTATAGTTTAGGTTTCAGGAGCTTGGTCATCTTTCTTGTCAGTTTGAACGAATGTAGGAGTGCAAGAAGGGGCAGACTGAGCCTTACCCACCTGCACCCACATTTATAACCAGAGTTGCCTGAGAAGAAAAGCTCAGTCACAGATCTCTTAAGGGCTTTACAGCCTTGCCTTTTCCTCAGACACAGGCAGCTTGCCCCAACTTTTTGACACAGCTCACTCCAGCACTGACAAGGTCAGGACCATGCAAGCAGACTGGTTTGCCTGACTCTGCCATGGAAAAAATCTGCCATCAGTACAACCAGCTCTTCGTCACTGCTATGCATGGTGTCATTATTAGGAACATGGTTTTCTTGCTCTAAGTTCTCCTAGGGTCAGCCCTCTTCAGGAAGTCCACACAGCCAGGCTAATGAGGCAGGTCAGAGTTTTTCATGCCTGGATTGGGGAGGCTGTAGCAAAACAGAACAATTAGACATCTCTATAAACGTTTTCCCCTTTCTTCATTTCACTGAACCCAAGATTAATAGTTCAAACTTCCTTTATTTTTTGTGCCCTCATCATGATCCCTTGCTAAGTCCCTAAGCTATTCTTTGGACAGTAAAGATAATAATTCTCACAGTCAGTACTTGAAACTTAAACAAACATAGAGCAAACTGAAAGTGAAAACCACAGCTTTCAATGAGTTGTCTTGCAGACCTAGCTTGTCTTTCCCATTTCTGAGCCAAGGAAAGTCCCATTCTCCTTGGAGGCAATCCCCAGGAGGCAGCATAATCAGGTAACACTGCAAAAGAGGGCTTGATCCCATCCCCAGTCAAGTCAGCTGAAAAATTTCAATCAACTTTAAAGATGCAACTCTACTGCTTAGGGCCAGGTTGTGTTTTGTGTTACGTGGTTACTGCTTGTGACTGGGCAGCACACTCCTTGGCTGTGAGGGAAGGATAGCTTCAGGAGCAAGTGGCAGAGCAGGGTGCCTGTGGGTTTACTTATCTCACAGGTTTCACAGGCAGCCTGCAGAAATACCAGTAACCATTTCTTAAAGGAACCAGGAATCATCTTCATGAAGGATAGCTTGTCCTGGAAGGTCCAGCGGTGTCTGAATGATAGTACCACACAAACACACACTATATAAACAGTAATGGTGTGCAGCTGCCCATTTTGCTCCAGCCACAGCCTCTGGCCCAAACCAGGGCCGTAATTCCAGGTTTCTCTGCTCAGGCAGTGTGACATGCCTTAAGGGCAGCTCACATAGACATGAAAATGGAGATAAAAGTTCTGAATGAAAACCCACCTAGTAGCATCACATTCATTAGTAGGTAAGCATGTGGGTTCAGATGATACTGCTTTTTCCACTGGTAGTATAAAAGGAAAATGGCATTCCCTTCAGTCAATGGTTTGTATATCCCAGGAATGCCATATTAATATCCATGCGTGCATGCATGCATGCAAAAAATGTGGTTCCATGGAGTGGAAGAAGTTAAAAAGTCAATGTATTTTGTGGCCTTTCAAGGTACTGATAGGTGAATTCTGTCCTTTCCAGACTCAATCAGTGAGGCAGCACATAGGGAAAACTGGATTTTCTTGCTGAGTGTAGGACTGCCATTATATCATATTTATCATTAGCAGCAGGAGTACACATGGCCCAGCAGCACTTCATCAATATTCATGCTTTATGTGTTGATGCCCTGCAAGCATGAAGCTCAAATCCACTGTCCCACAGTCTACAAGTCCCATAGACGTAGCGGTGCAAGTCACGTTGGTCAGCAGATGCCCGCTGGAAGATACCAGCTGTTCAGACAAAAGGGAGGGTGGGAATTGGGAGATAAGTCACGTAAAGTGCAGCATGAAAAGGATTTGCAGAAAATTATTTAATGCAGTTGATGCAAACAGACATTAATAAATATTATTACTTCATTCCTAGACTTTCGTTTTTGTCCTGTCCCTTCAAGGCATTTTACACAGAAGTCACTATGGTGATTCAAATTTTCCTGAAGTACAAGAGCTCTCAGCTTGACAGTCTTCCCTTTCTGTCCTTTGGGACATGCTTTGCTCTGGGCATTTGGGATGGCTATGTCCCTGAGCAAGGCACTGCACCAAGGACAAGATAAACAGGTAGGGTATCTCCCGGCTGCCAACCTGCGCCCATGATATATAATGAAAACTAAATGGTAAGGAAACAAACCAACCTGGTGTTATCAGCCATGTGGCATCACTGCTTCTTCAGATATGGCACCTTTCTGAACTCATTTGAGAACTCTTGAGCTGCAAAGTCAGTGATCTTATTTGTCACCTTGCAAATACCTCTCTCCTGTGAGGCGTGTGAATGATGTACATCTTTGTTTAACAGGACACCCAGCTTTGAAGAAGGGGGAAAGGATTACTGACGATGATGGGGACTCAGAGCAAGCATAGGTCACCTTTCCAGGAATGCTCAGCTCTGACTAAACCACAATTGAAAAGTATGCCTCTCCCAGGAATTCTCCTTGTAGCATTCCCTGTTAGATTTTCCAGATCGTATCAGTGCATGACATACCAGGAAAGAAATATGATTATAAATCTGAACACAGAAACAATTAAAAAAAGAACTAATTTTGAGTGTTAATGGTAAAATCATAAACCTTTGCTGCTTAGTGAAGAGGGGTACCAATTAATTTAATGATATTAAAAAATTCTACAGCCCATGTGATAGAAGATATCACAATAAATGATACAGCAAGTCCCCACTGTCTTAAAATCCCACTGTTGATGACAGCAAAGTAGAGCAGAGACAAGTAAAGCAAGACTAGGTGATAAAAATGCTGAAGATTTGTAATATTATCTAAAAAATTTAAATCAAAATTTTTATGTACAGAATTGCTTATTTAAAAAAATATACATAAAAGCAGGTTTCTTTATATTCCTGTGCAGGTAGCACAGTGATAGTGAGTTCTCTTTTGAGAATATGATGGAGCTGCTCAGATGTCATTAACCTGAGCAGGAGGTCAGCAAAAAATGGATGCGATCAGACCATGATCTGATCTGTTTTGCAAAAAAAAAAAATGTTCAAAGAAGAGAAAAAACATTTTGAAACTTTGGTGACAAAGGTTCAGGGAGTTTCTTAAAATATGTCTTGCTTTTGAAAGCTTCTATGTTGCTGATAAGAATGTCACACTTGAAGGAGCATTGTACTGTTTTGTAACCTACCATATGAAATCTGGTGCCCAGACACAGGTTAAATGCACACAATGAAATTCTCTTTCCTTCCACTGCCAAATCTGTCACTTACCATACTGAAGTCCACAAGAATACAATATGACTCAGAATATGTAGGCTGCAGCTAAGCAGAGAAAGTTCATTCAAAATTGATTTTCTTTCAGGCATCCCTGATATTCCCTGTTTCAATTGCTCACCTACTGTACAGTTGAGTGAGCACTTAAGGAAGTTGCAAAGCGATGCAGCCTGTCTGGGACATGAAGGAATGTAGAGCAGGATAATCACAACATCATCAACCCAATTCTCCAAGGTAGCTGGCCAATAATACTGTTCTAATTGAATAACTTATCCACAGCTATTTCCCTTGGGAGAGCCTACGGCTTCAGCTCTCTGTGTAGGCAGATGGTGCAGCATACACAATGAAACCTGTAATTTTCTCTCACTACTGAGCATGTTAACAGTGAGCTGCTTTCCCAGTACTGATAGCCCGTTAATATTTTATTTTAACTGTTTTTCTTCAAGTTATTATGCACCATGCAGCAGAGAATGGAGAAATCTGTGATACATTTCATATTTATTTTACAGCCAGCTCACTAAGCTACCCCCTGCTCATTAAGGCTTCTGCTTTGCTAATCAACAATTGTATGTGTCATCATCAGGTATATGCTGAAATGAAAGTGTCATAATTAAAAACAAAGGTGCATGAGTCACTGGAGCCCTGAATTACTAACTAGCAGTAAAGCATAACAAATAGTCTGCAAGTGAATTTCAAACCTGCAGGGCTGTTTTTTAAAACTTGCATTAATGAGCATGTGCCAAGCATATTTCTGACTCCAAGAATGCTGTCCTGATCTTGCACTCTGAACTACACATCTTAGCAATGTACTGACATCCCCTTGTCCTCATATGTTGGAACAGCAGCATAATGCTCAGCAGCAAAAGTAGTTGAAAGGCAAATGCAGCCTAGGAGGGCAAGGCAGCAGAGACAGCCCATCAACACCGTAACAACATGACAGATGACAGACCCAGAGGCAAATCCAGGCCTGCCAGCAGATCAGCCTGTAGAGTCTGCCAACGAGCCAGATGCAGCTACTGAAAAGATATCATCCCTAGCTTAGCATCTGGGTCTTGCTGTGGCCAACCATACTTCATGTGCTCCATGTCCTCATTGCTGACCCCAACTGCTAGGAGAGGCAGGAACAATGAGGAAGAGCTCAATCGCATCACACTGCATTTAAATTTTGCTAGTATATACATTGTGACTATAAAAATTATCAATCTGTGTACAGTATAATTATCAGTTTTCATTTATTTTAGCTATGGCATTTATTTTAGTACACATTTATTTGGCAGTAAGTATATACTGTTTCCCCTCTCCCAGTGTCTCTGAAAACAGACAGCTTAGGGATTCATTCTTTGCCATTCCACTCAGAAATACACATTTAGCTGCTTCACCATCTTTCAGAAGTAGCAGTACACTATAAATCTATGTGTGATTGAACCTAGGCATGGAGATCCAGCAGTTCTTGTCCCTGGAAAGACACAGTTCATTCTAATTCACAAGTATTTCCAGAGCTTGACTTCTGCTATTAAACATGAAATAAATCTTTCTCAAGTGTCTCAGGTGACAATTAAGTAAAAACTAACGATATGCCATCACGGAAAAGGTAATTGCACCCACTATTAGGTACTTCCCAGTTCAGGATATACATACAGCCTTTCAAAAAATGGTGTTCATTTGTTCACCCAGGCATCCTAGTCTGACTACAAAAGTATATTAATAAAATCATCATTTTTCCTTTTATACAAGTTAGGGACATCATTTTGTGACAATCCTATCCCCCTTGGAGTTCACCACTGCATTTCTGCATAATAGTAATTGGCTCAGTCAGTCAAGCAAAATGTAAATGTCGATGCTAAAAAGCATCCTGTTGAGGACAGAGTGGGAAAGAGAAAGGTTCTGTTCCCTTATTTTCTCATCTATGCTAGTTACTAAGAAATACTTTAGGCATACGTTCATAAATGCGTTCAGAAAATATGTAGTGTAGAAAATTACTTATCTGCAATGAAATTTTCCTTGGTCTTGCATAAATCTGTGTACATTTATAGAAACCAAACAGTTTGTCCCTTTAGATTCAAGGTAGGATTAATCTCACTTACCTCAGGCATCTAAGTCACACTGGGGTCCCTTTTAAATCAGTGGAAAAAGACAGGCACCTTCAGGAGGCTATTCATCTCATCCTAATGTAGACATCAGAACAATTCATCTGAAATGAATCCTTCTGTGAAGGTACCTATGTCTTTCTATTAATTATAAAGGAAGCCCATGGAGACTAGCTTTGAACAGGTTCCTCTTTCTTAGTCTTGTGAGGTTCAGGTGAGACATATTCCACTCTTGGTGTTTCTTTGGCTAAAGAGAAATGTGTAGATAGAAAAAATGGGAAGTTAAAAGAGCATAGGCTTTTATTTTAGATTCATATATATCCCCATAATTAAGAAAAGATTACCAAATAAGTGAAATTACTAAGCTACTTTTCTGTCTTTAACACCACAGAGCTTGAAATAGCACAACTCCTCACATACAGCCTTTGAACCATTTGCAGTGGAAATATCTAGTTCTCTTAGAGAATCACTCAAAACTGGAAGATCTCTTGATGCTGATTTCTTCTTTCCATTCCTTTATTCAGACAGATAAGATCCCAGATGTATAAAGACAGCCTGAACTGGAGACCAAATCTATTTTGATGTCAGCAATTCTATGGGAATATTATACAGCAAAATAATGGGATATTGAAAAGAACATCAGATATGATGCAAACCTTATAATCACAGACGTTTTGAAGGGAACACTTATGTGATCAGCTCTGATGAAGATATGGTCCTCTAACTAAAACTGTTTGCTGACCCTGTAGATTGTACAAGAATTTTTTTCCCCAGTAAAATCTCATTAGTTTGTCTTCATTTTTATGGACAAATACAGTATAAACCAATTGGTTCAAAATCTCAAATAGTCTGAAAAAAGTCCAAAGCATTCTGCTTAAAAAATTTCCAAAATATACTTTTTTTTAAAAAAAAAATCAAATTTCTTTAAAATATTTATTTAATCTATGCAAAGAAATACCAACTGTTTTGAAGAAATGCATTTTTCAGTACTGAAATTTTTTTTCTTTTTCCTTTTAGCACCTGGGTACTCTGTATGACAAATTACTTTACAAGGTACTGTAAAATAAATTCAGAACTGCTAGAAAATAGAAAAAATGGTTATTCACATAGCAGTACTGTAGGGTTAGTACTTCATTAATTTTTCTGCTTTTTGCTGTGTAGTAAAGACAGTTTTGAAAACTGATATTGCTTCTGCTCAGAAAAGGTAGAATATGGCAATTCAAGTTTTCCCACAAACCTGCTTTTTGTCTGGCATCACCAATGCAAAGGAAATGGGGTCACCAGCACATGTTTATACTCACAGAGTTCTCTGAAGAGAAACAAGTGTGTTATCTAATTCCACTTTCTGTTGAATTCTCATATATTGAAGAAAAATCACCTTTTCAGGTATACATAGGTGTTTTGAATATATAGATGTATCTTTAAGAACAGAGGCAAGAAACTATGTCATCCAGTGCTTTAAAGTATGGAAGAGATATGGAAGAGTTTTTTAATGGAAAACAACTCTGCCAAAAACTACAATTGCTTCCATTGAGTCAGTCTAATTTTCTTTACTTTTAATGCAGAACTAGATGTAAATGGAAGGAACTTTTCCAGGTAATTTTTTAAAAGGTGAAATTCAATATCAATGCCACAAGGTACAGTTGCTTGCATAGGTGTTTTCCTCAATACATTAGGTCTGCAGAAAACTATTTGCACTGAAGCAAAACTTGCAGGGGCTTGGCTTACTGTAGCTTCCAAAGTGGGAGAAAGAACCTAGACAGCTCTTCCCTTTGTTTCATCCCATCTTAAAGACAAGAATCACGATGCAAGAAATAGCTTTTCCAAGAGCACAGGAAGACATGTAGGGCCCAGTCTATTTCCCAGTGACATTATTGGGAGGACATTTGTTGACTTCAGCTGAGACTGTGGGCAGCAATAAAGATATGTGGCTCACAATTCTGTCCTCTACCCTACTCTAGTAAAACATGTGTTTAAAATCTTACCTTAAAGGCCTTAAATTGTTCTACTACTGCTGATCACCCTAGACAAACTCTGGCTGGTATCTCCATCCACTCATAGTAGAGTACTACCAAAGTCAGAAGGGTGAAACAATTATTTCCTGCAGAAAATCACTTGACTTGTCTGCAAATAAATAATGACTTGCAGCATGATGGTTCAATAAAATCATGACAGTTTCTTGCAAATTGCATAGGATTTAGTCAGATGAGCAGAAAGAGAGATGACAACATTCAAATAATTTCTAGCTTTGCATTGGCACTAATGGACCAGTTCTCATACCGGTGTAGTGTAAAGTAGCAGAGAGGGTATCCTGAGTTATGTGGGATCACCCCAGACCTATAATCAGAAACATAATCATAATCAAGGCCCCATGCCATGATCCTCCTCTACATAAACCAAAAAATAAATAATAGAAAAATTGGAACAAGGACAAATCTGTCTCTGACCTGTTTTTATCCACTCTAATATTCCTTCCCAGATTTATAATGGAAGTGTGTAGTGAACATTGCACATACTGACTTTACCTACTCTCATGATTGTTTGGTCACAATACGCAACATAGTGTAATATGACAGAATGTAAAATTCATGACAGAATGCAGTCACATCAGCTAAAATTTAATATTTTCCTAGTTTTTATCCAAAGAGTTTGATAGAAGAGAGTGCATAAACTGTTCACAGGAAAATATAAGTATTTGAGAGAGAACATTTATATTTATTTATGGAAAGGAATACATGTACATATATAAACAACCTGGGGATAAATACAGAGAAGAAAATACTGTCAGGAAATAAAGTGAATTAGTTATAAACTCTAAGCATATGAAAAATAGATCATATAAGAGAGTGCTGCAGTAAAACCCTGTTTTATAAGCAGTTGTGACCTGTTTGAGAAGGAAATGCAAAAGCCTGCCAAAAACGTATCAGATCCATCTGTCCAGTTTAGTGCATTGGTTGGGATTTTACTTGGACAGTTCTCAGCCCAATCCTGTTAATAGTTACACATATTAATAGCTTTGTTCCTAAATGTATTCCAAACCCTTAAACTCACCAGACTGGTATCATGTGTAAGTAAGATGACATGTAGCTAAGACATTACATAGGGCCAAACACGTGCACAGGGACACACAGGATTAACCTGAAAACCTGTAATATATGGTTATCATTAGCGTGCTATCCTCAATTTTTGAAAGCATAATTTAAGTTCCTATTTTAATCTAGATTTTCATGATCTTAAAAGCATCATTAGAATGAAGATTTCCATGTTTTTATTCAGCAGTGATGTTCTGAAAACTTCTTGAAAACTAGTGCATGTATTTCTCTTTCATTATGCACAGAAATGCCTAAGTTTTCAGATGAATGTGCCCAGAATTAGATTTTGCTTCCTACTCTAATGAAATAATCTTTGGATAAAGTAAGTATTCTTTTAAGAAGACTTGGAACTTTTCCATGGCAAACTGATTTCTCCTAACTCTTAGCTACGTATTACTCTCTAATCTTTACTGTCACTATCCTATTATATTTTAAGTTCTTCTCTGTGCAGTCCGAAACCTGGTAAGCAGGACATTCACACAAGGAAATGATCCAGACTCAGATCCAGCTTCCGGATATTTGAAATCAGAGTAACGCCAGTTTAAGAAAATACAAGTGAAGTCCCCAGAGGAAATAATTTTTTAAATCCTGGGAATTTATGAAGTTTACAGCACATCTTTCTGCTCGTCATTTTCCTTGAGGCCAACTTTAGTGTCTCGTGTCCTCACTCTGGTGGATGCATGCTGAGCCATTTTGTTATCCCATCTGATGTCTGTAGTTCTCTCTAGGTCTCCAGTGTAGAGTTAGGCATTTGGCCTTCCAGGTACCAAGATTATAGGCAATGTAGTATGTGGCACTGTAACAGTGAAGCTCCTTTTTTGGTGCGCCTGTGTCTTATCACCATATATATATCTGAACAAATATACTATTTTCAGAACTCAGGGAGAGTTGTAAAACTGAACAAGCTGATCAGATAAGATTATCATGAAGATATACAAATACTAAAGCAAAGATAAAACATTTTATTGGGTCATTTAGAACCTTTCCCAGAGGCTCTTCTGGGGGAAAAAGCAGTATTTCCCTGCAATGGCCAACTTGCCTTTTAGAAACCAAAAGGCTCTGTTAGCCTCAGAAATCACAACCATAGACTTCTAATACTAAATTATTGACACTTAAGCAATAATTTTAGTTATTCTCTATAATGTTTCTACCTATTAAAAACAATATATTTTATATATGCTTTATAGGATTGTGCTAAAAACACACACACTTTATTTAGTAGACTTTTGATTTTCTTGGCAAGTATTGCATGTGTAGAAACTTGGATGCTCCTCTACTGCTGTGTGTTCAGCCTTTCCCACCAGTTTTCTACTGCAATGTAACTTCAAGCACATTAAACTATTTCAATGAAAATCCTTGTCAGACACTCTGCTTCTCCTCTCTGTTTGCTTTGCAAGCTTGAGATACAGCTCTAGTTCATAAGCCTTCTCAGTCAATCTAACCTAAGAGCTCAAGAAAAATTCAGGGATTTGCTATTTTGTTGGGAAACCAGGCAACATTTCACAGCTTTATTTTGATTTTCCAAATTTATTTGGAAAGCATACTTTGTCTGACTGTGTCTAACAAGTACATTTAGCACTGAAGTAATTTATTAGAGGTGAAAGAATAACTTATGTTTTAGTCTTTTTTTCTTTCCTACCTCATAAGGATTTTCAGCCTCCTTTTGACTTTAGACAGTTATTGACATACTAATGGGTTATCTTCTCTTCAGAAAGAACAAAAAAGCAACACCAGAAGTGCAATATATGAATCATGTATTTCCTTCTGAATGCCTGTTTTATATTTTGATGAAACTTTTATTAAATTGTATATACATATAAGGAGTTTAAACAATCTGACTTAAATGAGGTTGTAGCATTCTACAACATTCAGTTCAATTTTTGAGATCCTAGGCTTTTGGGACTGCACTGGAAATAGATGTTTATAATGGAAAACAGTGTGCGTTGTGAAGATGCTTGCCCACATAATGTCATGTCTACATGGCGTCACATCACCATTAAACTAACGTTTGGATTAAATTTACTTTGATGGCCTGGCCTGAATCATCTCAGTCCTTAGTTCTATGTCTCTGTCCATGAATACAATCACGGGAAGTCATACCCAAAGCACATAACTGTCCCACATCTCTGCCTTCTCAATCAGCACAGATGGAAGTTCAGGTCTGTATGTATAAGCTATATAAATGAGCCCCCTAGATTTCAATCTATTAATAAAGCAAAACAGTATGAACGTTGTGGTAAAAGGTCACGCTAAAGAAGACAATCTGTAAACCCTGGGGGTTTTTCCCTTAGGCATAGGAAAAGTATCAAAATTGCTTTAGTGAATTACTTTTAAAGGAGCAAATGCACTAACAGACAAAAATGTAAAAGTTTCTTTTAACTAAAGAATGAACATGTCTTCCTCCCTTCCTGCCAAGCAACAGGTGCAGACATATCTCCTTCATGGCTTAATAAAATAGTAGAAATTGTCTTTTTATCTCTTCTTTGCCATTTATAAGGCTCCATATGCTGCCATTACTTGTTTAATTTACTATAAACACACAATAGAAACATAGTACCATTGTTGCCTGTATTTTCAGTATAAACGAATGACTTAACAGGTCTTAGTGGCAACTGAGCAAGACTTCAGCAAAAACATTGCTACACTGAAGTGTCTGGACACTCATACTCTGAAACTTAGGAATATTTTCCAAGAAGTTTATCATGATAATGAATATTTAACAAGTGTTCATGCCTTTTGGTCACTCCTACCAAGATACATCACTAGACAACAGTCTTCAAATTTCAAGCAGAAATTTTAAATATCCTGTTTTTTTATTCTGTAGTTTTCCAGCTGACTGTTACTTTACACGTTCTCAGTGTGTACATAAGGGGAAACCAGTGCTGCATGGAAGAAAAAAGGCTTGAGCATTGTCAGATAATAATTACATTAGAAAAACACTGGGTTTGTTGCTCTTGTTTCTTTTCCAGCAAAATTAAAAATCGTACCATAGAGAGGCTTGTCATTAAGGGTCTAGTCATGCTGCCTTGCCAGTACACCACCTCCAGAAGGCTTAAGAGAATCAGACATCTTGAGCTGTGATGAACCTCCTTGGTTGTGGTTTTTTTTTAATGGGATCCTAATATTCAGCTTAGTGAATCAGACTTTTGCCTGCCCCAGGCAAGACAGCCTCTTCCTTGTGCTTCAGATCAAGAAGCTGTTAAAAATGATGGAGAGCAGGGTAAGTAACAGGGAGAAAGTACCAAAAATGTAATTACTGAAAGGTCAAATGAGCTCCTCTTTATCTTCAAATTATTTTTTTAATTCTATAAGATTGAGTTTTGCTGTGGGCAAAAAAAAAAAAAAAGAGTGCCAGGAGACCTACCCAGCTCACAGAGCTATTCTGAGGATAGATATATTACAACCTGTAAAGCACTCAGCAGCTGCAATAAGGACAACCAGAGAATACAGACAGATAGACTTCTTAAATGACTTGTTTCATCCAAGTTTGACAGTCCTACACCTTAATCACATGAAGGATACCAGAGAGAGGAACATATAGGCTTCTTAACCTTAATGGCACCTAATCAAAGATGCTTTTCCCTATCTTGCATATTTCCTCAGTATATTACTGGTTTTTTTTTTTTTAATTTCGCACTCCTTTTTAAACATCTCCCTACTGTAACATCCAGGTAATTACAAGACAAATACAGGTTTCTGATAGGACATATAATGTGAGACACAAGGAGCATTTTAACTCTTATGAAAAATCAACATAAGCTCTTCCTTCAGAGACTTTAGTATCTAACAAGGTAGAATCATAGATTGGTTTGGATTGGAAGGGACCTTAAGAATCATGTAGTTCCAATTCATCTGCCTTGGGAATGGACACCTTCCACTAGAATGGGTTACTCAAGGCATAAACCCCCAGAAGATAGGTTGTAAACAAGTGAAACTGAGACACATGGACAGACAGAAACTCCTTGGCTTAAGTTGGGAGATAGCCATGTTAGGTCTGGAAGGCATTCAGGTTCCCTGAGTAGCTCAAGTAACAAGAAGAACGCACAAATGCCTTCAGAGACCATGTGATGGGGCAGGAAGGAGAAAAAAAGGTTTACTGGCCACATCCTGATAACTGAAAGTTTTAATTACACTTTTTCTTCCTCCATGGAGTAGCTGGTACTACAAGAAAAAAGATGGTGTTAAAAGCACACTGAAAGCTCTCTGCTGCCTTTTGCAGAAGATTAATGCAGTTTCAAATTGCAGCTTTATTGTCTGTCGGCAAAGTGACTGCCATGAAGGGATTTAAAACTGCAAATTCTTTACTGTAGTCAGACATGCTTTAGAAAAATGAAGTCCTCTCCTGCTTAGGGGACTAGTTTAACTTTTTATGACAGTCATTTTTGTAATTCTTTACTACTTCTTCATCTTGTGTTTGCTTTATGAGGTTATTATTTTTATATGTAGTTTGGTAGAGTCTTAGAAAGGCTCAGAGAGACAGGTGTTTGAAATTCTAGGTGTAATAAAGAGACATAACATATATTAGAAAAGAAGAAATGTGGCATAAATGGGAGTTGCCTTTTGTTGCTTCAATACCCAGCTCAGTTCCCACTGCAATAGCTGGCAATGATGTTTGAAATAGGGCTGCTAAAGTCCTTATGTAGGGAAACACTGACAGTAAAAGTACAGCTGAGATATAACGTACCAAGGATAAGGCACTGTTGTTGGTCTGGATGTGTCTCTAAGGCATTCACTTTCACTTATATTCACTCAAGTTGAGAAGTCACTTTCTCAACACAGGCCTAGTCAGCTTTCATGTTTTTCAAATGTCATCACACAGACTATTCCTTTAGTATTAAGTTTACAGAAGTTTCATCAAACTAACTCCCATTTCAGATCTGAGTCACAGATGAACTAGAGAATCCATGTTTTAGAAACCCATTACATGCTGATTGAAAATCTCCATAGCTGGGAAGTTTACCCATAACCCTTTGTATTGTGTTCCAGATATCATTTGCTCTGTGCCATTAACTAATTTTATCTCTTGTCTAGTCTGAATTGATATAAACTAAATGTCCTATTATTGTATTATAAACAGTTATATTAACAACCCTGACTGATCAGCATTTCCATTGGTAACTTACAGACTGATCAAATCAAAACTTAAGTCTCCTTCAATAAGTTAAACTGACTAAGGCCCTTGAGTCTTTCATTATAAGGCATGTTTTCCAATCTTTGCGTTATTCTATTGTGTCTTTTTTGATTTTGTAACAGTCTTTCTGAGGAGTTTACAAATGAAATGGCCTCAGTACTCTAACAAAAGTGATAAAAGAATCAAAGAGATATTAACTAGAGCATCCCAACCCTTTTAAAACAAGTGATCATCAAAGAATGGGGGAGGATGCAAGGAGGAGAGAGAAACCTTCATGATTTCAAGAGTTTAACTAGAAAGTAAAATAAACTTTGAATACGTGTTTGCTACTGGCTTTTTCCTCATTTCCTCACTTTGTTGATTTTCTCACTTCCATCTGTGTTTGGGAATGTGCACATATGAGTTTTTAAATATGCCTGTGAAATAATTGCAGATCATTTACAGATTTTCTTTGAACCTCATGGGCTGTATTCTTATTTGAGTCCCTTTCCCCACTGTTATTCTTTCAGGCCACTTGCTAGTGCAGCCCCAAACATTCAGGTTAGTCTTCATCTCCATCTCCCTACATGACAGCTACATAATGTCCTGGTACCATCTGACAATTGTGGTCTACCTTCTGTTTTCTTACATATATGTTATCACAATCACATCTATTAAAAATAGAATGTTTCTACTTGCAGCTAATTTGCCAGTACGTTAAGACAGCCTAATCTCACCTATCCATCTCTTTCATTATTAGCTGCTCTCTAATCTTCAGATCACCCACAAGTGTAATTAGGAGGGGATAATGTTCATCTCAAAACAGTTAAAATAGCTGTACTGATAAAAAGTACTTTAAATCCTGAGAACAGATCCACTGAGGATCTTGTGTATGACACTTGCTTGGTGATGACTTCTCACTCCCATATGTGAATAATTCCCTAGCATTTGCTCCATTTAACATCCATTATATTGATTTTCTCTTGTTTTAATTTTTAATTATAAGTTTGTATATCATCAAATCAAATGCCTCAGAGAAGCCAATGCAAATATAATTACCATTATCAGACAAACTTCTAGCTTAATAAAAAAAAGTGTGTATCAGGTTAGTTTGACAATGATTCCTTACCATCAGTTTATGTGGATCAACATTAATTGCATTACTTTCATGTAAATCTTGATTTACTGGGCTTGATATCATTCCATTTCTTTTGCCTGGGACTGAAGCCCTAATGACAAGGCTGAACTTTTTCCATCTTTCCTTCTTTCTCTCCTTCCTTTTTTTCTCTCTTCCCAGGCCCTTTCCTTCCTTCTCCCTCTCTCTCTCTCACACATTCTTTTCTGTGCTTTCTTGCTTTTAGAATAGCTTAAAGGAACAGAAAGGGGATGAGAAGCTATTATCTAAACTCTTTTGCAGCTGTCTGACCTGTACAATGAGGATAACACCAATATAAGTTTTTCTGAAGGCATTTAAAGTCCATAGGTGGAAGCCACTCTAAAAATGCAATGGATTATTGCTAAGTATTGTTGCTGTTCTTAATGTCAGCGTTACAGCCTAAGCACTGCACTTGGGGGCAATGTCAGAGAACAGCCACAAACTAGAGAATAAAGGGGAGAGATTAAGAGCTCAGACATGTAGAACCTGCTTCTCTCAGCAATTGTGCCACAGCCCCTGGACCAGCCGTCAGGTTGGATGCATATGGCAAGTTTCCAGGTCTTGAGGGCTTCAACTGATGGTCTGTTCTGTGGAGCACTGTCTCCCTAGGGCAGGAAAAATTGGACGGTAAACAATTAGATGGCTGCGTTGCAGAGGGCTGTGTGCTCTGATTAGAAGATTCTGCCTGACACAGAGGGATGTCACTGCCTGCAGTGGTATCTGCTCCTGTCACTATCAGTGTGCGGCAGGTGACACTATGGAGGATGAAGCTTGGCCGAGCTGTGTACAGAGTTAAAGGGAGGTGGTGAGGGTAAGGAGAAAAGAGGAAGATAACAGCTGACAACTGCAACTAACCCTTTAGTGCCTAAATGAGGAAAAGAGGTGTGGAATGACCAGATGCGCAGTCAGTGTGTCACAGCATAGCTACTGCAGCTGGATCCATTCTAAGACACAAATAGCTATTTATATTGTCTCTCAGCACAACTAATGTGTAGAAATCTCCAGCAGAGTTTAAAGATGCAACTGGGCCTTTGTTTCCTCTACAAAGCTAAAAGAATACCCTACAGTCATCAGAGCTACAAGGCTGCTTATGAAAACCACGTCTTCTTCCACACCCCCACGGTAACCCTACCCCCATCATTTCTCTCTAAGGATGGAGAAGAAGCAGGCACCGTTTCGGTAGCCAAAGCGAGACAAAGGGAAGTATGGCTGCTTTAGGAAGCTTTTTTAAGGATTCCCTTATACAGTAACTAGCACAAAGCAATATATACTGGTAGCCACTTGACTGTTGGTAGGTAGTGATGGTGCTTTGTTTGGGAGAGAGGCATGAATGCATTTCAGATGCTGTCAACATCTTAGAAAAGTCCTAAGATATGTTGGAGAATGGCTATATCCTTTGGGAACTCAGGGGGAGTTAAGTGGCACCTCTGTGACTTGTCTTGGAAAACTGTTTCTCCTTCCTTTTCATGTCACCTTTGGGACTGATCAGGCAGGCCCTACGGAACAGTTCAGCCAGCTGTGTATTAGACACTTGATGCTAATGGGGCACTAGAAGCATGCAGTAAAGACATGTAGGAATGACCATTCATTTTCTATAAATGCAAATGAGTGTTTATTCCCATTTAGTCTTTTGAAATATCCAAGTTCTATGATAAAAACTATCAAACAAAATACAGTCATTAGAAATGCAATACATCTTACCTTCTACAGGAATCTTTGGAGAAGGAAGGGAGTAGTGGATGAATACTTAATACTGTATTTTTAACTGAATTATTTTTTCCCAGATTACATCACACAATAAACAGCTCTTCTAGAGATGTAGCTATTACTGATTCCTACTGAAAAAATCTCAAAAATAAATTAAGAAAAGATTAAAAATTCTTTTCACTCACATGTAAATTGAAAACATTTTGTTAAAATCATACTGGGCTTGCTAAAAATAGGAATTCTTACCACCTTTGTACAAAGATAATCCATTATTTCATGATAGCCAGGATGAATTCTGAAGATCCATAAACAGATATCCCTACTGCAGAGAACGTGCAACAAGACCATTGTAAAGCCCTGGTCTTGAAGCCTCAAGCTTTACTGGGTTATTACTTTTATTTAGCACTAAGAGTTTGCCCATTGAACTTTTGCAAAGCCCTTAAGTTCTTTAATACCTTGAGTTCTCATAGAGAGAAAAGGCTACACACTTTTCCCCAAAAGACTTCTTTTAATTTAGGGAGAAAATAAACATTTTGGCAAAAGATTTTACAGTAGTAACAAACAAGCAAGGAGAAGATTCCACAAAAATATCCAGCAAACACCAACCTACAAATTAGTAAAACACAACCCATTGGTTTTAAGTTACCCACAAAAGATTAAGGAAACAGTAAAGAAAGAAAAGAGATTAAAAGAAAAAAAGATGTCAGAACAAGAAAGTTGCATAGCTACCATTAGGGGTCACAAGATGCAGGTCCCAAGAGAGAGAAGGTAAACCAAGATGGAAGCTCCGTGTGCCTCTATTTATGTGCCCTGGCCACTGTGGCCACACCTCTCAGGTGGGACATCCACCTCATTGGCCACTCACTGCCCTTCTAGTGAGAGTGAGAGGTGGCACAGCCAATCAGAAGCTCCAGTGATGCGGTGTGGGCAGACCTCAGGTGCACCTTATTTGACTGCCAGGCTCTGCCCCATAGTCCCTGTGCACTGAGCAGGGTGCCCCCCTGAGCTACCATGGTGGGTACAGAGCGTGTGCCCTTCACTGTGGAGGCCTGACCCCTCCTAGCACACACACAGGTGATGGGTGATCCCACACAATAACGTTGTGCAATATGATTCCAGTTCCTCACAACCATACTTCCAGCTTGGATGTCTTGTAGAAATGTAATCTACTGGCAGAGTTTTATTCTATGACCAAGCTATTCATCTGCTTTTCTGAGAGTCTGGAAGTGTGGTTACTTAATGATGGTGTTTAGCTGGCATGTTTGTGACTCTTTGTAAGCTGAGGTTCAACAGTGCAGGTGTTACCAAGATAGAGAGAGCCAAGGAAACTGCAGAAAAACATGAGGTAATCAACCAGCCCAATGACAAGTATTTCCCTAGGGAGTGAAAAGGGAAATAAAAAAAATAAGTTATTAGTATTTATTCATCACAGACAATCAGATACCACTCTGGGACTCGAGGAAAAGCTTAACTGATTATAGCTGGAATCAATTACTTAGATTAGTTTAACTCCTGTGAAAAAATAAAGCAGCTTGTATGCTCAGCCCGCAACACTATGAATAGCAAATACCTGTTCTGCCAGAGAACCTTCTGACCTTTTCATATTCAGGTTTTGATTTTCGTCTACTGGGTCATGTAATTTTCTGCATTGTATTTAACTCAAAAGATCACCAGATTATTGCAAATATTGAAATCTTTTGCTAACAATACCTCTATGTCGTAAGGGTGTTTTAACTCTTTAAAATGCCGTCCAAAACATTAATCGATCAACCTTATTGATACTTTAGTTCTCTCCTAAAGGTTAGAAAATGGCTATGCATATGGAAGAAGATATTAAAAATATTTTACTCCTTTCTTTACCACTGTACTGTAAAGCACCAAAAGGTAGTTTGATATTGTACTGTAAAGCACTAAAAGAATAATAAGAGTGCATAAAATAACACCATAACAAAATTCTTGCTTCTGCTCTGCTATCTTTCTTAATGGTCCTAACTGGAGTCACGAGGTGGGAGGGAATAGCACAAAAATAGCTAGCATTCTTCAGCAAAAGCAGAAATCCTTACTATCTGAACTAAAATCTGGAACTATGTTTGTATAAAGGAGAATTTTCTGAAACACAATCATTAGCTGATGGTTTTTGGGCAGAAGGCTGCTAACTGCTAGATTTACCTCATTTTCACCAGTAACAAACAGGGTATTAAAAGTGGAGGAAATAAATGAAGTGTCTCAAATTGTTGTAATTGAAGAAATGAGAAGGCTTAAAAATGCTATTTTACTTTTTATACAAAACATAATTTGAAAGCAATGTACCAAATGATTAAAATAAATAAAAGATAATCTTGGTGCTGTTTAGGAAATTCTAGTTCTTGCTTTGATTCCAATGAGTTTTAACTCAGAATCCCAATATTACCAAAAGCTGAACCAACACACTGTCTTACTTTTTGCTATCTGGCTCCTGGTAGCTATTTGTCAATCCTAGGAAGTGAGGAGATATTCTATCCTTGATAGAGTGGAGCTGGACATTCAAAACCTTGTGTTGTTGATTTTGCCTTGTTAGCAAAGCCAAAAAGTCATCCTGAAAAAATGGAAAGAATTGATCATCCTTCTCTCTCCATCTACCCACATGAAAATTTTACACCATGTAGCTTGTTGACAAGAACAGTTTTTTAGCATTTAGAGCAGGTAAAGGGATGGAAACATTCAGCAGAGAACAAAGGATCTGAAGACACCTTTGATTAATAAACCTTCAGGTATCAGTGACAGATCTATTCCCTCTAACATCATCTCCCCAGAAATGTTTTGATTACTAAAATCTAGAAGTTTCTGCGACCTCAGTTTTGAAGAATGTCAGATCAGTACTTTAATTCCCAGAGCAGAAAGTTATGGCTGGACAATTTAGACAAGCACCAGAAACTCCTTAAGTTTTTAAGAAACTTAATCACCTTTGCGAAAAAAATAATCAGCAAAAAAGTGACTTGTTAATGGCCCTGTTGGAGCAGAGATTAATAACTCATTAACAAGGCAAAGCCACTGAGAATCCTGATTTTTTAAAAAGGATCAAGTTTACCTTAAAGGGTTTTTAAACATAAAGTGATTCCACTATTTATCCTTCTACTTTATTACTTCAATATTCTTTAAGCTTCTATATTTCAATGATCACAATGATATTCAAGGCAGAGTTAAAATTCCTATTGTAAGCATTTAGAAGTCTGGCATTTGGACCTAAAGCTTGTCATTGCAGGCTCCCTTTATAATAAGAAAGAGAAAAATAGGTACATCTAGGTAGTGATTAATTTAATCCTAATATAGGCCAGATAAATCATCCTCTGGAGTTACCTATTTTTCTGCCAGGAAGCTCAGGGTGACTAGTTCATACTTTGACACTGAACAGACTTCTAAAATTAAGTCCAGTTGGTCCCATCCCCAGGGGCTTACCTTCAAACTTTGTCAGTTTGAGAAGTGCTATCAAACTGAATGGCCCACCAAGAAAGATTGAGGTCAATGTTCTGTTCATAAAGCGCTACCAACAACAAGTGAGACTTTTGGTACTCATGAAATGGATACAAAAATACTCATAGGTATTGCCACTGCATTTTTGAAAGCTCTAAATGCAGTGTTTATGGTTCAGAGTACAGTTCAAAACTTCGCAAACCCTACCATAGTAAAAGGTCTCAGTATATGGCATTTTTAGCCAGATTTAGATTAATATATCTGTGGCACTAAGCAAACCATGGATCTTTCCATCTTTAAAATAACAGGGAAGTGAGCATGCATTATATGTAACAGCTTTCTGCTATACTGACTGTAGAATCTTTTTTTCTTTTGGAAGAAATGTTTCTACCTCTCAATATGCTTTCCTTGACTCTGTGTGGGAGTTTGTAAGGAATAGAAACTCTTTTCAGAAACCTGGCCAGAAATTAAGAGAGCAGCATCTGTTAAACACTACAACTTCAGTGAAGCTTTAATAATGTGGGAGTAACAGACCAGACTGCAGCCTGAGGTGGCAATCCTGAGCTTCCCTAGTTGAACATCAAGCAGAGTTAAAATGAACAGAGATAATTTTAGCTATCATAACTATGATTTTTGTGCACTACTGTTAATGCTGACCAAACTTAAGTCCCATTTATGAAGCATTCCCCAGTGGCCACAATGAGATTTTTTGAAGAACCAGAGTGAGATTCAGATGTACTCCTGCTCCTCGTGAAGCAGAGAGTTTAGCCCGTGTTCCAGTTAAACTGAGGAAGCAGAATCTGTACTCTGCATTGTCCCCCTGCACTCATTTGTATTCATTTTTCATTGTCCACACCACCTCCCTTGCTCTGCACTACTGAACTTCACAGTCATTTTACTGATACTTTCACATGGTAGTTCTCCCTGCAGCTACTGGTCTGTTGAGAAACTCAGAATTTGAAGACCATGAGTATCCTGTGTCTACAGTCAGAAGGCTACAGTAATGAAAGGCAGCTGCTGAGAGTATCCATGCCAACATGTGCTTCCACTGCACAAGCTAGTAAGGGAAGCAGAATCTGGATGCTGGAAATGTTAAGCAAGAGCAAGGAGGGGTTTGTTGGTTTTCTGTTTGGTTTTTTTTTTTCTTTTAGTTTTGGTTTGTTTGGATTTTTGTTGTTGTTGTTGTTTGGTGTTTTTTTTTTAATTTATACTTGAGTCACAAAAGGAAAGGACTTTACCTCTTCAAGTATCTTGATTTTACTCTCTGCCTCACATCTTCACTAGCTGAGATTCCAGGAGAATAATATAGTTTCTGTATCTTATTCCTTTGAACTTGCTTCCCACTTCATTGGTTTTCTGACAAACACAAAATGAGAAATCGAGCGGAAATAGGAATCTTGAAGTGTGATCAGTTGCAAGTTGTTGATTAGAATACATAAACCTTTACAAGGAAATCCAAACCCTTCACTGGCATAATATAATGAAATATTCAAAAATCAAGTAAACAAGATGTGGCACAGCACTATATAGCAAGCAGAACTAATAACTACCAGCTGTTTTTGGTGAAACAATGCCTAAGTATGCCAGCTAAAGCCCAGCTTCGATCTGTAACACTGCCCATCTTGCATCTCTGCTGCCTCATTTCAGAAACTTTTATATTATCAGAAACATATGAGCAGTGCCTTGGAACAGACCAGTGGCATACATGCCGAGAAAAGCGAAGAAAGGTCTGCTATCTGAAAAGGGCATGAGGTATCAATGAAACAGAACAACAGCCAGTGTTAGGGGAAGGCCACCCAAGTTTATGCTAGTAATTGGCATATTGACTGAATCACACTAGCAAAAGGTTGTGTGTGAACTTAAATAAAGCAATGCTCCTTTGGGCTTTGAAGTTTCTACAAGGTACTTGAGGTTTGTACTAAAGATTTATTGATCCCAATCTCCTACAAGACCTCAGTGAGCCCTTCCTCTGATCCTTTCTCTTTTCCTGTGCTATTCTTTCATGAAGTAAAGGACTCAGGGGATAAGGTGCTCAGGATACTAAAGGGCCAAATGACAGTCCCTGTCAACACCCTCCTTTGAGTTACTCTGCAGATACGCAAATAACTTGGGATGAATAGTGCAAAGGCCATTCTACCCTTTACATACTTCTGCTTTACACTGGCTACCTCAGAACAGGTTGCATCATTGACCAGTAGAAGGAAATGCATAAAATAGAAATGCTTATATCAACAAATACCTTCCCAGTTTGAGTGAGACAAAAATGCCTACCTTTTCCCTGCATTTCTTTGTGTTTCACTCTGATTGCTTGTGCATTTGACACTTCAGTATAAAAACAGAGCTTTAGTAATTTAAAATTGGCCTATGTCACATTCATATTTTTCACATTTAGGCTTCCCAGTTCATACTGTATACATTATTTGGAAGACAGACACTAACGAAGATTAAAGCATTCAACTGTGCCAGTAATGGACTTACTCCACAGCAGTGGCCATAAGATGCTGATTTTAAACCTTAATTATTTCAGTTTGTCTCTTCTTGCAGCACATATATGCACTAACTCAAAATGAGATTCTACCTACAGCTTCCTCTGGGTAAGCATGTTCCTTGCACCACAAAAAAATATGTAAAGGAGAGCACTCACAATAGATGAGTTTAGTTTAGGGCCACCAGGCTCTCTGTAGTCAATTCCTCCAGAAGGTAAATCAAAGCAGAAACCAACTATCTGAAGAAGCAGACAGTTTTTGTAAAGTACTCATGTGGGGTTTCTGGGACCCTCCCCACACATAGGACTTGTGTCCTCCAGACCTTCCAAGAGCAGCAGATTAGAGGAACAAGGCAGGCTGAGAGTCTGCTCAGCTCCGAGACTCACTCAGTAGCCTGCCCTCGTACCTTTTTTATACCAATATTAGGTTTTCTTAGAAATAAAGGGCTTAAAATACAGTAAAGAACCACAAAGTGGCATAACTAGTATAATTATTATATTTCATAAAGGCATATTTCATAAAGAATAGACGTACTTAAATTATTCCACAGCATGTAGCACTGCTTTGCTATACCTTGCAGTTGGATGTCTTGAGAATTACATATCAGGAGTGTAATGCAAAGTGTATCTTCCTCCAAATGTTAGCTTCCTACTCTTCTGACATTTAAGGTTACACTTTTCTCCCTTCCAGTTGAAAATACAACTAAATACTTCACTTTTAACATCTTCAATCCTAAAAGAAAGAGAAGTATAGTGACTTTGTGCACTAAATGAAAGGCATCTGCATTGTGTTAATAGCTGGATTGTTTAATTCAGATCAGGTGGTTTTGCTTAAAATATAATAAAAAGAGCTTCCATAAACACTTTTGTGAGATATTATTTACTTGTGTGATCTGGTAAGAGAATGATTAAGAGTATAGTTTTGTATCACTTATCCTTAACGATTTTAAATCTAGCTTGGGTACAGAGACGTAAATATTGTCTCTGTATAGACACTGAGAACAGACTAGCACCTTCAAACAGTGCTTCATCTCATCATAGAACAGTGTTATAGGACAGCTGGGCTGCCCTCAAAGTGGCTGTCTCTCTCCACTGATCATAAAAAGAATCTAGATGATAGCCCAAGAGGTGAACAATTAATTCTTGGTAGTGTAAGCCAGGTGATATGAACTCCATTTGATGATGCAGGAAGAAACAGGACTGGATTATGTTTCATGTTGGGAACAATTATTTGCATTACTTAGCAGCTGTAATCTTAGCCTTCATTATAGAAAATATTACTTCTGTTTGTATATACGTAATTATTTTAAAAGAGAGAGAGAAATAAAGACAGACAAACAGCAAGCAAGACTTACTTTCCCTTGAAAAAGTGAACTCAGGCAGCAACAGAGTATCACTGATACCTAAATTTCCATTCAGAACTTTCATGTTGTCTTTAACAAGCTCTTGACAGAATTTCTAATAGGAAAACAATGCTTTGTAATCCTCTGATGCCTTATTTTATATCAGATGGCCCATCTATAGCCTCCATAACTTCCCCCATAGAAAGCTGAATGGCTGAGCTCCAGGTTATTAAAAGGCAAAACATAAATTTCCTCCACTTACTCTGACACACTGAACAAAGAAACCAACACACTTCAATATGAAGAATCTGACTTTTTCACATAAACAATCTTTTACATTACACATATTAATTCTATAATAAAGCATGTATTCTGGATTACATACATATTTTTATAGAAATCCCACCTGTGTAATACAAGGTTTTTCTATGTAACTGTCACATTTATATAAACTATATTACTACATTTATATAAACTACAATAGACTGTTCACTGCCTCCATTGCACCAGTTCTTATCTTTCATTAAAACCTGTGTAAGTTTACCTTGGAGGCTTTTCAGGACTTCAGCTTTTATGATTTTTATTGTTGTTGTTGGTTTTGGTTTTTATAAGGCTCAGAGGAAACTGCTATTGAGAACTGTCAGGATACAGAGTGATACCACAAGATAGTTAATACACATAATAGGCGTATCATCATTCCAGAATACCTGTCCAGGCAAACAGGGAAAAACTCACAGCTTACCTGTGGGATGTAGCTACATAGACACATCCTTTCTAATATAGTAAGACTGGCATGAAAGACCAGCATTTCAACAGTGCCCCCATCCATATGCTTCTATGTTAATGCAGTATGGAAATTATTTTGGTGTTTACTATCAGTTTTTTCCAACCTGGAGAAAATTATTTCAGGTGAACGAAGTCCATTTTACTACCTACACACTTATAGGAAATTCTTGCAAATAAATACTGTATTACTGGGCAATAGTAAAAATGCAGTGACAGAAGTTGTTTTAATGAATGTTGTGCTCTCAGCAGTGACAACATACCAGGGTTTGAAATAAACCAGTTGCAGCTGGATGACAGCTTGGGAAAAGGTGTGCTTGCAGAGCATCACATAATGCGTTTGGCATAATTTTTGCCAATGATAATAAATGCAAATACAGCAGCACCACTTCTTCCAGCTGGATCACAAGCCCTTGATCTGCAGCTCGAAAATGCTATGTGTCTCTAAAGTATTTTTCATGTCAATGAGACAGGAGTACTCAGAGGTAGCCAGAATATGTAACTACTGCTTTTGAAAAGATTTATGCGAGGTATCTTAGGTCATCTCAACTAGTACTTGTCAGTACAGTAACTTGTTAACATTAAATTGATTCCAAGTTTTGGGGAAAAGTATCTCAGCTTCCTACAGACTGTGTATTTACGTATTGTTTGAAAGGAAAAGTAAAACATCTTGGAGGAATGCAGGTTCTGTTCAATCTTGAGCTGATAGCACAACAGCCATCAACTACAATCAAAATGCCTCTGATGATACAAATTCTGAAAATCTTTTAAAGAGCCCACAGCAGTTCTGTCACAGTATAGAATAAAATATGTTAAAATTAGTTAATTTAAGGATATTGCTCCTCCAAAAGGTATCATGAAGAGTTAGATTATCCTTCAACTAGTTTAAGAGTGACAGCACAACATTACATCCTATTGACTTCTATTAAATACATAGCTACTCTTTGGTTGATGTGCCCAGCCACCTCCTCTGTGATGAGCTCCTCGTGGTGGTCAGTGGGAAACTCCGCCAGCCAGTCCCCCTGCACACAGCAAACCATTGGTATCCAGTCCAGTGGCTAAAATGGTTCAAAGATCATGTCCCACTCCTGACCCTCACTTTCATGCAGAGAGCCTGCAGCTGTGGGGCTGCTCTTCACAGCAGATTCCCCACAAGCGTTTGCTGAAGAGAGGAGGCAGCCAGGCATCCCTGAGCAATGAAGTTTGGCTGGGCTTGGAAGGCTGTAGTTGGATTCTGAACCTGGGATGAGGCCAAGCCTGGATGTTCATACAGACTGGGGAATGTGATGCTGGAAAGCAGTGCCTTAGAAAGGGACCTTGGGGTCCTGGTCTATGGCAAGTTGAATATGAGTCAGCAGTGCCCTGGCAGCCAGGAGGGACAACCATGTCCTGGAGGCACCAGGCAACGTGTCACCAGCAGGTCAAGGGAGGGGATTGTCTCGCTCTGCTCTGCACTGAGGCGGTCCAACCTTGAATATTGCGTGCAGTTTTGGGCACCACAATACAAGAAAGATATTAAGCTCTTAGAGAGTGTCCAAAGGAGGGCAATGAAGATGGTGAAGGGTCTTGAGGGGAAGCCACATGAGGAACAGCTGAGGACACTTGGTATGTTCAGCCTGGAGAAGAGGAGATTGAGGGGAGATCTCTGCAATTACAACTTCCTCATGAAGGGAAGAGGAGGGGCAGGCACTGATCTCTTCTCTGTGGTGACCAGTGACAAGACCTGAGGGAATAGTCTGAAATTGTGTCAGGGAAGGTTTAGGTTGGATATCAGGAAAAGTTTCTTCACCCAGAGGGTGGTTGGGCACTGGAACAGGCTCTCCAGGGAAGTGGTCACAGCACCAAGCCTGACAGAGTTCAAGAAGTGTTTGGATGATACTGGCAGACACATGGTGTGACTCCTAGGGATGGTCCTGTGTAGGGCCAGGAATTGACCTTGGTGATCCTTGTGGGTCCCTTCCAACTCAGCATATTCTGTCATTCTGTGATTGGAGATGAAGGACTTTTTTTTCTTTCTTTCTTGTTTCTTGTTCAAACCATGCCCATTTGGCAAACACAATGTAAAGTGCTTATTTGAACAAGTTTTTTGACATTTTAAAAAGGGATGTATCTCATGTTTGTTAATTGCTAAAGAGCATTTGTTATTTAAGAAATTATTTTAATACGTGACATTTCTAAACAAGACATCTGCTGAAGTGAAGAGACATTTTAAAATTAGTTATCAAGCAGCAAATACAGAGCTCCACCTCTTACGCCTGCTTTCCCTTTAATACCAGAATGAGTTTCACAGATAGTGACTGGCAAATTAAAACACTTAAAGTGAGGAGCTGTGCCAATAGCAAAATGCCTACCTGCACCTAGTTCACTGTGCAGTACGAGTTTACCGCTGAATTAATTTGAAAAGCACCAAGCAAATGAGAGGTCTTTGTGAGTTTTCAGGAGGTCTTCTAGCAAGACTAGGTGGTCTGCAAACAGAAGCCATATCCCTTTGTCACCATCAATCTTTGTTGTCATCTACTTTGCTTTCCCATAAGGAGTTTCTTTTCACAGTTTTGCCTGCCCTTCTTTCTTCATTCATTTTGGCCCTTCACTGTCAATTGATAATCCACCCTTCCTGTGGCAAACACATAGGCAGCAGCTCACCCTAACACCGCCCTCTCATTTTTCTGCCCTGTTCCTTTGGCCTTGATATTCTTAACTTAAGCATAAGTCCAACAGAAGTCAAATGCATGAAAGATTTGGCTACCCTCCCTAAACTGGATTAAAATTTGGGATCTCATTATGTTCTATAGCATACTCTTTTCCTCTCTATAGCTCCACTTATAGGCTGTGACTGGAGGAATAGCTTAGTAATTTTCTTTCATAAAGACTGTGAATTCAGAACTCCTATTTTTCCTGTCTTTTCTGAGTGAAAGGTTAATTTTTTAGGTCTTGCTAAAAGCAAAATTGCTCCTATGTAAGGTTCCCCCGATGCAGACTTCAGCTCACTCCCTAAGGTAATAGAAAATTAAACTTCTGTAGAAATCAAAAGTACAGCCTAAAAAATAATGATGATAAGCAAATTGTATCCCTGATGAGAAATAGATTTTAAAAATACAGACCTTTTGACTAATTGACTTAGATGAAGTAATATTACTCTTCACTTCATTAGAAATACATTTTACAGAAGAACAGTAAATGTTGCAAATGCTGAAGTAAAATTTTCTTGCTTCCCTAAGACACTCTTCTAGCACTTTTATTGGAGGTTATTGTATTAGATCATTAGGCTTATTACCATTTTAGAGGTATGCCAAAATCTTTGAAAGAGAACTGTAATAGGTCAAGTTGGCATCATCATCTCCCTACACTTACTGAACTTGGACTCATATTCTAAAACATTAAACTTCTGTAGCAGTGGGAAAGCCAATCCAAGCTACTATGTGCCATTTCTCAGCAAAAATTTGAGCATTTCTTCCTAAGCAGCTCAGGTAGAACCAAAGACTGACATCTCGCACGTGGTACGTAAACTCTTATAAAATCCATCACTAAGCAATTGATCCACTAAGCAATTAATCCACTAAGAAATGTATTGCATGAGGAAGGAGGTTGACCATAGTTGGTTGCCAGTCGCCCACCCAGCTGTTCTTTAACAGGACAGGGAGACAGGGGGATATCCCTTCTTGTCAGGATAGGGGGCAAAAATAGGATGAGAAAGTTTGTGGGTCAAGGTAAAGAACAGGAGATTGCTTACAATTTACTGTTGTGGGAAAAAGCTACTCCATTTGAGCAGAATTAATTTACCTTATTGCCAATTAAAATAATTTGGATAGTGAGAAACAAGATAAATTAATATGTCACCTTTCCTCCCTGCTCCCTCAGGCTTGACTTCATTTCTTTGCTCCAGACTCCTCCTGAGCAGCACAGGAGGATGGAGAATGGGGGTTGTGATCAGTCCATAACAGCTCCTCTCTGTTGCTCCTTCATCCACACTCTTCCCCTGCTCCATTGTGGGTCCTCTCCATGGGCTGCAGTTCCTTCAAGGCATAATTTTTTGCTCCAGTGTGAGATCTTCTGTAGGAGATGTTAACAATGCTTTTATGCAAAAAGAGACACCACCAAACCTCCAACAAATGAGCTGCCCAAAAGTGCCCACTCTGTGCTGTTATACCAGCTATGCAGCGCTTTCTTCGAGAGAGACCAAGAAGAATAAGTAGCTAATGCCTTTTAGAAATCATCTTGTTTTGTTTCATTTTAGTTTTACTTTAGTAGCATTCAACAGCACTAAGCTTCTGTGCTTAGTTAAGCATCATTTTAAAATGCATTCTACTTCACTAAAATTTCTATGTCATCTCTTGAGGACATTAGGATAGCACAGCACTGAATACCACCTACTTTTTAATAGTTATTTATATGAGTTTATAAAGCTTCTTTTCTTATCTAAATACCTAAAATTCCATCTGGTCAGCACAAATCTAGTTCTGCAGGTCTCTTGAAATCTGACTTTAAACTGATTTTTCAAGAAGAAATGAGATAGAAAACCCTAGAAGAAATCAGAGTTGGAGAGAGTTTCTGAAACAGCTGTTTGTAAATTTCTGTTTCATGGCAACATGTTGAAACTGCCAAGAAAAGCCAGTTGACATTGCAGAAGGTACATAATCATGTGAGGAGTACTTGTGGTTTGTAACAGGAGACTAAAATATATATGAGTATGCTTTGCTTCTAAAAATACCTGGCTCTATTACCAAATCTTCCAGGGGAAGAAAAAACAATTTCAATTACGGATTTATTTATAACAGTCAGATTTCAATAAGAAGACCTCAAATTACAATATAAGCTTCATTGTGATAGTATTTTAGCTTCTGAAAATCATGTACATTAGATGAGACCGGAGGGGCTTGCAGTACTTTAGTCATGAAGTTAATTTTGCAGTTATTGAATTACTGTGAAACATTGTGGGATATGGCACACTGCATTATAGTGTTTCAGAGGTATAATATATTGATAAGAGTCTGAAGAAATGTCTGCTTAGACATTTAATTTAATTTTCAGACTACACCACTATTGAAGCACTTGGAGTTTGAGAGATGGACAAGTTACAGCATAAAAGACAGGTTCTCAGAAATGTAATAACCGTATTTTCCTGTTTGTTCCCTTAAACAGCAACTACATTTTCAAAAGGTCCCACATGGGTACATTTTGAAGTGGAAAACCTCAGCTTTGAGATGTTTCTGGGCATCTAGACATATGCTACTGGATCTCAAGTAATTTTAAAGATCTGGATGCTTTCCTGAAAAGGTAATCCTTCTGCAAGTCCTTATGAAAATCTGGACTTGAAATTAAATGTGTTCTCTGTTCCTACAATGCCTATAAACTCAGAGTTCTGAGGTAAACAATAGACATTAAGCCACTGTGGTGAGAAACTATTTTTGTATGTCTAATGTGTGGTATATTACTTTTTCTTTTTTTTCATAACATTGTCTTTCAGGGTGTTCCACCTAAAGCATACAGAATAGTATGAAGTCCAAGCAGTATCTGGAGTGATTCCACTTGCTTATGAAAGACTTACTTTATTCAGTCCAAAGTGGTATCAAATACTGTATCCACTGAGATAGAATAATCTCTTAGCCTTGTATCCAAACTCTTACCTTGCTCTGAGTATAAACCCAGACCATCTGTAAAAGTGGTTTGCTCTACCCTCTACACCTTCCATCCTTCCATCTGGAGGTGAGGGAATCTATCTTAGACTATTTAGTTCTTCCTTAGTACCCCATCTTTATTTCTAACAGGATTGTGTTGAGTTTCCAGTAGAGCTGTCTTTGGGGCAAGTCTAATTAATATTCTACATAAATGGACTGGAGTGAGATTCCAAACAAGACTGAGTCACTATTTCCCACATGAAAATAAATAAATTGTGAAAACCTAATTTTCCATTGAAATTACTGGTTTTCACATAACAGAAAAAAATATACAAGTTTTGGCTAACAAAATAATACCTTTCCCAAAATCCACATGATTTTTGTGCCTTGTGGCCCCCTTCTGTTCCATAAGCTAGATTCTCCAACCAAAACATGTCACCTTTGCCAGTATCTCTGAGGGATTCCTTGGTTTTCAGTTTTTTGCTCTTTCAGGATCCTTATTAGGGAATAACTGAAAATAAGAGAAGGGGTTTTTTTTAACTTTCCAGTAAGACTGGTGAAAAGTCTGGCTTCTGTCAAAAGCAAACCACTCTCCGTTTCAGTGAAATACCTCTTCTTCCCACTTCCTAGTCTCAATTTCCCTTGTTTGCTGTGCAATATGCTCATTCCTCCAAGGTCCTTTAGTGAGGTGATGAGAGGGGCAGGAAGTTGGGGTTGTGTGAGTAATGTTTTCCATCTTCTGCTTGTTGCTTCTTAATCCGTTTCCTTTGCTGTGCTCCTCCTCTGTGGACTGCAGTCCCTGAGGAGTGTCATAGATAGCCCACACTTCAGACCCTGAGGGTTGCCCCTGCCCTGGTGTGAGTCACCTTCTTCCAAGAGTGTAGCTCCAGCTGTGCCATTACATATCAACCTTCCACTCATTCCTTTTGTTTCAGCTTCCATTTCCAAAATACATTTTCTCACATAGCTTCTCATACATCTGTTGCCCCTGGCAGATGCCTCTCTTTTCTTAAACATATGTGAACCAGACAGCCAGGAACTCCCTTGCCTGGCTGTAGCTTTGAGTCACGAAGAGGTATTCACTCTTGTTGATGTTGAAGCCAGCAAGACCCGCCTGTAACCATCACAGGACAACTCATAGCCTCTTCCAAATAGGGCACTTTCAGCTTCTGCCTCTTCAGATCTACCAGTAAGGCCTAGTGCTGCTTCCCAGATGTTCCCAGGTGAAGGTCACCAGTCCTACTGTAAGGACTGGAGATGAAACCTCCCATACTGACAAGAAAGAAGCAGATATTACTCTGAATTAAAAATGGGAGGGAATGTGGAGTCCCCAGGGATTAAAAATGGCATTTAATTGTCTATCTTGTGGCAGAGTTAGGGTAGAGAGTTGAAGGTCATATGGAAGAGAAGATAAATGAATAATAATCTGTCAATTCAATAGTCTTTCTCTTTTCTGTTCTAATACTGGTTTGGAAACATAATAGAATGACCAAAGTGCATTAGGCTTATATTATTTCTGCATTTACTGAAAAGATATATGCAAAAACTCTGTTCCTGGGATTTAGAAGCTTTTGATAAATACAAAAAGACACACTGTAAGGTATCTAGTAGGACACAACATCTGATCACAGCCTCAGTGGAAGTCCAGGCTGCTTTTTCACAAGCCTTCAGCTAGGAAGCCAAGTCTAATCCAAACTGATGCCTCAGCAGAAATAATGTATTTACAGATGAGAATAGCTGTGCTGAAACGCAGCTTTAAAAACAGTGAAACAACCCACAAGAGAATTTTTTGAAGTCCATTGATGCCATTAGAGGATGTTTCAGCAGTCAGAAAATAAAATGCATTAGCATTCTCCAATATGCTATACAAACAATGCTAATGATCTTTAAACTCACTTTACATTCAGGGATCCTGGCAACTGCCCTGGCCCTTTCAAGGAGATCTAGCGATGTGCTGAAAGATTCCTTGCAGACATGAGCATCTAGGTGTCACACAGAGCAACTCTGAGGCAGCCAAAAGGGCCAAATCAGCCTGCAGCCCCAGGAGCCAGATGAAAAACACAATCACATTAAGTTCCCTTGGCTTCCTCTTGCCACATCCTACATCATCTGCCCTCCTGCCCTGAGCACCATTCAGACAGCATCTTGGTTAGGATTAAAATTGTCAGTACAGACCAGCTGATATAATAGCAAAGAGTGGTCATTGTCACACAGGAGTAATTCAGTTCTTTAAAAGGATGGTGTTTTTAGTTTGCTGGGCCTTTGAAGTGTAGTGTATTTCATAGCTGACATTAAAGACCATAATGTGTTCACATGCTTTTTTGCATGTCAAATGCAGGTCACGTCACCTGGCTTGCATCATTAACTGTTTCTGCCTTTCAGTAATTGCATACCAACTTCAGGACCAAACACAGCAAAACTAGCCTACAAACCTGACATCATACTCAGTATTTGGTCTTTCCAGATTACAGGTGCTATTATAGTGCCAGCATCCACTTTTGTTGGCTTTTCCATCTCCACAGTAAACTGGAGACTTTTCAAAGTAAAAGACAATTACATGCACACACATTATGAAAAGTCAGAGAAAAAAAATCAGCATGTGGAACATGCATTGAAGTAATCTGAAATTTTATTATGTTCAAGCACTGACTCCAAAAGCAGCATGGTAGCAGCTATCAGTCTCCATTTCACCGAAAAAAGACATGATCAGGTGATTCCCATCCTGACTGTTCTTTCTGTTTCTGTTCATAGAGTACTAGTTTTGAACAGTGACTGCACATTCCCTGAAATAGAAGTCCAGGTCTGACTAAATTTTTTAATATGTGCAAATGTACCTGAATTAAGATATGTCCAATTTGTAGCCAAGTCATTGCACAGGTATAGCCATCATCCGACAGCAGCAATCTCAGTAAGATTCAAAATGGTGTCTGCATGTCTGAAAAAAAAAGGTTCAATATATTCAGTATCCTATTGCAGTGAAGGAATTTTTAAGACACACCTGGAGGTATGGAGAATAATGGCAGAGGGAGGTAAAGTTGTCCCAGGATAGAGGATTTGAAAAAGAACTTGTCCTTTATATCTCAGTGCTGAGAATTGGACCCTTGAAGTGATGACAATAAGCTCTTCAGTCTGCCCTTTTGGGAAACACAGTTCAGTGACTGAATTACTCAGCTGTACAGGTGACCAGGTCAAAATAGTAGGAAGCAGGGGCAGAGAGGTAACATTCATTACTGGCTGCTCACAGTTTGTCTTGCAAAGACCAGATCAGTAAAGTTAGCTCTTCAGTATAGGCTACACTGCAGAAGGTGAACCAACTAACTGCCTTTCTCTCATAACCTCTTGCAGCTATTCTTTTAAACTCAATCTCTGAAGCTAAATGTAATGACAGCTGTAGGAAAAATAGAATCAGTGAGGTGGAAAGGGAACATTTCTTGAAGTTGTCATAATTAAATTATAGCCATTACTAGAGTAAGCAGAAAAACTAAATCATTCTAGCAGACAGATCCAAACACAAAATGTAAGCTTTCTCCCTAATTCATTAGTTTCCTCACATTCATATTGCTAGCTATAATTACTCCAAAGGAATTATTAATTAGAAATTATTTTGCATTAGGTAGTGACATTACAACTACTGCTATGGTTTTACAGTAATGTAATAGGATTAACTATTACCAAATGTATAGAAGTATGACTGAGCAAACTAATTAACAATGCTGTTTTGGCTCTTTATTCTGTTAGTACTCTACAATTTGTTCCTTCCACAGCCATTTTATTTATGGGTTGAATAAATTTTTCTTATACTAATAAGAACTTTTGCTTGAGAATACATTTATTTTTTTAAGTATCTTTACAGGTCTTTAGACTAGATTGAGAAGTTAAGTCTGGGAGGGGTTTGAGTTAATGAATGAGAACAGCCTGAACAGTGTCCCAAATAAAACAGAGCAAATACATGTCATATGGAATATAGAATGATAGGATCATTAAAGTTGGAAAAGTTCTCCAAGGTCATTGAGTACAAGGTCATACTAACCCCAGACACTACAGGGATATGTCTTGCCCATGAATTTAATGTCATGCTGAAGACCCAGACAGCATATATAGACAGGGGTTTTAAAAGACCTAGCTCTAAGTACTCCAGACAATTGGAGTATGAGAAAAGCCCTTCAGAAAGAGCCTGTCTCAGCTGTTCTACTTCCAATACCAGAAACACCTTTTGCTGGTAGGATAGGGCTGTGCTGTGCTACAATTCAAACCCTTATTTTTCACCAAATATGTGGGACCAGATGGTTGTGGCAGAATTTTCTCCTTTGTCTGTAGCTATGCCATAAAATGGCACTGCTTGATGGCACAACATGACTTCTGAGCATAAGTTAGACAGCAAATAGCACAAAATCAAACTCTCTCCTTATTTTTTGTCATTTTTATGCCCTGAAAATACTGCTTTCCCTAATTTGCTACTTGCAGTAGGAGTTGTAAATGACAGAGCTAAAGTTCTTTTCTGAATAGTTAAAATGCATTTTAGAATTAGCAAAAGTAGTATTAAACCAGTTCACAATCCAAAGGAGGTTTACCTTTTCTGCAGTGGAATTGAAATTGTTTGCTCTGTGTCTATAGAACCTGAGACTTACTACAAAGTTTTCCTTAAACAAATTGTATCTTAAATATCTATTCATATCTATATGACAGAGACTGCTACATTCAAATACATCATAATCATATATTCATAACTTCAAAAAGTATGAAAAAAGTATGTTGAACACTTTATTGTTTTTCATTAAAACTCTAAGAGGCNAAAGGGGTTGGTCACCAATGTATCTTCTTGGTAGGAACTACAGTGACCTTCATGTTCTAGTCTCATTCATTTGCATGTTCAAGCAAAGGTTGGCTGTGAACAAGTCTATGGGAAAAGCAGAGTTCTGTGTATTATGTGGCTGAAGCATGAATGTAAAGTCTTCTGATAGTAAACAGCAGTGTATCATGCTATAATATAAGCTAACAATTCACCTTTAATTTACAATCTCCCAAGTAGCTGAGGTTTCCCATTCAGGTAGAAAACTGTGCTTAGCTGTTCTAAAGGACATTTGGTATTTTAAGAACCGAAGGGGTACAGACCATGAACATGACAGACCATGAACATGACATTTTCACTGATGTAAAAGTAAAAATCTACTTTGGCTGAAAGCTTAAGAAAAGTCATGGAAATAAAGAGTGCAATAGAGAGAAAATACTTTGAATTTGCACTTGTTGCCCCTGTCCTAAACACTGGTTGGCTGCATAAAAGAAATCTGTTCGTTTCACCAGTGAAAACTGAAAACTGTGTTTCCCAGTGTGCTGCAACTTCAACCCAGACCTTCTAAAATTGTGTCAGCTGGGTAGTTCTCCCTGTAGGAAGCAGGAAATATTTGGAGCCAAGTATTTGATATTGCTACTAAATGGCAGAAACTTTTGTGACTGTGTCACCTATTTGAGATTGTACAATTTTTTTATATTATCTCTATGGGTGCTTTCTTTAACTTGGACTGAACTGAACTGAACTGACTGATGTTAGAGAATGACAATGCTATAGATATGTCAAGCATTAAAATTAGAACTCTGGCACATGCTGGCAAAAGCCAGATAACCACCAACTATTTCAAGATTCCCCAAAACTCAGAATCTGTTACTACTTATTGATACTTATGTTGGGAACGTGCTGATAATAGAGACTTGTGCTGGTGATCACTATTTCTCCCCCTTCTTTTCTTCCTTCCCCCTCTGAATTACTGATATGGCAGAAGCCAATGTGGGAATGTAGTCAAACACCAGGGAATCTTAGGGAGCTTATTCAAGGCATCTTCTTGGTTATCAAGGAAATGCAGTCCTGAGCAATGTGGTATGATCTTCTCTTGAAATGAACTAGTTTCATTTTAAAATCAAATAAACTCACGGTATTCCTTTAGAAATTCATTTTCAGAAGCTCTTTTCTCTGATGTTTTAAATTCCTGTTTAATTCCAATCTGAATTTATTCAAGGCTACTTGATATCCATTTGCTCTTGTGCAAGCTTCATCTAAAACAGTTCTTGAACCTCCGTGACATATTTTTAAGAGCGATCATATCTCTTCTGAAATCAGTCTTGCTTTGCTAAACACTTGTTTTTAAGTCTCTTCTGGTAAGACTGCTTTCCATTTCCATAGTCATGCCAGTAATGATAAAATAATAGAATGGCTTGGTTGAATGGATCTTAAAAATCACCTAGTTCCAATCTCCCTGCCATGGGCAAGGATGCCACTCCTAGATTAAGTTGCTCTGCACCCTATCCAGCCTGGCCTCAAACACTTCTAGGGATGGGGCATCCAAAACTTCTCTGGGCAACCTGTTCCATTGCCTCACCACCCTCACAGTAAAGAAATTATTCCTTATAACTAATCTAAATCTACACTCTTTCACTTTAAAGCTGTTATTTTTGTCCTATCACTATGTGTCCCTGTAAAAGGTCCTTCTCCAGCTCTCCGTAGGCCCGTTTAGATACTGGAATTGTACTGTACTGGAAGAACAGTACCTTTAGAGGCTGTAATTCTTTTACTAGTTTAATTTCTCTTGAAGTTGGGCAATCAGAACTACAGACAATATTCAAAATAAGGTCTAATTTACATCCTTGAAACAGCAGAAATATTTATGTGCCTTTTACTGGGAAGATCTCACCAGAACTCTGTACCTTTTCCACAAGTGTGTCTCAGCCACACTATGACAACACTTTGATATTATATAATCAATTCTCTCCCTACTCCAGTTTCCTGGTGACAAGCTCTCCCTGGTTTCTCTTCCTATTCCCTCAGCAGAAGAAACCCCCTGAGCTATAGCCTTGCACCTGGTATGTATAGAAAACTATTCCATTTCAGATACTCCAGTCTAACTCTTTTTCTACAATAACCTGCATATCTTTTATGTTAGTGTTGCCTCCTACCCTTGTAACATCAGCATACTTTTGTATGCCAAGACTGCTAAATCACAATAGTAAATAAGAGGAACCTCAGAGAACACCAAAGATTTCCTGTCAGTACAGGTTTATCCTTGAAGTACACTTTATCCACCTTTCAGTTGTTTCATCAATCCCCATACCACCCACTTTGCTGAATTCATGTAGACTCTCTGCATTTCTTCTGTCTATAAAAATGTCTTCTTTTTTTCCAAGTCAGCTCAATTTGCCCCATCCACTTTTGGTGAACATACATTTAGCATTATTCTCTTTGCTTAGATGTTGCTTATTCATTCTTATTTAAGTCAGACTCATGAGACAGATGCCCAGATCACTTCACTTTCTTTGAATACAGAGCTTTTCTTGCTATTCACTAGTGATATTGTACCCTGTATAGTTTGCTAGTTACTTAAAATTTTTACTCTGTTTGGTGCTTTTCTTTTTAATCTGCAGAAGAACATAGGCAGTACCCAAAAGTTTTGATATCCCTAAGCCTACTCCAGAAGTAAGGAAGGGTATTGAGCCTGCAAAGACCCTGGCTTCCTGGCCTGCTGCATGCATCATATATCCTTCAATGATTCATAACAGAAGCCTTAAAAGAAATTATACTCTTCAACCTTTTCCCAGCCAGCATACCCAAGGCTGTTCTCAAAATATTCCCAAAACACTTTACTGTGTTGTCTCCTTGAAGTAAGTCCTAACCTCTCGGGCAGCCACCCTCATTTTTCCTGGTCTGGAACCTTTTATCTCAACTCCTGTGAGTCAGTCACCGAGGCACAGTGACTGAACAACTTGCTGTTCTCTGTTAACCTCATCATGCTTGTTCATGGTAGAGTTTACCTGATTGTAATTGCATACACTTTAAACATACAAATAGGTGAGGTCCCACTTCACTTGTGCGTTTGGCTTTTGTCATATTTGCTCCTGGTAAATTATTGTTGTAAATGGAAAAAAGTAAAGCTAAAGAAATAATTCAGGTTGGTGCAATCAGACATAAATATTGAAAAATAAACAAAATAAAATTATATACTAATAACATTCAGATCTGAAATGCTTAAAGAAAAAAATCCTTGGGAGGAGTAGTAGAAATGGGATTATCTGAGTGACTTTAAAATAATTTAAAAAATAGGAACACAGAGCAGAGAATAACTCTTTATGTTGTAGAAAATGGTTACCTCAATTCCATAGCCATGAAAATGACTGTCTGATTTAAAGAGATGGAAGGGTTACAAAATTGTTATTACAAGTGCTTGAGAGTAAAAGAAAACATCAAAAAATGAATCATTTTTTGTGAAGATTAAAATTCCAATGATTTCATATCTCATAAGGGTTCTTTTAGCTTTTCTTCACCTCAATATCACTTATTTGTCAAGTGTTGTCTAACATAAAAACTTATTTATTCTCTCTGTGGAGCACTACAAGAGTGCCTCAAGGAATTTAGCCAGACAAAGTGAGACAGATGTGTTAAACAGATGGATGCCAAGGAAGGGGCTTGGTTTCTCAAACAACGGATGTGAAGGACTGTAGAGTAAGCAGAACAGAGTCTTGGCTGGATTGCATTGGGTGAGGAGGTTTTTATCCTATTGGAAAGCTAGAAAACCATGTAGTCCACTTTGATAAGCTGATGCCTTATTGTCAACTTCTCTGACTATCCGAAGTGCATATTCCTCACACTAGCCCACAGTTCAAGGTCCTTTTAAGCAGTAAACAAGCACAAGGTGCTGCAATCTTATTTCAACCCTAAAATTTATAGCACTAATCAAAAATGCATATCCTAAACAACTGAATGAAGTAGTAAGCATACACTCTTCTGGTGGTATCAGAGGCTGCCCTATGTTTCCCTTTGCTGCATGACTGGAGCAAACATGCACATACAGGTAAATGACTTTGTAGTGTCACATTCACGATATGCCTGACAGTCCATGCCTGGGAATGTCAGGTTTACCACTCATGAACTCCACAGTGTTTGTATGGAACAATATTAAGTAGCAGTGAGGTACAAAAACCAAGTTTGGATCTAATGAAGGGTCTGGGAATTGCATTTTACATTCAGTAGTCAAATGGTTTTGGTGAGCCACATACAGATCTCTTCCAAGTCATAACATCATTGGATTAAATTGCTGCTTCAAAGAGGTCCAATTATTGTTTAAAAGAAATAAAAAAATATTTATTGTCCATCTCACTTCAAATTCCCTAACAAAACTTTATAAAAGAATAGATGTTTCATTGAAAGTCAAGTCTTTTAACAGTATACCTAGTCTGCCTCTTAAAATTTATCTCTCTCCAAGGCATTTTTCAAAATCCTGGATATAGTCATGTATTCTTAGAGGTAGGATAAGTACTCCTTTTTCCAGGCTTTACAAAATGAGTTCTGTACCTCTTCAAATGTATGTGTCACAAGGTTGTTCCTGAAGTCTAATTCTCATTCTTCATGTGCTCAGCACAAGGTACATATGCCAAAGTATGTAAAACTGAAGCAGTCTGATTTTTTCCTGACAGCAAAATCTTTTAAGATATGTCAGGAAAAAGGGTAGGCAAGGAGTATATCCTGTTTATGCCAAGGTTTTCAGATATAAGACGTCATAATTCACTACAAAAAATTAATGCCTTTTATTTCTCAGAGGTTATATCATGAGCTTTGAAACAGTGGAGTTGTACTGGATTGTTACTACAGCTTAGTAGAACAAGACACACATTTTCATTCTCAGACCATGCCTACACATATAAATCCAAAGATATTAATTCCACTGTGATAATACCTGGGAATCATTTAACCACGTGATCCTAATATTTCTGTATCTTGAGTTTTTTATGAAGATATCAACCAGACTTCTTTCTACTGTCTTAGCCAAAATTCTTCACTTTCTCCATAGGATAGCAGAGCCATGCTTTAATCTAGAGCAACACGGACTACAGGTTTCAGCATCTAGGAAAGCACACATTTCTGATCGTTGTCTACAGCAAGAAGCATGGGGAAACAAAGGCTGTTGATAATTTTTCTCTGTGTCTTTGCTCCTCCTCAGATGTATCAATCACTTAATCTGCATTAGCAGTTCCATTGCGCCTGCACTTCACCTTACATTTAGGTTCTGAAAAGAGAGGCAAGTTTAAAGATGGATGGCTAAACCAAAAATATCACATGTGAAGAGAAAATAAAGGAAGCAAATCCCACACACTGACTGCAAGCTCTGTACTGATATCCCTGTTACTTCTTGGGAGTTATGCTCAAGAACTACTGCATCATTAACAATCTTCCTTTTAATATCCCAGGATGTACAGGAATGTATACAATAGATATAGATATATAGATATATATATATATACACACATACATAGATACAGATAGATAGATAGATAGATAGATAGATAGATAGATAGATAGATAGATAGATAGATATGAGCCTCAGGTGAGAGAAGATCTGAATCAGACAAGACCTGTTTCAGTAATTAGGACAGATATTGGTGACTGGTTAAAAAGGGGGGAAAAAAGATGAGAAGTGAAGCAATGATATTTTCCAGTACTGAAATAGAATAGGCTGGGACATGAGGTTTAAATTAAATTTGCAAAAAGTGGGACTCCCTGATTGAAGAATTCTCACACGATTTGGTGAGGCAGAGATTTGTGGCCTGACAGGAATTCTTCTTCTCCATTTTCTGACATGTAAACAGGAAATACATGTGTCTTAGAGCTGTAAGACTGTTGTTATTTTGCAGCTTCCTCCACATGACTGTGTGAGATATCACAAGCAAGCATGATCAGCAGCATCAATACGAACCTCTTGCTGTGTTTCACCTTTTGTGTGAACAAAATAGGAAGCATGGGGTTTTATTAGATTATATGGGGTATATAATAATTGTTGTCAGCACCTCAAGTGAATTTTGAGTGGGGAACCAGGCTACTGGTAAATCCATAGACATCTCTGGATATAATTTCTGACTTACATTTGTTACAGCAGCACCCTTTTCACTTTCTTTTCCTCTAGTCTATTTTCATTTTCTTCTCTTCCCTGGAATTTTATTTTGCTGCTTCTCCCTTAAACCTCTTCTTTCTTGAAACACTCCTAAAATCATCAGCCTGGGTGCTACAGACTCACCTCCCTTCCTGCCCCCTCTTCCTAGTCTGGGCATTCCTAATCTTTTTCCAGGCTAATGCTTGAGAAAAGCCAGAAAAAAAAAAGCAGTCAGCAGAGTTCATTGCTAATGCCTCAAAAGAAATATTACCTCTTTCATTTCCAGGTCTTTATACATTGTTAATATGTCTGTGATAGAAACAACAGGAGGCAAGGGCTGGGTAGGCAGGAGGTTGGGTTGAGCTCTTCAGACTAAAACAGAGGAAAACTACAAAGTTTGCCATCACTTGCAGTCTGTGGACCTAAGTGGTGATCTACAATCAGTATGACTGTGTTTGAGACTAAGGTCTGACCATAAACCTCACACACTTTCCAGGTGTCTGAACATCTGCAAATCGCTGTATTTCAGCAGTAGAGTTCTACAGGTTCCTGGATTTGTGGAAATGGTGGGTTTAGCCCTGCCAGTCCTTGTAGCTGGGTTAAAGAGCTCTGTCACCATTTCATGCCTGTAACCATTCAGGTTTGAATTTTCCCCCTGACATATATGGTCTGGTTGAAGTTCCTATGATCTAAGATTTCTTTAAATTTTAATAAACTATTTATTTTATAGCATTTTCTCTGGGATTTGCAGCAGATTCTGAAGTGTCAATTAACTTCACAATAAAGACCTTTCAAAAATAAAATAAAGCTTTATTTAAACAGTCAAATAATAATTTAAATTATAAATGAAGTGTAACTAAGATTATTCCCTGTATTTTCACTAGAAGAACAGCTCAGAATTAATTGCATTGGTTTCTCTTCAAACTGATCAAGGGAGTTCTAAAGTATCCTGCTTTAAATCTCCATTAAACAGTTTCAGATGTATTCACTGGAGCCAGGCACTTAATTTCTAGCCTGCAGAAGTTCCACAAGGATTCTGGTACCCACAGAACACGGGAAAGATGTAGGTTTTCTTCTTGGATTTGCTTTTTGATAATGAGGCTAGCTTTCTTGCCTGGGTATGGTTAATCAAACTAGAAGGAAATATGTCCGTGTCTCACTCCTCAGAGATCTCCCCAAACCATAAGAAAGGGAATAGGTTGTTTCGTCAGTGTTAGTCAGTTGGAAACTGTTACAATGTACAGCACTGAAACAGGGATCATCCAAAGAGCAGGAAAATGTCACAGTGAGAGCATGTTGATTGAGATTTAAAACTTTTCTGGTCAATGAGGATGACAAAAGCCTTTTGCCCCAGTGCAGAAACTGAAGAGCTTTCACTGAGAGTTATATATACTTTTGTCTCTTCCATATTGAATTGTATGGGATTATTCCAGTTGCACAGCAGTAGCCCTTGACACAGGCAATGCTGCCCTGAGGCACTTAGGCTTAACAGAGGACACTGGGATGCAACAGATAGGTTAGTTTGTATGAGTTTATTTAGAACTTCTCTTCAGCTACCTACTGGAGAGATCAGAACTGGGAGGTATTTTGTTTGTTTGTATAGTTGCTCATCTGTTTGCTTGGTTGGGGTTTTTCTAGAATTAGTTTGTGTTTCGGGTACTTTACCATTAGTCAAAACCATCTTCACTAAATTACTGTTCCAACATTTTCTGCAAAGTCTATAACTATCGGGGAACTTGTGAAATTTGTGAAAATAGAATCACTTTGATTCAAAATCCACAAACAGTCATTGATAGACTCATTAAAAGGTACAGATTTTGAAATATCCAAGTGTTCCTACTAATTTCAAAATGGCACTGCTTTATGACATCTAACATTTTAACTTACTACTCTTTATTCCCCTGTTCTAACAGCAGTGTTTTAGAAGGTTCAACAAAAGCACAAAAATTGTGAATTAGAGCTGTAACTATATCCTTTCCCCACCTTTTCCACATTTATACCTTTTCTACATTAACATATTGCCTCATTTGCAGCAAGTTACATGAAATGTTGCAATACTTACAGGTTCTTGCAATAGCCAGGCAGTACTGACAGGTGTTTTACCTTTGGTTTTAATTTCTTAGCATATTTCTGTTTGGAGATAGACCCTCTAGAGGAATGTTTTCAGTATGCCATACTGGAAAATACTTGTAAGTGTGCACACAATTATAGTTCATTACAACAGTGGGAGTCATTTGCCTGTCTGCTTTCTCAATCTTCATGCTGAATTGAGATTTCACTGTTATTTTTGGATTGATAAAAAAGAGGGATGTTTATGCCAACATTATCCATACTTAGAGGTATATATGCATCTATGGCATTCTCATATGTAAATGCTAAATATCTAGTGAGAAGAAGACATCAGCGTCACATTAGAGTTTCAATAACCACATTATAACTTCAATTGCTGCATATCTACGAGGTAATATTTTGTTGCATTCAGTTATATACATAAAACTGCCTTTTATTTTGTTCATGAGACTCTGATTAAACTGGTGGTTTTGAAGTCTCTCTGTGATTAAGTACCAAAAGAACAGTAGGGACTCATTTCTGTTGCCTAAATGCCATTTAGTGCCATTTGAAATGCTCTAGGATACCTGGGGCGTTCAGATGGGGCTGATAACATAGGATACAGAAATACAGAAGTGCCGTTCTGGAATGAGACCTGGATGCCAGATGGCATACCCTAGAGCATCTCAATTGCTTCTAAATGCCTATGTGTGCATAACTAGGAGGAGAATCAAGTGAACTTTAAGGTAATAATTAAATTTAAGACCCTACTTAAAACTGATTCCTGTGTTCAGAGTCACTGAAGAGATTTACAGAATCAGAATCACAGGATATTCAGAGTTGGAAGGGACCCACAAGGATCATCGAGTCCAACTCTTAGTCCTGCACAGGACCATTCCCAAGAGTGGTACCTTACGCCTGAGAGTATCATCAAAATGCTTCTTGAAGTCTGTCACAATTGGTGCTGTAACCATTTAACTGAGGACTCTGTTCCAGCATCCAACCACCCTCTGGATGAAGAATCTTCTTCTAATATTCAGCCTAAACCTCCCTTGACACAACTTCAGGCCACTCCCTTGGGTTCTGTCACTGATCACCAGAGAGAAGAGATCAGTGCCTGCCACTCCTCTTCCCCTCATGAGGAAGTTGTAGACTGCACTGAGGTCTCCCCTCAATCTCCTCCTGAATTCTAGTGTTGGCTGAACAGACCAAGTGACCTCAGCTTCTTCTCATATGGCTTCCCCTCAAGGCCCTTTACCATCTTGATTACCCTCCTTTGGACACTCACCAATAGCTTAATGTCTTTCTTATATTGCAGTGCCCAAAACTGCACACAATGTTTAAGGTGAAGCTGCCCCAGTGCAGAGCAGATTAGGACAATCCCCTCCCTTGACTGGCTGGCGATGCTTTGCCTGATTTCAGGGCACTGCTGACTAATGTTCAATTTGCCATTGACCAGGATCCCCAGGTCCCTTTCTACAGCACTGCTTTCCAGCATCTCATTCCCCAGTCTGTAGTTACATCCAGGGTTGCCTCACCCCAAGTGCAGAATCTGGCACTTTCCTTGAACTTCATGTGGTTGGTAATTGCCTACTCCTCTAATTTGTTGAGATCTCTCCACAGGGCCTCCCTGCCCTTGAGGGAGTCACCAGCTCCTCCCCATTCTGTGTCATTGGCAAACTTGCTTAGTATCCCTTCCAGTCCTGGGTCTAAGTAATTTATGAAGATGCTGAAGAGCACAGGGCCTAAGATGGAGCCGTGTGGAACCCCACTAGTGACAGATGACCAGTCTGATGTTCCTCCATTCACTATGACCCTTTCTGCCCAACCCGTGAGCGAGTTGCTTATCTACCTCATGATGTGTTTATCCAGCTGTGTGCTGGACATTTTGTACAGAAGGATTCTGTGAGACACAGTATCCGAATTTGACTGAAATAGGTGCCTTAGAAACCAGCATTTAGACAGAAAACACTTCAGATCTGTAGAAGCCTCTAGTCACTTGTCTATCTCCATGAAATAAGCAGTGACACACATACTTAAATCTGGAGTTATCTGTCCTAGATTTAATTATCTAAAGACTGTAACCATCTACAGAACTTTAGAAGTTGGATTCAAGCTCCAGAGTTCAGCAGCTACTGCTATTTGAGATTACTTTGGCTAATTAGTGCAACTACATGGGCATGGCAGATGAAACACAGGACCTGTGGGAAACCTGCACCCTCTTGGAACAGCAGGTAGACACCATGCCACTGATAGATCTCAAATGGTGCTTGGTGGTTGTTTAGGAGACTGTATCCCTTCCTTCATGTGATATAGGTGTCTAAGCTCTATAGTAATTAGTGGAGATCTAAGGCTTGATTCAGGGAACTACACAAGCATCTACTGCTGCTCTGTGGTGTCCCAGATTACTTCAGATACTCTCATCCTCATTGGGCTGGTCTAGAAGAGACCCTATACCTTGGAGAATCAAATGTTTCTGTTTAGTCAGACAAATTGAGCTCCAGTCTTTACTCATAATACTGGGGAGCCCATAACAAGATGCATCACTCCAAATGTGGTCTTTCCAGTGCTGAATAAAGGGGAAGGATTGTCTGCCTTGAACTGATGCTGATGTTCTTTCTAATGTCATCCAAGGTACTGTTGGCCCTCTTAGTGTAAAGCTGTTTTCCAGATGGTCAGTCCCCTGGCGTGTATTGGTTCATGGAGTTATTCCTTTCCAGATGTAGAACTTTACTCTTCCCTTTCTTGAACTGCCTGAGATTTGTCAGCCACTTTCTGCAGCCTATCAAAGCCCTTCTGAATGATGGCTCAACCACCTGGCATATGAGCTACTCCTCCCACTTTCATATTGTCTGTAAAATTCTTAAGAGTCCACTCCATCCTATAACCTGGGTCATTAAGGAAGATGTTAAATGGTACTGCACCCAGTATTGACTCAGAGTAGAGAGTAGATAGGTTTTGGCTTTTCTTATCACATCCCTTGTTGCTTGAAGAATAGAAGGAATCTGGATGGTTAGCCTGGGCTGCTGAGTAACATTTAGATGTAGTACCACCCTGCTTTTAGCAGGATTCTTTCTCTTGAGGCCTGATATAGGCATTCCAGTTAATTACCTGATTTACATGGGCTGGAACCTTAGATTTCATTTCAAGCTGCAAGAGGGGCACTTTTATTAGAACTGTTTTCTCCTATGTACATCATGTCCTATTCAAATTTACCATGCTGTACACAGCTGTTACAAAGAAGAACTAGAAACAGGAAGAGGGAAGGCCATCCTATTTGCCATTCTGCTGCTGCCTAGTCAATGTATCTAGGGCCTTTTTGCTCTGCCTTGGGCCCCTATCAATCTGATGGATCCAGAACACTGCAGAAAGTCGGGTATAACTGTAATAGATGCAGAACACAGCTGAGAGGGGTAGATTTTGGTAAAATACCAAAGGCAAACAACATGCTGCGCACTCAAATACTATTGTGTAGTCTTTAAAAAGAATAGGAAAATACAAGTTTTCACATGCACATGGAAGAGTAGAAACCATTACAAATTAATACAAGATGAAAATTTTTGTCAATCCCAAATAAAAAATGATGGGGATTACAGCTGACTATGCTAGGGTTCATGTTGAATTCTACCACAAGGAAGCTGAACTCTTTTACTGGTAATTAGTTTTAATTAATCAAAGCAGACTTTCTGTTCTCACCAATTTATATCAGCTTAGATAATTGAGCTATATTATATAACTCTTGCATTCAATAACGTTATTATTTGGATAAAAAAGGCTGCATGTTTTTAAAGACAGTATCTGTATCTGTTTATGACTTGCCATGCATATATTATATTCAGCAAGCCTAATTTTGAACAAGATCTCTCAATATGGAGAGTATAGCTAGCTTCCACTTTCTTTGTTATATACTGCAGATATCTTATGATGCATGTAGTAGATAAGCAGCTAAAATAGTCTTTGTTCACAAATAGGTAGGATTGTTGAGTTCCTGTCAGTAATTTCCCATTCATGAATGACTTCTTTATGAAAAGGGAGAAGGACAATACATGGGACTCTTGTTTCACCATAATTCTGCAGCTTCCAGCTGCTTCCCCAGGATCCCTATACTGATGGGAAAAAATAATGCCTAAACAGGTGGTGATAAATTGCACATATGCAATAGGAGCACTGCAGGAGATGTCACAGATGTCATGTTTATGGTGCATGTGCAATCCTGCTGATCTGCTGTGGCCACTAATCCTACATGCCCAGCCTCCTGTGCCTACGTAGACTGATGGGGTGACCCACATACAAAGCAAGACTCAACAAACATTGATGTAAGGTCATTTTTTGTACATGCACAGAACCATGTAGGTGAGATTTATCTGTCTAGGACTATCATGCCTCCCAACCAGCGCTGGGCCTGGTTCAGTATGACAAACATTCTTGCCAAGTAAACATGTGATTGCTAAAAACCTGGTGATTTTGTTTTCTGTCATTAAGGCCAAATACAGGACAGAAAATAAATATTCACTCCCCATGTTTCTCTCTTAATACAAATGGGAATCTCTCATGAACCAAAGCATGGTAACAGAATCACCATCCTTTATGCAATATTCAGATTCTCTGAAACTTTCACTATTTTTCCCACAAAACAAAATGGCTTCAATCAGTTACTGATGCAGTTATGAATGATCTGTTCCTTAGTATTGACTCTGTGTAGCAGTGTTTCAACTCCTTTCCTAAAAAACATACCTTTAGCCTAACTTAAGAAAAGTCTTAATATGACTAAATGGGACAAAGAGACAGCTATAATGAAAAGTCATATCCACATCTGATGCACTTCAGACATAAACAAATCTGTGCCCGAGGGCTCTCTCTTTTCTAGCACTCCAGTAGACCTCTTTGGGGAAAACGAGGATTTCTGTTTATTCTGCCTTTTTAGCTTTTTGAAATGATTCAAGCACAGTAACAGTTGTAATGCTGTTGTCAGAACAGCTACAAGGAGCAAAATACTACTCATGGAGAGAGCATTCAGAGCAGATTTCAACCAAGCATAGTAGTTGATGCTGTAGCATCCTTCTGGTCCCCAGTTGCCTCTGCTGAAAGAGATGGCTCTTCTGTGGGTAGTGTTTCCTACCTACTACTTTTGTGCAGTCTCAGATAACTTAGGACTTCCTAAATAGGTCTAGACATCCATACATGGGCAACACACAACCTACAGAGCAGGAGTCAGTAGTGCATTGCAGTCAGTTCCATTTAGACTTCTCAGTGTAGGTGTTTACACATGAGTTAAAGTTCCCATTAGAGTCAGCAAATTACTGTAGTTTGTTTCAGTTGCTCAAACATAGCCATCTGGTGCAACATTAGCGTTCAAGACATACTCACAAGGCTGGCAGGCATGGCAGGGGAGACTTTCTGAAGACTTAGACTCTGGTTTTCTGGATGAGCATCTGGATGCCAGGTTTGATAGCTGTGACTAAATAGAGCAAGTGACTAAATAGAGCATCAGGTGACTAAATAAAGCATCAAAAGATCCTTTAAGCACCTCAGAATACCCTGCCAGATTTTCAGATGCCACTTCAGAAAGGCACGGGTCAGTCATCAGTGATGTATCAAACCTACAAGGTGCATGCAGATATCTTAGCAATACTAGGATACCTGCAGGCTAGACATGGGAGTCCCAAAGCCTATGGAATCCCAAATGAAACCTGATTTCTACACTTAGGCAACAGAATACAGACTCACAGAATATTCTGAGTTTGAAGGGACCCCCAGTGATCATCAAGTCCAGCTCTTAAGTGAATGGTCCATATGTGGATCAAACCCACAACCTTGGTGTTACTAGCACCATGCTCTAACCAACTGAACTAATTTCAGTACCTCTCCATTGACTCTGAGGTCCTGACTTATGCTTCTGTTTCATGGATCATCACCTTTATTTAGGAAGCTAAGGAGCTGAATCTCATCTAAAAGGGAGAATTACATGAAATTACAGTCTGTGATTTACATACCTCCAGGAAAGTCTTCTTTTGGGGTGGATACTGCTGTTCATGGCTTTAAGATCTATCGTGGGCTAATGATAATAGATACTTCTGCAGTTATTGAAGAGAAAGGGCTGAGAAACAACTTCCAATTCTCTAAATGACACCCCTGGATTATATTAATACTTTATCTCTGATTTCTCTTTTTCTCCTTATGTGCCCCAAAGCAAACACCAGATGTTTTCAGTCTGCATTGCACCGCCAGCCCACAAAACACATGGAAAACAACAAATGGAAAATAATATCCTCAGCTTTTATTCTGTGTATATTTTAAAGTAAATAAAATACATGTCATCTACTCTTTGACCTTGAAATTCAGTCTAGCTACCTGAATATGCTGCTTGTGACTTGGCCATGTCCCAGTCTTTTCCTCAAGTTAGGTAGATAAAATTTTAATCCGCTTCAAAATTTCCAAAAGTGTTCCCATCTCCTTCTTTAACACTCACAAAATAATTGTGATTCACAAAATAATTGTGATATGCTCTTCTCACTCAAACATCATCATGCACCAAAATGTTCTCCCTGACAATCCCAGTATTAGTGTCTAGGACTCTCAGCAAAGTGAGAAGCGTGGGGTTTGGAGTTTCTTCAGACATGACATTTTGCACAATACTGTAGGGTGGGAAACTAAGGAAAGGTGTAAATTGGTCCTTGATTTTAAAATCTGCTCTGTGACGCTTGAGAAGAACAAAGAATAAACCAGAAATAAGTCTGTCTTGATGCCTTCTACTTATTAAATCATAGCTAGATTAATTCATCTCTACTCCATCCCATATCTTTACTTAGGCCAAACTCACATTAAATTCCATTGGTGATTTGTCTTGACCAAGGATTAGAGTCAAATCCTCCAAGGTATTTGCATCTCTCCGAAGTACCAACACCCTCTGTTCTCACTGGATGCTATGTGAGGGGATGGCACTCAGCCACGTAGAGAGACGCCTAGAACACTGCAGGATTAAACCCTCAGAGACCATAATTCTTCCCAAAATACTCCTAAAAGAGAAGCTACATTCAATGTTAAAGTTGCTGCTATAAAGTTTCACTTTTTGACATGTGTCCAAAGCATGCTGCTTGTACAAGAGTGTTACCAAAGCTAACATGAAGGTCTTTGTTCCCAGACATTCTTTCAAATCCAAGAAAATTTAGATGGAGCTTAGACACTGGTGCAACAAAGGCTGCTTAACATCCTTGATGTTTTGTCTTTGTGCTGCTGGGATGAAAAGTCGTTTTAATATTTTAACAGAAAATGATGGAGAAAAGGTAAACTCTTCTCGGTGTAAAGCACTTGCCTCAAAAAATGTTGTGCATTGGGAGCCTTGTAATGATACAGAGAACAGTGAGTATTAGGGTGTGAATCACAAGAGATTCAGGTTCTGCCATCCATTTCAAAAAAGAAGAGTCCAATATAAATCCTGTGGATTTCATCATCTACTCCCAGCCAACATTTTTATTCATGAAATATTGTTAGCACTATAACAGGTAGATGTGTTGAGCCAGATCCACAATCAGTGTAAATCAATATATCTCTACTAAATCACTGAGAAATTACTCCCATTTACAGCAGCTGGGAAACTAATGCTCTGTCTTTAGACATTAATGTGGTTAGCAATGGAAAACTTTATATATACTACTACTATTTTGCTCTTAATAAAAAGCTATTTAAGTTGTAATGACTGTTTAACACAGATTATATTTAAAACCACAATCAAAGAACACAGGCTTGTATGCATTTTAGTGGGTTTGTGTTTTATTCTGCCTGGTGTGAAATAGCCAGAGGAAAGGGTTACAGAACAGATGCATGCCAGCATGGAAGGAACCTGAAGAGGTGATCCTTAGCACTAGCAAATTCAGTGCATCCTCTGCAGGTGACATCACATAAAGCAGGTGTAGCCATACAGCTGCAGAGACCTCATCCCATAGTCATGCCAAAGGTATTTCTGCCTTGGAGGTCTTTGGGTGATTTAAGAGATGCAGTGGTTTCATGTAGTTGCAATGCGAAGACAGGATTTCAATTGTTAAAACAGAGAAACAGGATATGCTAGCATGCATTAGGGGTGTTTAGTCTGCTAAGACACCTTCTTTGTAGATAGCACTACCTGAGATGGCAAATGTAATATTATTTTAATAATTTTAAATACAGGCAAAAAGAAGTGCAAACAGATGGACCTTCATCATAGATGTGTAACTTTTTAACTGACATATTTGAAACACTACTACCAGCAATTAGCAACTTAAGTTTCTGCTGTTGCTTGTTCCATGGAGTTTACCAAACTCATAATTACTTCAGACCTTAGTTATCTCCTTCTGAAAAATCTGCCCTCCAACCAAAGACAACACTAGGCAAAGCTAGTCAACAAAACCTACCTTCTAAGTTCAGTGCTTGCCGAATTGGCAGGTTGTGAAAAGAAATATTTCCATTTATGCTAGGACCATGTGAATCTCCAATTGCATTTTCTATGTAGGCAATACACATTGGTTTATTTGTTGAACTCACCAAATCATAGAATCATAGAATGGCCTGGATTGGAAGGGACCTTAAAGATCACCTACTTCCAACCTTCCTGCCATGGTTATGGACACCTTTCACTTGATCAGGTTGCTCAAAGCCCCATATAACCTGGCCTTGAACACTTTCAGGGATGGGACATCCACAGCTTCTCTGCACAAGTTCTGCCAGTGCCTCAGCAGTCTCATAGTGAAGTATATCTTCCTAATGTTTCATATAAACCTACCCTCTGTGAGTTTGTAGCCATTACTCCTTATCTTAACACTACATGCCTTTGTAAAACGTCCCTCTCCAGCCTTGTAGGCTTACTTTAGGTTATGGACAGTTGCTGTAAGTTCTTTCCAGGAATCTTCTCTTCTTCATGCTAAATAACTGCAATTCTCTCAGCCTATCATCACAGTAAAAGTGTTTCATCACTCTGCTCTTTATTATGGCCCCTTTCTGGAGCTGCTCCAACAGGTTCACATCCTTCCTGTGCTGGGGAGCCCAGAGCTGGGTGCAGCACTCCAGGTGGTCTCTCACTAGAGCAGAGTAGAGGGGAAGAATTACCCTCCTCGACCTGCTGGCCACACTGCTTTGGATACAGATCAGAACACAGTTGGCTTTCTGGGCTGCAACTGCATATTGCTGGCTCATGTTGATCTTGTCAACCAACATCCCCAAGTCCTTCTCCTTGCGACTGCTCTCAGTGCATTACCTGCCCAGCCTCTGCTTGTGGTTGGGATCACTCTCACTCACGTGCATGGCCTTGCACTTAGCTTTGTTAAGCACCATGAGGTTTTCCACCTCTCAAGGCTGCACAACAGCCATTCATTTATCTTTTCATTTCTTTCAGAGTCTCACAAAACAGTTATTTTCAGGTGAGGGGGTTGCACAGAATCCTAGACATCATTCTTAGTAAGGCTTTTAAACACAGCCCAAAACAAGTATGCTTTTCTTCCCTCTATTATAAATTGCTTTACTGTTAACTGGCCCACAATTAAAAAAATTTTGATGTTAATTTGATCAAAGTTTTCTTGCAGGATTAATTTAGAATCCTAGCAAATCAATAAAAATCAGATCCCAGCTGACTCTTGTGCAGAGTAACAATGGAATACAAAGCCTGAGTCAACTCTCAAAAAGCTGACAATGCAGCCTCTAGGTTGAACACTTCAGATATCTACTCTGTTTAAAATAGCTACATGTTATTTACATGAGCCTTGCAGTATTCTGCAAAATTGTCATGGTCCTGAGTCTAATCAAAGAAGAGATTTAGGATTTAAATGGAAAACCAAGCAGGCATGTGAGGGTGTTGGTTTAAAGACGAGAAGAAAGTGTTCCCCAGGTTTGTATCAGAGACAATCATGTGGACAGGAAACCCTTCTTAAATAAACAACACAAATCATTGCTATGTTTCACTAGTCTAGAAATAAACAAATGACAATGTGGAATTTCCCTTAGGTTTTACTAATCCTCATGCAATTAGATGAACATTTTTAGCCAAAAATAACTTTCCCATTTTGACTATGGAAAAGACTGTAATGACAAAGCACATCATCTTGAAAACTAATGCAATACATATTCAGAGTTACTTCAGTACCAATTGACTTGATTCACATTTTACTTTATTCAGTCCCTCACATTTCACGTGTTTTCTATGCAGCTTTTGTTGTACTAGTCATTACAGTCATTACTGTTGAATATTGATCCAAATCTAAACTTCATGCTCTCATGGAGTGCTATGGGAACCACTTGTAAGAACACCCTGATGTTTGACTCAATTTCTCTGTAGATCCCTGTGTCCTAGTTTCGGCTGAGACAGAATTGAGTGAGTGGCTGCTTGGTGCTTAGTTGCCAGCTGGGCTTAAACCATGACAGTCCTTCAGTTCTGATTTTGTATGTGGATTGTGATTCTATAAATTTCTGTTATCAAATTGCTGTAGAAGAGGACAGGAGTTAAGTTTACAAAAAGTTCATTTGGTATCATGACAACAGTGCCCAAGAAGGCATTCACATTCCTGAAGGACTCATTAAGAGTTCAGAGAGCCGGGTCCTAAATGTCATGCCTTCCGCAATAGAAGAGGTGTTAAAATTATTTTCAATCTTCTCTTTGCTCTGTCAAAGGTACTTGCAGGAGAAGCAAGATTAGACCATTTGCTTTGCTTTTGCTTTTTGCTTGACCTAAAAGCTGAGATCATCCCAAACATTTCATTTGTTGTCTGCAAAAGACAACCACAATGTATCTGCTCCTCTACAGAAGCATGACAAAAATCCTTCCCTAGTGTGATTAGTTTGACATCAGTTTTCATGCATCACAGTGACATATCCTCAGCTTTCTTATAATAATATATTTCTCTTAAATAATCCTATCTGTATAATTTAGTCTCAATTAAGTGACCACCTATCCTTAAAGTTACCTAATACAAGCATGTAAAGATTTACACAATCAACATTTAATTAAATGCAGAAGGATTCAAGATAGCAACAACTTGTTCATTGTTCAGATATGATCTAAGACACAGAGTTAATGTTTTTTAGAGAATTTATAGAGGCAAGTCTATAAATACTGATGGTACTAAAGTTCCCCAATAAAATTCTTCTAAATAACTGTTTCAGCTGTGCAGTTTTACAGCACAGTTATGGGTGGCACTATCTTATTATTCAAGAAATGAATAAATTATTTCCTTTTACCACAACCTCCATGCCTTTTCTTACTCTCCTTACATTTTAAAGTGTCTATTGATCAAAACAGCCATTAAGCTACTCTTCTTCCCACCTCAGATATTTTGGTTTCTCTAGAACTGAAAAGGGAAAAGTCTATGAGATAATGGTCTTAAACACATCACCAGGGAACCATATTTCCTTTAACCCTTTCTTCATTGTTATTTTCACTTATCCCCCTTCATGTCTTTTCCATCTCACCTGACTTTGGAGTACTACAACCTATTGAGTCTGTATCTGAGATCATTCTCTTGGTTTCCTTTAGTCTGTGGTGACTACAGTCAGTGGAAGCTCAGCATAGTTCTTCTTATCCTAATGTGGAGCTCTGACATGGAGGAGAAGACTGTGCCCTACAAGCACTTACTTCTTTCTGTTAACTCTGAAAGAAGGTCACATAACTATCTCAGGGGAAGAGTTTTACATGGTATATGCCTAAAATGAAGACTCCTGATGGGGCAAACGTGCTGGGGTTTTAGGACCTAATGTTTCCACAGATGTTTATCACTGAGGTGTCTGAACATAAAACCCCTTTCTGCCCATGATGATGTAGGTTTCTAGAGATATCTATATAATTAGGTAATAGTTAAAACTGTGTGACTTCCACACTGGGCTGTCTTGGGTTTCTTCAGTGACTATTCTCATATCAATCGTGATCTTCCTTCAGTACCTTCAAAGCTTGACTTTCTTGCTTCATTGGATTTCCTCAATGACAGATAATTAGCTGGGTTATAATTTCTAACTTGCCAGCACTTCACAATCTATAAGGGATAACTTAGCTTTTACACCCTGCAAAAAAAAGTCTGATTGATTTAGTGATTCACTACTTACTGCTGAATTTTAAAAGAAAGCTCTTCAGGCCAATGTCATGTGAACAACTGCAATTACTTAAAAAAAGAAGAATATAAACATGCAGTATTGATCCATGCAATTATCTATTTACAAAAGGACAGTTATTCTGAAAGGAACTGAGAAATTGAGAGAAGAGCAGACTGACATTGGAGCTGTTCTCATCAAGACAGCTCCTGTGTTACCTTGTTTTATTCTTACCTTCCACTTTTATTCATTCATTCATCCATTCATATCAGATACCCTTTATATTTTATTTTCCTTTTCCCTGGCCATATCTGCCACGGGATCATCCAGTTTTTTTTGCAAATGTCTGGGGTTTTTATGTCCTATGTAAGCCTCTGCAGTGCAAGGTCTATTAGCAAAACAACTTAAAGGTGATTCTCTTCTGGTATTCACAAGGTAGGTAGAGTAGGGGAGAGGACTTACTCAGTCATGTGTGTAATGCTTTAATCATCCTTAATTAGAACAACTCTTGATATGCTTTAAGTCAGTTGTGAGGCCATCTCATCAGTAAAATCAAGGTGACAGAGCATCTCAGTCTTCAGCACAGACCTCACTAATATCATTGGTTTTAAATTGGTACAGCTCAATCACACATAAACACACAGCACAGGAATAAGTACTTTTCAGGGGTCTTCATGACATTATAAAGATCTTGATAGTCAGTGTTAATCTGTTGCTGTTATCGCTGTAAATCTGACAACGTTTGTGGATATGTCTCAGGAAGATAAACACAAATATTTATTTAGCTAACAAGACCATATGACATTGCCTTTTTTAACTATGCATATGATTAAAAATAGACTTTTAAAGTAATTTTAAGAGGTAGTACTCTTCTTAGCAGAAATGTTCACAAACTAAATCTGAAAGCTGACATAATAGTTTAGAACATTATTGAATCAGCAGAGACATGCTGTACACCCACTAACATCAAGTTTCCATCTCACTGCCACCAGCTAATAAAAATCTCGCAATGTCTTGTATTTCTGAATCTTAATAGCCCCCAGATGTTGGGAGAAAGCATGTGGGAGGGAGCAAAATGCTGCTCCTTTCACTATCCCAAACCTAATTCTTCACAGATCTTAAAAAGCATCCTGTTGATTTTAGGGCATTTGATTTGGATAGACATTCAGTTTAATCCAGTATAAAAAAAATGAAGAAATTAAGAAATAAAAGAACCAAACAGGCTTCAAGGTAAGGACAGAAAAGTGACATCCTGACAAATGCTTTATCAGGTAGATGAGCCAAAATGCCTCTATTAGCCCTGAAAGCAGCCAGCTGGATTCTTTGTTGTGCTCACATATCATACAGTGATAGGAACTGCTTTTGGGCTATATAATGTCAGCCTCCTGAAGCTGGAATTTTTTGTAAATCCAATACAAGACCTTTACCTCAGAATTTTGGAAAGGATTATCCCCCCAGTATCCTTTACAACAAAAGTTACATTATTTTCACTGACAATTAGAAGGGACAATTAATGGTTTTTATTCAAGCAACAACTAAGTGTAAAAGCAAAGGATGGTGATATGTATTTTGCTGAAGATATAATTAATATCAGTACTTTGTTTGGGGTTTGTAAAATACCACACTTTTATACAACACCATAGCATGTTTTGTTGGTTTTGTTGTTTTGTTTTGTTTTGTTTTAAGAAAATTTTCTTTATAATGCTAGCACCGAAGTAGATCTTCAGAATCTTGTTAATATTAATTTAGATTTGGGGACCTTTTAGTGGTTCTGCAAAAATGAAAATCACAGAGCATCCCTGCTGCATCAGCCCATCACTCTCTACCTCTGTGCCCAGTTCTGGAGGAGGGGCACTGACACCAACAGGTAGGGTCTTACTGTCCTTCATGACTAGAACAACCAAAGTGGTATAGAACTTCCCTGTTCTAAAAATGACATGCCATGCTGGGAATAACCATGTTCCAGAACCAGCACATGATGGTCAGCACCTTCAAGCCAGTGCCTGGGATGTTAGTTGTTGCCCTCTGAAATACAGTGAGCTTCTAATGCTCTGTTAGGCAACAGGTATTAAGGAAGAAAATTTTTATTTCCCAGGTAAAATAGAAGAAGTCACCTCACAAGGGTTTACCTTATTGTTCTGCACCCCTCAGATCATCTCCCTCCTTCAGAGTCTGTCTTTAGCCTTCTTTCCCAGCCACCAGTAAGGAGAGATGTCAGAACAAGTGAAAAACATGTGACTTCTCTAAAGCCTGTAGGCTGAATTGGTGCATCAAAGAGGGCTACTAAGCACAAGCAAAACATACTGGGAGAGAACCAGTCTCTCCCTTCTCAGGGAGAGGCAGCCCATTAATAACAGCCCCTGCTTTGTCTACTATACCTTCGAATGAAGAGTGAGCTGAAAACATCCTGGTTTAAGTGTTCACTTGAATCTTGAGTAGGCATATGAGACCAACAGGAAGATCTGTTTTTCTGTTCTGTTGTGCTGCTCTCCAAAAAGATCCAGTAACAGGACAGTGTAGTTAACGAGTGAGACTGCTTTAAACATGAACTACAGAAAGTTCCCCAAATCTTGCTGTTCTGGATACAGATTCGTCTGTGTAAAAGATTTCATTGTTTTTCTGATGTTCAGTGACTTTGCTGCTGTTGTGTAGTGAGTAATAGCTCCTCTATAACCCAAAATTTCTCAAAAAATTCAGATGTAGTTTTGTGCTGTTATCTGGGGCCAAAATTGCTTGGTGAAATTACTGGCTCCTGACTCCTTGTCCCTCTGTACCTTGTAGGGAGATGGTTTAAAGTACTTCAATATGTCTTCATAATATCCACAAAGGAATTTCTAGAAAAAAAGGAGAAACAAAGGGATCCAAAATGAGCATTCTGCTATAGATGGTCATGAATATTCCTGCATCCCCTCCTCTTCTCAGAAAATACAGGGAAGGAAAGCCCCTCCACTGCTACATTAATCAAGAGCAGAGGTCATGGCAATGCAGAATTGACATAATAGGCATGTTTAAGTGTCTTGATTTGTCTTAGTCCAGCCATGAGATCAATAAATAAAGTGAAAAATGAGTACACAAAGCAAACCTGAGTCTGTCAGTAGAAATACACCAGCACTGTGGCACATTACCACCCACAAGAAAAAATGATTTAATATTTCTCCACAGTATCTGGTCTTTGTTTACCTTACAGCAAATATTCGAGAGAAGAAAGGGCAGTTTGTGTGAGATGACTCATAGAGAAGCACCAGCCTGGGATTCTCAACCCCTTTTGCTGTGCTCACCTGCTAGCCACCTTCAGGAATTCCAGCCACTCTGGGAACTTATTATCACTTCCTTTAAACTTTTATAAGGGAATTCCTGCTTGTGAAAAGTAGGGAAATGATAACATTTCAGATTAAAATGTCTCATTTTGAACGGTGATAAGACAGTACTGAACCTACTTATTTTACTCTGTCATTTGCATCTCTGTGTACTTCCATATAACTGCTGCAATGTTACACAATTTATCTCCTTGGGGTTTCCATTCCTTTACAGCACATATTGTTGATCGAGCATTACTAATAATGGAGTGATACTTGCTCGCATTATTATGGAGAATTTTATATAACTCAAATATGTTGTAAACAACAGAGTTAAAAAAGGTTTTCTAATCAAACCTTTTAAATGCCATTAAAGAAGACACAAAAAAACCTACAAAACTTTACTGGATTGAACATACTTCTAGAATATTTTATGTACCACTCACCACCACCACCATCCTCCCCCCTCCCCCCCAAAAAAATCTGCTACTGCTGAAATATTGACATACAGTACACAAATATTTTACTTCACATTATTCATAAGCTGTTTGCTCAATGGGAGCATTCAGCTACACATCTATGAATAAGGAACTTAGTCAAGAGTTATCTTATTCAGTACTGATTTCAAAAAGAAAACAACCATTAAATTAAATTAAATGTAATTTCCTTGACTAATTTGTGCCATTAGATGGAAAATGTTAGAATAAACTCAATAAGAGTAATTTCATCAATATTATTTTCTTGTGTTGCAATGCATGGGTTTACATTTTTGCTGTTTGGAACTAGTTTATAATTTGCATTTCATGCATGACATCCTCATCAAGAATGACTGCTATGATTTATATCCAGGGATGTGCTACATTAGTGTAAATAGAAATAACATGAGTTTATTTGCTGTGGCTTTGTGTGTCCACTGATCTATGCCTGCTACCTTTTTGTACAAAATTTCTTTTGCTTACACTGCAACTAGGTTTGCTCATTAAAGAACAGAAAATTCAGGGGACTTAACCTGAACACCACCAGAAAGGTTTTATTGCACTCAGTAATTTTGCTTTTGGTCCAGTTCTTGCCCCCAGCATTTCAGCCTTACTAGTGGCAATAGTAGAGAAAGCACTAGTTTAAATAAAGCAGCATCTGAAGCTATTTTAAAGGCCTTGTTTCACAGATAAACACCAACAGACCATCTAAAGCCCCTGACTTCACTAGTGAGCTTGGACTTGATATGTGAATACCACTGGTGAATGACAATACAGTGATAGTAGTGGCAGCAAGGCATTCAAGGGTTATTTATCATACTTATTCCAGAGTGTCTTTGAACTCTCACCTTTGTTGTTTTCCAGTCACTTGGTCATAACAATATTCCCAGTTTTCTTTTGGAAATATAACAATATTACTGTAGAGAATCTTGAATGAATTTCGCTCAACACAAAAATGCAGTGTACCAGGCCAAATGTCTGAATACCCTCCAGTCAATGTTTATCAATGTCTTAAGTTATGAACAGGGAAGGAAAGAAAGTTATTAAGAGCAGATATGAAATTACAGTGGTATTTCTCTTTTTCTTATCTTTTCTACCTAATAATCCTCACAGAGACAAATTGTCTTTGGAGATTATTTTATTTGAACTCTAAACCTTCCACTGAAAGCCAAGCTTTGGTTACAAAGGAATTCCATTTTCTCTCATGCTGACTGATTTCTCAGGCAATATGTGAAACGATTTCACTTTTTCTTCCTGATCCTAATAATGTTTTACCTATCACCTCTCTAGATCTTTTATTAATCTTTCACTTCACTATACGTTTGAAATATCTTAACCTATATATTTGAAATATAATGTGCAAACATCATTAAGACTTCGATATTCTCTCTTTTGCATTACTAATGAAGAAGTTAGTAGGTAGGGACCAAATGAAGGGCTAATCCCCAGAGATCCTGCTGAACAACTGTTTCTATGTAATGATTTTCTGTTTGTCATTGTCCTTTGTCCACTATCACCTGGTTGGTTTTTTTTTCACTTTAAAACATTTATAGCCAAGCTAGTTTAAATCAGTTTTCATAGGGACACTCTGGGAGCTCCTTCCTTGAGTATTTTCCTGAATCTCAAAATCATACACTATCTAGTCCTAATGTTCCAACACGGTTAGAAAAAAAATAAGAAAAAGCAAAGCAAAGAAGTGAGGCATGTCAAGCATTTGCAATGATTACAGAAACAAAACCTTTGTATTTATTCTTGAAAGTCTGTTGCAGATTGATTGAGAACATGGTCTTAGGCGATCATTGCTTTTGTGATGGAAGTGTTGAGCTGAACAAAAACCAAATCGCACACAGTGTTGCAGGCAAAGCTTGCTGCTTCATAGTCATTCTGTCACAGAGTGAAGGAGAAGCACCAGAAGGAAGGCAGTGGCAGAGTGCAAGTTTATTCTGCCATCTTCTTAGCAACTTGTTTTCTTTCTCAATTCTCATTTGGATCTTTCTGATCCATTTTCTGGAACATTTTCTGACCTACACAATTTTTCTATTACTTCCTCATTCGCATCCAGCTGTCCTGCTATGTCTGTCTGGGGGTAAACCTAGCAATGAGGCACCTTTACTGCACTTATTCTCCACATAATTGGAGTTTCTTACACTATCTGGAAAATCTCTTCTCAGTTGTATTGGGTTTGTGTGGGCAGGTTTTGGTAGTGGTTGGGCTACAGAGTTGGCTTTTGTGAGAAGATGCCAGAAGCTATCCCCATGTCTGCCAGAACCAATGACAGCTGGCTCCAGTGTGGACCCACCTCTGGCCAAGGCCAAGCCAGTCAGGAGTGACTGCAATGTCTCTATGATAACATATGTAAGGAGGAAAAAACGGTTATTGCACAGATGAAACTGCAGCCAGAGAAGAGTGGAGTGGAAACATGTGAACAAGTCTGCAGATACTAAGTCAGTTCAGAAGAAGGGGGAGGAGGTGCTCTGGGTGCCAGAGCTGAGGTTCCCCTGCAGCCCCTGGTGCAGACTATGGTGAGACAGCTGTGCCCCTGCAGCCCATGGAGGACCACAGGCGTGCAGAGATCCACCTGTAACCAGAGCAAGTGGATGCCTGAAGGGGATTGTGACCCTGTTAGAGGCTCTTGAATGGGATCCTGTTGACTTGTGGAGAGAGAAGCCCACAATGTAGCACGTTTTCCTGGTAGGATTTGTGGCCCTGTGGTGGGCCTACACTGGAGCAGACTGTGCCTGAAGGATTGCACCCCATGGAAAAGTGATCCATATTGTAGTAGCTCATGGAGAACTCTTGGCTGTGGGATGGATTCATGTTGGAGAAATTAATGGAGAACTGTCTCTAGTGAGAGGGACCCCATGATGGAGTGGGGGAAGGCTTCTTGTCTCTGAGAAGCAGCAGCAGAAACAACCTGTGATGAACTGACCAGAACCTCCATTTCCCTGTGCTGCTGGAAAGGAGGGAGGGGTGGAGGAAGGTGTTTTTAAGGTTTATTTTATTCCTTATTATCCTGCTCTGACTCTGTTAGTAATAAATTTAATTAATATCCTTACTTTGAGTCTGTTTTGGCCATGATGGTACTTGGTGAGGGATCTCTCACAGTCCTTTATCTCAAGTCATGAACCCTTTGTTATATTTTCTCTCCTCTGTCCAGTTGTGGAGAGAAGTCATAGAGTGGTTTTGGTGGGTACCTGATGTCCAGCTGGGTCAACACACTACATCTGTCTAACACGAGGCCCGGCCCGCAGGATCCCCAGAGCATGACTGGAAGGGTGTATTCCCCTTTGACTAACATAATGGGGATGGTGGCCAAACTTCTTGGTCCTAAACTTGAGTCCAGGCCAGTTCCATAGCCAAGACTGCCCCAGCCACTCAAACACAGCAAGTAGTTCAAACTTGAGTTAAAGACTGTGTATAAGGGACAACTGCCTGAAAAACAGGGTTGAGGATTTCCAGGATTTTAGTTAATGTTTAGCATTGAAAGTCTCCAATCCAGTGCTCAGCTCAGCAAGGAGACAGGAACCAATGATGGAAACAGACCCATGATATTAAGCATGTTCATTAGTGACTTCCACTTTGCCTTATGGACTTGCAGTTCACTTTTTTATAGACAAAACTAGAAATTATTATGCATGTTCTTACAGGCTAAAAAACCCAAGCCTTTTTTATTTATCATAATCAGGTTTTTTCTATTTTTTAAATTACCATTAAACCATAGCCATAAAAATAATCCAGAGTTCTTTCTTACTTTGGCAGTCTTTTGCTTATTCTTCAATGCTATGTCATGAAAGCCACATCAGTTTTGTACCACAAAAAAGAAAAAAAAAGGTCAAACTGACTAATACATATACTTGAAATGGATTAGATACAAGTTGGGCAATAGTGTAGTCTACAGTATTTGCGCTCATAATAATTTTTGATCCAGCACAGTTTATTGGCAATACCTGTAGGTCCTATCAGACTCAAGCTAAATCCATTAGGAGCCATTTTGGTGTCAGAACTGTTTAGAAACAGTTTAAAGGAAAATATTTTACTGTTAATGTGTTCATGACTCCATAAGGTCTCCTCGAACTTGGGTAATGTAATAAATGTAGGACTTAATTTGTGTCAAGAACATAACAAGAATTCTGTGTAGCTTGATGCAATAAAGATTTAGCAACAAATGTCTATGAGCTTATCAAATAATGTATAAAAAGTAGAAAAAGAAAACAACTAAAGTTAATAACTAAGCAGCCTTTTGATGTAAAATAAATACAGTGCAGACCAAAGATAATGCAAGAATACCTAAATGCAATGGAGAAGTAAACCTAATCAAGATAAGGAAGAAACACCTCAAAACAACAGATAAGGCTTAACTAACAAGATTGTCTCTAGTTAAATTTTAAGTTAAGAATCACACCAAAGAAGAACCCAGCCCCCATTACCACGAAGAACCAACAGGAAGAATGAGATGAAAGGAGAACCAACAGGAAGAATCAGATGAAAGGATCTCAAGATGGAGAAAGAAGAAAATCATTTATTGGAACTAGTTAAAAATAAACCTGCTTTGACTATATAAAAAAGGAGCCTGCGAGCTCAAATGGGTGTCACTGATGGAGCAGACTCCCAGTGCACCCAGCGCCGCGCTGTTTAGTCTATAGCTTTCATTATTTATAAAATTAAACTACCCTTTATACCAAATGATTGGCTATTTGGTTGGTCATTTATAACAGGTAACATACAGAAACACTCGATTCTTGATTTATAAAAACTTCTCTTTATCAGAGGATGAGCTGTGGGTAGTTCTCATATTTCTGCACTGTGCAGCTGTAGGAAAATGCTGGAATGAATCCCAAGGAGGACAGCGCTGGAGAAACACCTTGAATGACTAAGAGACTTGCTGTTAAAGTTTTAAAGTCTAGTTTTACTTGTAATAGGGTCTTTTTTTGTTGCACTCCCCTGCCTGGTTCTGTTACCTTGTCTGTGCTGTGCTGATGACCACCACACCCTGTTTATTGTATCCCTCGAGCTTTGTTCTCTTGATGAGTACCCATTAAGCTAGTTTGCCTCCTTCTGGGCCAGGCAGTGCCCACCCACACTCAGGAGCCCCAGGGTTCCCAGACCTCCCAGGCCCCCCTCCCCTCTCTGCCCTGCTATTCCGAGGTGAGAAGCCCCATGTGTGAGACTCCTATGCCTCGTGGCTGGTGGGGGCAGGACCAGGGCTCCAGCCAGCCCTGCCCTTGTCCCACTTCCATTAGTTAATGGACCTTAGACCCTGCCCCTTCCTAAGTTTTCACCCAATCCAGCCCCAGATCTGGTATCTTCCCCCTGAGATCTTATAAAACCTGGTGGATTGTCCCAATAAATGGAGTGCCTGGACTCTTGGTATCTGTCTCCCTTCTCTGCACTCCCTTGGACAAAGGGAAGCAGAGACCCCTCTCCCTTCCCTCCAACACTGCACATGCAGTGAAGTGTTTCAATTCTGGGAATGTTGTAAAAAGTCACAGGGCTCATGCAGCAAATCCATATTCTTGGTCTGTACCACATAAAAGAAAATAGTAGCTAAATATCTTCCATCTTATTTTGTACTGGAAGCAGTAAATATAATGTTCATTTGTTGCAAAGTCTCAAAGTCTCTTGGACTCACCATGGATCTAGCACAGGTTTGTCTATTCTAGTGCACTGGATAACCCGGGTCTCAAGGACCCTCCTAAGGGCAAACATGGAGCTGACTGTGTTTGTAGTGGCCACAGGTCTAAACATTCTTACTGATGTGTGTGGTTTTATTTAAAAAGGCTACCTCAGATTCCAAATATTTAACACAACAAATATTTACTAAAAATAGGACATCCGTATTTTACAGTTTTGTGTATCTTTCACAATTTATGTACTTTCATTATCAAGATGTTTCTAACATATTGCACACCATATGCTTCCTTAACACCACAGTCATCCTTAGTGAAGATCATCTTCCCACATGCTCCAATATTATTAGAATCTAATATTTTTGGGTTTTTTCAGGTGAAATAAGTATTCTTTTTAGCAAAAAAGCTAAACTCAATCATCAATAGAGTTAGTCTGCATTTATTTTTTTATAATTTTTCCTTTTTTGACTTACAAGTAACTGAAAGTAGAAATTGTTTTATCAGTAAAGTGGAGATGTTAAATTCTTCTTGTGGATTAGAAAAGAAATAAGTAAGAATAAAAATGAAAAATGTACAAAATAATAACATATTCAGTCTTTATCAAAAAGCTAAGATCAGTCAACAAAATGAAGGAGACAAACAAAACTGATAAGGTATTTTTTTCTACGAAGTTTGTCTTTGAAATGGAGAAACTGTGGCCACTCTAAGATTCTAAAATGAAAAGGATGCAATGACATTCAAAGTAAACTTGTTTAGCTATGAAAAAATTATGGAAAGGATATTGCATCTGTTGCAGCAAAGCCTACATTCATCTCTAACTATTAGACAAATAGATTATCCCACATGTGCCTACAGATGGGTGTCTTACACTCATCTCAAGTACTGGCACCACTGCCACACATTAGATGTAACATACTTGTGGTTAGGGCTGTCATGAAAATTCATACTTAATGGTTGTGAAAAAGGTAGTCAAGCACATGGTCGGGAAATTCCCACAGACTTCAGCAATTTAACTCTCACTGTACTATTCTTTTTTACACAGCCTTATTTTCTATCCTTTTAACATGATGCAATTCACTTTTAATTAGAGGTTAGCTGACACAGAATCATTGAAGGTAGAATGAATGTTATATTCTAATTCTTCATCCGCTTCACAATGTCTGGTGTTAAAATAATTAGGAAAGATTTAAAGGATAAGAAAGCTTATGGGAAATAAAATGTTACCCACGTTGGGACCTCACATGTAATTTCAAAAGGAAGAGGATTTTTAAAATCTGGATGTAACTCATTCAGATAAATTCAGCTCTGTTATGTGAATATAGATTTGGCTATCCTGTTTACACTGTTATTGTTATATTTTCTAATTACAGGAGACTGAAAACAAGATGGTAGAGAGGGGCAGCTGTACCCAGACACAACCTACTTGATGAGTACTTTGGATCTCGCCAGGTGAGACACAGGCCTACCCCTAGAAGTGTATCAGCTTAGTGCAAAGTTGTCAGAATAAAACCATAAAATTTTTTGCTTTAGGCCCCTTTGAAATTACCAGTCTTTATCAAATTGCCTACAAATTTTACATTCTAGAAAAATTCCCATAATTGTTTGGGTTCACTGTGTTTGTGCTATAACTCTTGTGACTTTACTGTAGAGAAACATAATAGTTTATGACACATGAAGGAAGAGGAGGGAGCAATCATCTTCTGACATGTGGGTGTCCATACCCATCTGCAGGAATTCTCCCCTTACCAGCACAAGGTGTCTCTGTGTACCCTTGCATCCAAGCTAGCTGTGATTTATGCCACCAGGAAATAATAGAGGACTCACTGGATTACCAGTAGCTCATTGAAATAAAGGGAAATGTTGACTGTCCAGAGATATGTGTTTTATTTGCAGCCATGTATATGCAAATAAAACCCAATTAATGCTTTAGAAAACCGGTAGCTGTTTCTTATTGTCTTTAGTAGACATAATTGTGTTTGGATGTTGGACATAAAAGTAAAATAAAAATAAAATAGCCTCTTAATATGAAAAGGTTACATAGTTTAATAAAAGACGTAATAAGAGCAATTATCCGTTAAGTGAATTTATACGTTCTGCTTAAATGTTTGCAGTCCAAGCAACTAAGGACAGTTTTACAGCAACCAACTTTAGATGTTAATAAGTCTAACTATATTTTACACATTTGTGGAGTTAATGTAGGAAAATGTTGCATGTCTGGCAGTGCTAAAACACACCTGTGAGTGATGTAAGTGAACTATGCACCCAGTATACCTAGGATGATGAATATATAATTAATAAATAGAGTTTATGGATACAGATAGAAAATGAAGTGCTTACTAATAAATGTAACACTTGAGAATTTAAGTTGATTTTCTGAAAAGGAATCTCTGATATATGACATTAGTTTGCCTCTTCTCAACCAAAAGGATTATGAGAATAACAGTGAATTGCTGGGTTTATGTGACAGAAAGCTTATTTTCTTGTTTTATTTGAGACAAACTACAACAAAAGAGATATTCAATTAGATTTTACTGCTGTTACTGAACAAGCACACACTGCTCATTAACGTTTTTCATGTCATTGTTCAGATGGACAGACCATTTTAAAACAATTCTTAGGCATGCCCTTAAGAGCTGGAATCTGCTGCTTCCATGAAGGTGCCTAGCACTCCATGAGATGCTTCACAGTTTCTGAGATATCCACACATGGATGAAAAACTCAGTACAGCATCTTCCTGGAGCATTAGTTGGAGGTGAGAAACCCCAGGGAGGTAACCAAAGACAGGAGCAAGAGTTTCCCTTTGTCCTCACTGGGGCACCTACTGAGGACACCAGCAAAGGCCAAAGGGCAGCACAGCACCTTTCCAGCACCTTCCACCATGGGAAAAGCTGCCTCTTTACTAATAGAGTCGTACCTCTGGCACGGGCCACGGAGAGATGTGCATCTGTGTGGCTGAACTCTCTCATTCTCCAGCAGAAGGTGGTGGCCTGAAAGCTTCCTGTGGGGAAGGACTGCTGGCCTGGCCCACCTCCTGAAGTGCTGATGAAAGATTTGGGGATACTGCTAAAAAGTGGCTGTGCAGACAGCCCAGTCCAGGCTGGGGGAGCTCCCAGCCAGGCAGGCACAGCTTTCCTGAGCAGTGTGGTGATGGCTGTAGTGGGGCAAGATGGGGGTACCACAGCACCCCCAAACATGCCCGACATGCCCCTCTACCCCTGCCTCCCCTTCCCCAGCACTGCAGGGACCAGCAGGAGGGGACACCCCCTGGCAGCCCCTGCATTCTCATGCAAGCCACAGCTCCCAGGAACCCCCGCACTGGTCCAACAAGGGAACTCTGTCCCCATTCCCTGCCTCTCACCCCGCTGAACTCTGCAGATGGCACCCTGCCGTGCGATATGTCACTGATCACAGCAGTGCTGGGCCATCCAGCAGCCATCCTCCTCCTCATCTCCCCTCCTTCCCGCTGTGCCCTCAACAGGACCGAGGCTGTTTGGGGGACTGGGGCCTCACTGTTTGGGCACTGCCACCCCCTGTCCCTACCCCAGGAGGCTGGTGGCCAGGGCATCGAGGACAAGTGTCCCTGGCACTGTGGCCTCAGGTGGAAGCAGGTGCTGCTACCTGGGCACTGTCCGAGTGGCCCCTGCAGGGACACTGAAAGGCAGTGCTGGGTGTGGGTGGTATGGAGAGACAGGGAGCTGGAGGGTGTGATAAATGTAAGCCTAATTCATGTCAAAAATATAATAAAATATACTGTATGGCTTGCCAAGATCATTCAATGGTATTCTGAAAACACTGAATCTGGGCCTTGCAGAATATGCTGTAAACTTAGTTTAACATACAAAAGGGGAGTAAAAGAAAAAAATTCCAAAGTTAATGACTAAAAGCAGCCTTTTGATACAAGACAGAAACAATGTAAACAAAGATTAAGCCGGGTACTTCAACACAATAGGAGACAAACGCAATTAAGACAAGGAGGGAGTACCCCAAGACAGAGAGAGAAAAAACTGAGCAGGCTTAGCTTCTCAAATAGAAATTTAAGTTAAGAATCACACCAAAGAAGATACCAGCCCCCCATGATCACGGAGAAGCAACAAGAAGAATCAGATGAAAGGATCTCAAGACGGAGAAAGAAGAAAATCATTTATTGGAACTGGTTAAAGATAAACCTGCTTGAACTGTATAAAAAAGGAGCCTGCGAGTTCAAATGTGTGTCACTGATGGAGCCGAGACTCCCAGTGCACCCAGCACCGCGCTGTTTACTCTATAGCTTTCATTATTTATAAAATTAAACTACCCTTTATTCCAAAATGATTGGTTATTTGGGTGATCGTTTATAACAAGGGGAACATGCAGCGAGGTTGGCTGGCATGATGGAGCAGGAGGCAATGAGAGCCTGAGTCCTACAAACCCATTGCTAGAAGCAAAAGTGGGAATTCAGCTTCTGGTAAGCCCTGCCTTCATGAAAGAGGCATTCTGGGGCTGTGAGAAATTCATACCTGATCTTACAGGAGTGCAGGTCCAGAACAGACTTGTTTTCAAAACAATGGCAAGCTCTTGTCACCAGGTCATCTGTCAGGCTTTGGGCTGGGGCTTCTTGGCCTTGATGTAGCCTGGAGGCTTCAGTCAAGAGTGTGATAGAAATGATCTATAGGATAGACAGAAATGAGTGAGGAGGAATCAGTCAGGGAAACTGGTAAGGAATGTTAGGGCAGCCTTCATCAGCAAGGGGACTGCTGTGGCCCCTTACCACTCTGTGCACCTTGCTGGGCAGGAGGGAGCAACAGGAGTATTTTTTAATATCTTCATTTAATATCTTTATTTTGCTAAATGTAATTTTGTAACATAAAGCAGACGCTATGGGGGTGATTTTTGTTCCTGGCTGCAACAGTCATCTTGTTACCAAACAATGTTTTTATACAGACCAGTCTGGCAATATACTCGTTACCTATGATGCGTTAGGCCCTGCTTGAACTAAAAGCTTGCTCTGAGTGTACAGCAGCTCAGATTTCAGCTCTTTCACCTTTGGTATTCCCACAACTGCAAAGTAAGCTTTCTTGTTCAAATTGTTCTATAAGCAAATTGTGACATTACTCATCTTTCCAGTTCTGAGTTTTCTTCTTGGGCAAAATATTTTTATTTAATTGCAATTTCTGTCATCCTTAGTACATTTTGTATTTGAAATGTAAAAAGTTTGGCTGTGGCTTGCTTTTCTTATAATTCCAGAATGATTCTTGAGTAAGACATTAATAAAGAAAACGTTGGAACCAGTGAGAGATACTCATCTGGTATCTGCTATGTCAAACTTGATTAATTTGTAATTTTTTCTGTATGTCTAATAATATCAGGTAGCATTGCTACATATACATGTCCCCTTTTGGAATAAAAGTGTGCTGGGTATGAGGATGATGCTATGAACTTCATGTAAGTTATCAACCATGTATTATTAGTGACCTGCTTGGTCACTCTAAAAGGCTGAACAGCCAACAAAGGACTTTGAACTTTTTGTAGGTACTAACCTATTTCAGAAACAGAGATGCAAGAGAAAGGATGATTTGCACTCTCATTTGCCAAAACCCTTGTTATGTAAAATAAAGAAGAATCAAGCATGCATTTTTTTTCCCCTAATGAGAAATGTGCGTGGAAGGATAGGGGGACATGAAAGGTCTCAACCAATTTCACACTGCTACTCTTCTGGATTAGTTGAGATTTAGTGGTAATGTTTTATTGGTTTTTTCCAGTGGGTTTGAATTAAAAAAAATCACCAAAGTTGCACTAAACATTATCACCTTCCTAAATAATAGCGCTGTTCTCAAACATTTAAGATTTAGGAGACCAAGAACAGCAAATACCAAGTAGCAAATAAATCTCCACTGTAAAAAAGTTAAAGTGCTACTTTTTTATTAATAAGTAAGCTGCGGAGACATATAGTGGAACTGCGATAAGATATACAACTTGAAGGATGTATTCCTATAATTTTAAATGGACTGTGTGCATGCTTAGATTATTCTCATTCATTCCTGTTTGTTTTCCAGGGATGCATAGAGAAGACCTAGCCTTCTGCTTTAAGGACAATTCATTTAATGAAAAGGCACATGACAAAGTTAGTGAGTTCAGGAGACCCTAGATAGTGAGAACAATAATTAAAACAGTTAACAGTCCTGTGGATTCCTTTTATATGTTGATGTTCAACCTGTGCACCAGAGACCTTCACCTGACATACTTATGAGACTGAAAAACTCTGCTTGCAGAGCAAAGTAGTAAGATTTGGGGTTTTCTTGACATTCAGGCATTTCTCAATTAATTTTGTTCACTCTTTGCTATTTTCCATGACTGAAATGAAGGTAGGAGAAGGGAGCACCTTAGGCTGAACATGCCAAATGTAATTTTAAAGAAACATGAGTAATTACTAGTGTATGGTCAATATAAACATTACAACACAGTTGAATGTAGCTGAAAAAAATAAAATATTTGTAATTAATATTATGCATTTCTGGGTCTTCATGTTTGTTTGGTACTAGGCAAAAACTGATGATAGCCTCTGAGGAAAGATTCCGCATGACAGCATAAAACTATCCATGCAGCTTTGGCATGCTCCCTTCGTAACACTGAACCTGAAAGAGCTACTCTTACATGGGTAGCTCAAGAACAGCCAAAGGAAAGATGTAGTTTGGCTTAATAAAGTGTGGCAACTGAGGATAGTGGATACATAAAAGAGACAGAGGAAGAATCAATGTGGATTTTGTGAAGTTAAACCATGCCTCAAAATTATTGGAAGGTAGAAAACAGGACTGGAGTAGAAAGAAAAACAACAGAGGAGTTTCTCAGAGATTGGCTCTGGGACCATCTCATTTGCCATGTTCATTAAGCGTTAAAGTGTCTTGAGTCATAGCTCAAACAGCCTTTCCTTGAGAAAAAAATAACTTGCTTTCTGAGTTGTGTGTTGCAAAACATGAACCATCAAGTAAAGAAGACCTGAACTGAATCAGTGTTAATGTCCAATAATGAGCTGCTTCTCCTGCACAAGGTGTCTACCCCATCCTAATAGACCATTACCTACAATACAAAAATGTAGAAAACAGCTCTAAAAAAAACCCAAAGACTGTTTAAGTGCAAAAATTAAATTAATATAAAATATGTTTTAATGTCATATAATATAAAATAAGAAGTAGAAGTAGCACCTATATTGTTTTGATCAGCTCCATACACTAGCATACTTCTAGTCAGCCCAACATGTAAATGTGAGTAGAAGCAGAATCTTAGTCTCTACTGTAAAGATAAGTACAATAAATGTAAGAAAATTTAGTTATCCTTAATAATCAAAACTGAGCAGTAACTTGTTCTGAAGTTGTTGTGTATATGGAGGTAAAGCATGTTGATTATTCATTCATTAATTTTCTTTCTTCTTAGAGGTATGTACATTAGATATGAGCACATCATAAATATCGTGTGAAAATCAGTCTGTGCTTTGGATTAACAATAATTGACAAGTTTAATCCTCTTGCATCTTTGGCAATGATGCTAAGTTAGTCCCCAGTATTTACCACACATTGGAGCTTCATGACACACCATGTATGAGCATGATCTTTTCCCTAAAATGTAATCATTATCAAACTATAAATTGAACTACAGTTAGATTATACCCTCAGCTTACTCATTTATTAACTGATATGGGGGAATCATTACAGCTTAAAAGGATTAGTGATTTTTTCTAATTATGACTAAAAAAGGCAGAAAATAAAAAAAAAGAAGTTTATATATGTTTCCAGGTTTAAATTAGGAAACATTTGAAACTCAAGAAAAATGTGAAACAGAAATTAAAAATCTGAAATCTTGAAAACAGAGCAACTGAAATAAGTATGATGCTGTTTCACAGCATCTTTTTTTAAACTTTAGAAGCATCCTGGCTTGTATTTTAGGAAGATTGAATGTTTTAATGATAGCAGAACCAGCTTAAAACTTCGAGCAACACAGTGCACTTCTTTAACTGTTTTTTGTTGTGTTTTTTTTTTTAACTGAATATGAAGAAACAAAAAAGCAGTACTTTAGCCCATGTTCTTTCTAGAAAGTACTGGGCTTACTTTTCAAAGACCTTTTCTAAAAGAGAAAGAAGTCTGTTCCCATCTCCTAAATGTGTGTTTATTCTAGTCTGCCTTTTAATGAATTAGAAAATGTACCTTGTTCAGCTTGGCAATGTTTTAATATATTCATCAGTATTGTTACTCTTTTTCTGTTCTGTTTTGAGTTCAGTGAACAATTGTGGTGAAAGTTAACACACATTCTTCTGTTATAAAGAATACAGTGCTTACCTCAGCATTAAGAATGAGTCCTTTTCCTTACATAGCAGAACACCTTATTCAAGTCTAAGACAGGAGGAATATAGTACAGCTAAGGAATCTCTGTACACAATTGATAGAAAAATTCCCATTAGATTCTGGGTAGATATGTATTTCTATTTTAAATAAAGTGCCTTCTAGATTTTGAAATTAAATGAATCAAAGAGATCCCTCCTGTTCCCTAAAGGATTGCATCATGTTATCAGTGTGGTTTCAGCTTTATGTAATGCACTTAGCCTCTACATTTCACCCAGTTGTCACAGCTGCACTGTAAAATTGTGCCATATTCAACTTTTTTGAAGTTACATACTCTCAAAAATTTTTTGGTGGTTTAGAGAAACCTGCTTCTCATAGAATAAGAATTTTTGCAGTATGGGGGACAGATTATCTGTACTTAGTATGTGTTCAGCAAACACCCATTTTCTAGACTTGCATGTATAAAAATAGATAATGGCCCCCCAAAATTCTCTTTTTTATAAAAGACAATAAAAGTGGCTACTATGTTTAGAAACCATGGCTCATGCTTGGAAATATATGTAAGCAGTCTGTGAGCTGCTGGATTTTGGTGTCTCTGCAGCATATTTCTTCAGTTTTCCAGGGCCGTGCAGCCTCTGCAGTCTGTTTTAGCAACCCCCACTGCTAACTTCTCCCGCTATATGTCTTTTCATGGAGGATATGGTAGGTGGCATTACTCAGCTAACAGATGTGCCTTTATGATGCATGCAATTTGTACTGTGCATGCAGGGACTTGTGGTATACAAACAGAGATTGGTAATACTTGATAAGGTCATTATACTAGCTGTTTTTGTCATATGTGTCAGCAAACTCCAGGACTAAGAGAACCCAGACCATATATCTGACAAAGACCACAATTTTATATGTTGCTTATTGTAGATGGACTGTTAAGATTATTTGATTTATTAGCATTTTATGGGCCCTCTGCTATGCTAGTGTGATGGGTACCTTGGCAGTCCCTTTCATTAATATCCCATAATAAAGTATTTATGATACCACCATTGACTCATGGAGACATATTTTACATGTCTGTATAGTATGTTAAAAAGCTGGATAGACATGAGTTTTATGTCAGGGAGTAGTAAAAGGGCTAGATACAATTACAACAGTGTGACTATTGACTGTGATAGTAAGAATGAGGGTCCACTTTAAAACTCAAGAAAAATGCAAGGTTATTGGTCTTTCTTCACCACCAAATGCAGTAAATATTGTGTCAGTGACAAACATTGAAAATGGACAAGTAGACACTGTCACTCCAGATAAACGAAGTCCTCTTAAGGTATTGCTTTACGTACTTCTGAGCTGCGGGTTTGAGAGGACTCCTGCTGAGGCAGGATTAGTCCCAACAGACTCAGTACTCTTTCCTGCAAATGGCAGTGAAAACAGTCAGTTGTGAGGCCTGAAAAATCCTATTTATATGCTTATAAGTACAAAGGCACGTAACACTCACTAGATGAAACCTATCTTCTTTCTGGGTGTGCCAAGATGAGATATTTTAATCTGTTACTGGTAGAATAGTAAGAAGGTTCTTCAACAAAGATGAAAATGCTCCTGGGCAGCAGTGTCAAGTAGATTTTGTTCTACTTTCCATCTGCAATCATTGGAGTGGGTGCAGAATGAGCTATGGTAAAACAGAGGTTTGTTCTTCATATATTCTAATAATTGCTTAGTAATTGCTCAGTTATGATTCAGTATAGCAACCTGTATCCATTCCTTCTATTGTTAGCATTAGTGGGTTTTGTTCTTACAGGTGGCAGCTTGTCTGTTTCTTCACTTTTGAGTCCTTATTCCAAAATTTTTTTAAGTGGGTTATGTATTTTCCTTGTCATAAAAAGGAACTAATTCTCTAGACTTTATCTGAAAAAAGACAAAACTCCAACCACAAACATGCTTGATCAACCTCATAATCTTCTATGATGAAATTTTAGCTTTGTAGATGAGGAAAGACCAGAAATTTTTATTGAGAAATTAGATTTTTTATTGAGAAATTAGATTTTACTCTTCACCATAAGAACCTCAGGCTGATAAAGTATGTGTTGGGTGAGGTGGACTGAAAACTAGCAGAACCTCTGGTCTCAGGGTGTGGTGACTTGCACTGCCAAATCTGGTTGGTGGCCTCAAACCAATGGGTTTTTAAGGCAGATAACTACCCATGCAGAAAGGAAATGGCTGGAAATCCTGATACCTAGATGAGAACTCTCTTCCCTGTGAGAGTGATTAGGCACTGAAATAGGTTGCCTACAGAAGTAGTGGGCACCCACCCATGGAAAAATATGAGCAATCACCATAAAAAGATAATTTCTAGGGAAATACTCTAATAGCAGATGTGTTAATTAAAGAATTGTAAACAAAGTAAAGAATATTATAATATGTAATAAATTACTTAAATGTGGCACTGCAGGGCAAAACTGACTAGTTTTTTTGTCTTTCTTCTTACATAACATCAAATGGCAATGACTAACCTAATCTACAAAGCCAGGTTTAAAAAATAAACTCAGAATTGATTATATGTACAATTTATGTTGTTGAATTTACCTTGGTTTCTGAGATACAAGGAATATATTGTCTTTTTGTTTGACAATAAACTACACTAATGTTAAACCAACTGTCCAGACTCAAAAAAATTTGACAATCATGATGTGTACTCTGGTGTAGTGTTTTGTCCTAGTCGACTGCAGTGTGAGTACTCATCACCAAGTTATAACACCTCTCTCTTCACTTCTAGGTCTCCTTGTGACACCAGGAAACTTCCAATCCAGTGCACAGTGACCCAGATTAACAAGTAGGAGAGATATCATTCAAGGTGGTTGGTCACTGAAATAGGCTCCCCAGGGGAGCAGTCAGGGAACCAACACTATCAGAGTTCAAGGAGCACCTGGGTGATGCTCTTAGTCATACATTTTAGTGTTATGCAGTCCTGCAAGGAACAGGATATTGGACTTGATTATCGCAGGTCCCTTACAACTCGAGATGTTCTATGATTCTGTGATTCTCTGAGTCTCACTTCAACCTTGTAGTTATGTTGCTTTCTAGAGAGAGGTTTGGATGTGTTTGAATAGAGAAGTCTCACACATTCAGGGTGAAAGTTCTGCATAAAGATATGGTATAAAAGACAAGTGTGCGTTCTTCTTCTAATTCCTTTTCACAGGAGAAAAGCCTCTCTGACTGCACCGTGTCAAGGCACAAAGCCTCTCTGTTTGGTAGGAATGTTTGAAGTGAGATCTGAGCAGGTCACTTTGGAAATGTAACTACCTCTTTCTCTGGTTTCTTTGAAGGTTAGGTGTTAGAGAGATTTTGGCTTTCTGGGCCTGTTGGCGTGATAAACTTTTGGGCCAGGCAAGGAAGCATCCAGGACTCAATGACTGCTAAACTGTTTGTATTTGAGGTTATATGTTTGGATTTATGTACCTTTGTGCATCTGCACTGTGTTCTTTTACAGGCATTCTATGAGTGAAACCAAAACAGTTACCTTTTTAATAGTATCTAAAAAGAATTCCTAAATAACAGCATTCATTAATTGCAGACACCTACCAGGTTCTCAAAACCTTGTCCACTCCAATAACTATTACAATGTATAAACATAGATTCTGAGTCAGTTAAAGGGGTCTGAAATCCATGGGGTTGAAAGTGTGTTGGCTCTGGACGAGGATCTGCCACTTTTATATTCTCCTTCATATAAACATATGGAATCATTATCCCTGGAAGTGTTCAAATGTGTGTAGATGTGTTACTTAGGATCATAGTTAAATAGTGGACCTGGCAGTGTTAGGTTAATGATTGGACTTGACCATCTTAGAGGCCTTTTCCAACCCCAGAGGTTCACTTTTCAGAGAAATTGTTTTTATGAGTGAGTAATTGGATTTACATAACTTGTTAGTGCTATAAAGTGATCAAACTGGAGCACACTTTAAACATTTCTAAAGGGTATTTTTCAGAAGAGTCTGATCTTCCAGCTCATTTTCAGCCTGTGATTGAAATACTGCCATTTTTCCATTTGCTGTGCCAAATTTACAGTATTCTCCCAAGTGCCTAGTTATACAATGCTCAAGTGGTGCGAGCAATAGAACTCTGAATCAGCTAAGCACTTGGGTTTCAAAGTAAAAGTAAAAGCAAGCCTGTAAGTTGTACTTTTGTCAGGCATCTCATCATCACATGTCCCAGATGAGGGATTCTGGTCTCAAGAGAACAGCTAAAACAGAGAGTTTCATTTACCTTACAAGGGAAACACAGTGATTGCACTCAGACATCATTACTACCATACCACAGTAGAATATGAACAAAGCTGTAAATGGAGAGACTTGGCCTTGGACTGAATCAAAGATAACAATTTCTTAAATGGTTCTGTTTCTCAACTCAGGGCTTAGTTTCTAAGAAAATTGATAAAATACGTACTCATTACTTATATAATTTTATACCACTTGATATCTAAGTGTCATGCAGAAATTAACAAAAATTAAGTAACTTAGGAAATATCCCAACCTTAACAACTGCAAGACATAGGATTTTATTTAAAAGAAATAGAAAGAGTCTGAAGCTTGAAAACAATGCTAAACACTAACACAGCATAAAATATTAGGCTGTATATTTAAAGGTTTTGCACTAATACAGTGCATTATAAAGATTAACTCTAAGCCAGTATGAGTCACTGAATTTCTCCTTTATTCCTTGTGGCATACTAAATATTGAGTTTTCAATAGATGTAATAATAACACAGTATTCTAAGACTTTCTATGTTTATGTAGAGGGCAAGAAATAAAAACTATCTATCTAGTATGCTTACTACATGCACCTATAGTTATCATAGTGAGAAGTCAGAGTGAAAAAAGGACAAGACTTTCCTAATGCTATGCTTATCAGAGCTGGATTTATACTGATCTCTACACAGAACTTGGAGCACTCTTCAAATTTATGTACCAGCATCTTCTCCATTTAACAGATTAGGGTATTGCAGTCCCGCACAAGAAAATGTTCTGAACATTGTAAAAACCGGTGGTTTAATCTCAGTGTTGCTTACCTACATAATGACGGGCTATGGTATTTGACTGGAATCATATAGTTTGGATGAACACGATTCAAAATATAAACATTGATAGTAAAATCAAATGTGAACATATTGATACGCAACTGCTGCATCGTGATGATTTTCTTTGTAAAAATTTACATTCAAAGATCAAGCAGCTCTGGGAATGCAATTTTTCTGAGCACCAGTGCCATACAGAAAGATTGTGCTACACTGGCTCTAAATTGCAAACAGACCTTTTCCTGTGGAAATCCTCTTTTACCAATACTGCCTCAGATAAAGATATCATTCAATTATGAAAAATATTTTCCCCAAGAAAGATTAAAATTATGTCACACTGTGAAAGTTCCAGCATATCTCTGATAATTGTTTTTTATGCATATAACATTTTGCTTCAGCCTATAGACTTATGCAATTAATACAGATTTTTTTTATTTTTTTTATGTACAGCAATTTTATAAGAGAAGCCCTTTTTGTAATGCTTGGTTGAAGTATAGAAATTCTATTGTCAATTTCTGAGAAGGATGAAAAAACAATCATAACACAGGGAGAAAAGCAATAAATGGAACTTTCTTCCAGGCATTCTGACCATTAATAATTGAAAACCCTTACAATGATCTGACCAGGACTACTAGTATAGGTTTTGAAAAATAACCTGCTCTGTTACTTTCCCACTAACCATCCCCACACCCTTTGTGAACTGCTGGCAGTGTCTGGCCCCTATGCTGTTCAGACATCACAATGAATGCATGTTTCCTGCAGCGCTGAGTCCAGGGAAATGTAGAAGTCTTGTACTATCCTGTTTCTGTGAAGAAAATATTTGTATCTTGGGAAAGAAAGATGGCTTGATTTGAAGTAGCACTCAAGAGATCCTAGAACTTGATGGAAATTGTATAGCTTTGTGTTAAAGTGATTTTTAAAAATAGTAAAACCATGGCTACAGTGTAATTACAGCTAAGTCTACCTGTATTCCGACATTGAAAACAGGGTAAAGCAATTTTCCCCTATGAATAGTCTGAATATAGCTTTTGTGATACTTTGTATACTTCCAGAGTGATTTCCTGTATTTTGAAGGATAGGCTTTTTACGGTATTCCCAAACACTTCTGCACTACAACTTCATTCTCTTTTCTGGAATAATGCAAGTAACCTCTACATTTGCCCTCCATTTTGAGTCATGGAGGCTTTAAACCAGTTCTTACTGAATTATGAAAGTATTCACCCTTTCCCCTTGTATTCCACAAGGATAGAAAATTAATACAATTGTGATTGCCCTTCCTCAGTCTCTCTTTTCCCTTCAGGCTTATAGATACACTGTCTCATATTTCAGATGTGTGCAGGTGTCTCTTTCCTCTGGCATTCAGGCCTTAATTAGATAACTTAAATTACATGTTCAACTACTTGTTCAACGCTTTAGAAACCTGCTCTTTTTATGTCTTCTGTCGCTCTTCTTGGAGCAACAGAGATCTTTAGAAGATGATCAGGATTGTAGCTGAGCTTTCTATCCTAGCAATACAAAGCTTTGCCAAGACCCTCTTCAAAAGGTCTCTCTCCTCTGGATTTTAGTGTGGGTGTCACCAGCCCTCATTTTTATTAAAAAGGTGTAACAGTATTGTATAATATATGTGGCTCCATTTTTTCCCCCAAAAGATTACATATGTGGTTTGGTGACTGAAATTGGAACACCACATGTTCCTGCAATCTGTCCATCTCTGACAGCTTCGTTTCTTTATTCAGTGGCTGCTCTGGTGCTTATAGAGGTGTCAGAAGAAATTGTCTATCATACGTGTGGGTTTCTCACTCGTATGAATCAGTTTTATCACAGCTCCAGAGCATCCACAGAGACAGTGCTAACTGCTTTGTTTTTAATTATAAAGTCATTCTTTGTGTTTCTCGATACATTCAGCTGTGCAGCCAGTCATAGAATCACCTTGTTCAAAATTTAGAATATCAATATTAAAATTTATCTATCTTTCCTTTGATCTCTGAAGTTCTCAAAAGGGTCTCTAGCATTTATCCCATTTACCATTCATCTGTTTCTAAGGTATCATGTCTATTCCAGAAACTATCCATGTTTTAGCACATGTCACAAAGCATGTTCTCTTCACAAAGTGTCTGAAATAAAGTTAAGGCTATGAGATTTTTAATCCAGAATTGTCATTTAGTTGAAAGCCAGGGTTAAAGAGATATATATTTTTTTGACTGAATCTTAATTGCATGTCAAATAGAAACAAATTCTAGGTATTTACTTGGGAATACAAAACAGTCAAAAAAACTGAACTCAAGCTCTGAAGAAAATATAAATCTTTGTCAAGGTTTCTTATAGTTTCTTAATGTATCTGAAGGGCTATTTCTTTGCCCAGAGTTTCAAGTTTCATTCTAAATAGAATTCTACCACTTTTAAATGTGTGATTCCTACTCCTACTTGTCTTTTGACTGTTTTTTTTCTGTTTTTGAAAGTTCTTTGAATGTTCCTGAAACACACTTCCATCAAGTGATACCCAGTAAATTTCTAGTACCCATTTCCCCTTTAGTCTTCCATTTGATCTATGATTTGGTGGAGGATGATAGTGTTTCAAGTAATAGGAAATATATCTTTCATGCCTCATCTTAAACCTATTATGAATGATAGATTTGCCCTAGCATCCACAAATTTTCATCAATCACACTTACTTTATAATTTCAATTTTTCAAAAATGAAGTAGTTCCAATCTGCTTGACATTTTAACCTGTCGCAACAATCAGAATAAAATCTTCTGGCTTCAATACCCACTTTACTTTGCTTTTTTAACACTGAAGAAGTATGCACAGTAGATGTGATATGTAGGATGGTATGGAGAGGCATCTAACTTTGATAGTTAATTTTCATCCAATCTTAGAGCCACTTAATGAATTAGTTGTCCTTAAATGAGTGTCTGCAGCCCCTGAAGAGAAACTGCAAAGGCAGACTGGTGCTTTTGAAGGCCTTGAGTCTAATGCCTAAAACTAAGCATAATGTGAAATCAGGTGATTTAGAGTTTATGCAATGGTATGTGTGCCCTGCCCACAGGCTGGAATGGTTCAAAAAGTGAACTGTCCAGATCAGTATGTTTAAGGGCCATCCTGACAGGAGTCAGTTAATTTGCTACAGAAGCAAACTTTTTAGCGAAGTCAATGTACAAAACTTATGCCAAATAACTGCAACCCAAAAATATTTTAGTATCTTCCAGCACACTCCCTCCTAAACCCTCTAAAAATAATCCTTAATTGCTCCAGCTGCAAATGGCGTCAGCGTGATTATTCTGCTTACATCATTCACATATAGTTTGTATGTTTATACAAAACTTTCTGGGCTTTTATAAGATGACTTTTGTAACTCCATAATGTTTGAATAGAAAAGTAGCATAGAAACTGGATGAAGTTTATATATGACAAAAATTACATATACACAAATCCTCAGAGCAATCTTTCATCCATGGCTCCTACTATGAGAAAACTTTTCTGCTTAGGTTCTCTAATGGTACTTATTTTCAAGGACAGCTATTCTTACTTTCCAACACTCGGCGCTTACGCTGTAAATCAAGACCCATGACTGAGAGGTATCCACTGTAAAGTCATTTATAGGAGTGACAGCAATATAATAACTAATCAACCAGTGTTGATGAACTGTTATTCCTGGCTAGCACTACTACAACCATCTGGCTGATACTCATTGTTCTCCACCTCATTCTTGCCCTTTTATTGTCCTCCTCCACCTTTTCAACCCTAGCCAACTCCACTAATATAGCAACAAATTTACTGGCAAGGTCTGCAACAGCTGAGCCCATCCCAGTTGATTTGTGCCAGTCAGCCAGCTGGTGAGCTGGAAATGATCTGAGAACTGGCTGTAATGCCATTTTACAGGCCAAAAAGAGACTCTGCAGTATTTGCCTTAGAGAAGTGTTTTTCCCTTGCTATGACATTGCTTGCTGATCATGGTTATTGGCATAGAAAAGTTAATATGGAGGATCGAAAAGAGAAACATAAGGGAACCCACTAACCGACTTAGGGAACTGTGCTTGTAGAATAGAAAAGTATTTTCTAAAACTGAGTGAAGAATTCTGCAAAATACAAAATTGAGAATGAATGTTAAAACATTTCCCTCATTTCCATACTTTATATAAGACTGGTGGGCAAATAAATTGATAACTTTAGTCTTTGTGCTATGGAATACTTCTAGTTTTACTATGCATACATTCTTTTCTTTTGCTATCTCCACTGCTTGTCTTAAAACCTCTATTTTCTTACTCTTCTGCTAAATTTCTGTTCTGCTACATTTATTTTAGTACATGTTTAGGAAAAGTTATGGAGCAACTTTGTTTAATTTAGGTGTCCTTTTCCAATCCTGGAAGTGTTTGTCTCTCCTCAGATCTGTTGGCATAGAGCTCTAGTGACATAAAAATATGTTCTTAGAGTTTTGGTTACCTCAGTGCTTCAATTTATATTGTTCCAATACACTGAGTGATTGCCCACATTAATAAATTATGAAGTCATTTGAACCTGATCTCCCCCAGCAAGGTGATTGCCCAGACATTCAGTTAAGGTCATCAGACTCTCTTCCACTTTAATAAATATTTAATTTTAATCTATATAGCATGGAATAGCTTGAACAGTGTTGTGTTCCTTGATGATTTTTTAGGAGAAATTTGAAATCAAGCTTTTAAGTCCAATGAGTGTTTAAGGGTAAAGCAGGTAGGTTAATATAATATTGAAGGAAAGCCTTTCTAAGGATGAAGTTATGTCTGACCCAAATTAACAATAATTATTAACTGCATAGCTCCATATCACATACTCCAGTAAGTTCTTGATTTCATCATCAACCTCTTTAAGGAATTTTTATTTTTACAAACAGAACATACTGAGAAAATCAGGTTGAGGTTGAAAATGAGTTAGGGTATGCCCCCTTGGTAAGAGAGGGAACACGCGTCTAAATGAAAAATAGTAACAATAATAAAAACCATAAAAGAAACAATCAAGAAAACTTCTGTGATTTAAAATCATCAAACTCACCACTGTGCTTATGCATTTCCCAAAGACACTGACAGTTCTAGCAAACGTATCCCCAGTTCTCAATGTCTTGTTATCCTGATGGGGAATCCGAAAGTGTTTTAAATCTTGATGAACTTCACAGGGAATAGGTAATTCCAACCCAGCTGATGTTTCTATGGGCACTTCACAAAATATGTGTAATTTCTCAAGGAAAGTGTGTCCTGTACAAATTGTGATGTAAGTCATGGAGCAATGAAGTTGCTAGTTAAACCACAGTGGCAGTCTGTCCCCCTTGCAGATTTCTGTGGGATTGTGGAATCAAGTCCCTGGGGGAACTCTGAGTGTGTTACTCAGGCATAGTCTGAGCTCTGTGTCTCAGGAATACTGGTATGTAACTTGCTTGCTCAGGGTATAATTGCCTTTAGAATCTACTTACAAATTCTGTACAGTAATGAATTTTCTACAATAAATTACTGAGGTCATTTGTATCTACCACAGTCCCAGTATGATAATCACTGAATTGACTTTCACCTTGGTATGATGCTTGGTATTTAAAAACCAGCTAATTTTTCGAAGCTTCAGAAAAGAGAAAACCCATACTTTTGACCACTAGCCTGCTATTCTAATCCCTAAAACATCATGAGAGTCTATCTAAAAGAAAAAAAATCTGTTCTCACTTAATCTGTAATGAATACAAGAAAATGAAGAAACTATAGCATTTTTTTTAACATCAGAGATTGTATAAAATACTGCATCTGCGGCCCAAGTGCCAGCGCTTTGTCCTGGGATTTCTGCCAAAACAGGAGGCTGTTCGGTGGTAATTAACATTTCTCATCCCAATATCATTGTTGATGAGTCCCCACACAGTTTCAAGTACAGCTGCCTGCTACAGTAGTTCATTATGAACACAGGACTTCTGCTGACTCTCTTTCCTTCTGCTCTACTTATCATGGGCACTTTACATTTCTTCAAAAGAATCACACAGTTTCCTTCCTGACAGACTTTGTGAGGTAGCCCCATCATCTCTTATTTGAAGACCTGCATATTGGTTTTGGCTTGATCCGTGTGAGTTCTTTTTTGCCTTTATGACATCTTTCAGTTTTTGTTTGGATCTGTTGGACTTCATTTATTACTGGGCTGATGCCACCTTGAGCTAGATATCCTTCATCCCTTTTGTTAAAGTATTCATCCATCCAGTTTGGTGGTCAGATTAGCTAGATCAGATCCTGATGCATTTCAGCCTGGCTCTTCTGAAATTCCCTGGCACTGCTTCTCTGCAGGCACTTGGAAGCTTTGCTAAAACTAAATGGAAGGCTAAGCAATTACAAGTGATGTAGTGATGTGAGCAACTGTTCTTGAGGACACATTATATAAATGGTCAGCATGAAACACAGCAGTAACTAGCTAGGATGAGAAAATGGCTTAGAAAAACAGAGGCTTGTTATTTTCCTCTAAAATTGCTAATAGAGAAATCAAACTGTATTATTCAGCTTCTTGATTCTGCTGGAGTTGTTATTACTTAATAATTGATCTAGCCAGGGACCAGAGTCTGTGCTTCAGCAACATACCTGTTTCAAACATTTTTTGATCTAAGCATAGATGAGAGAGAACAACAAAATACAAAGGGAGTTTAAGGAATTGTAGACAAAAATCTGGGCAGTTTTACAGGACACCTTTCTAACAGGATAGCAGTCTAAGCACAGAATTCTTTCTTAAGGTATTTTAGAAAAAGAGAACAACCAAATTATGATGTTCAGCAAACTTGACAGATTAGCAGGGGTAGATGATCTTTCAGGAGTGGAGGCAGAAGCAGCAAGGTAGGTGAAGCTAGGTCATGTGTGCTTTTTAAAGCAGAGTCAAATTATTATTATTATTTCGAAGAAAATGAAGGGGTGACCTACAAAACTTATCTTTGCATCACTTCTCTCAATGGAATGAAAACCGATCTGTTATGGTCAAAGAAGGGTTCTTATATTTCTGTCTGGCAGCAACATTCTCCTTCTTTATTAGAAAATGGTACACCCAACTATGAAAAAAATAGTATAGAATTGACAACAGGAATAGTGGTACAAGTTGCAAAGTAACTTTGACAAACATTGTTTCAATGAATCCTGAGAAACAGGTAAGTGATCATTTCTTAAATGTATTGGGGGAAATGGGGAAAGAACTCCGACATTAAGGAAAAGGACAAAAACTAATGAGGACACCTCCTGAATCTAGATGACAGAAATCCAGAATGTATTCCTATATGGCTTTAACAGATGTGCTGTAATTTAGCTTGGAAATAATTGACTGTAAAATGCAGTCCAGTTAGGCCACATGGGTTTCAAGCCTGCCCAGAGCTTTAAGTGTGGATATATGAATTATTGCCTTAAGCTGTAATGGATTCTACTGTAGGACTAATAATGTTTGAGAAATGCAACCTTCAGGTGCAATAATACATATTGAATATTTATTTCTTCTCAAGCAATATGTCTCTCTCTAAAAAGTCTCCAAGCATGAAGGAAGAGAAAAGGGTACGTCAGGGATCTGGCACCAAAGAGAACTTGATAACTGACTTTATTGTGATAACTATTAACTTCTCATGTTTTGGAATTGTTAGTGAAGGGAGGCTCATCAATCATAAAGCATCCACTTGGACCCTTTAAATGTCCAAAGACCAGCACTTAATAAGAATCTCGCTCAAAGCAATTAAATACAGCGAATAAAAACAACTCAGTGTCCCTGAATTCTGAGTATTTTTAGAAAATAGTATTTCCATGACTTTCTGATTCCATAATAAAAGGAAAAAAGGAAAAAGAAGCATTAATGTGCATCCAGTTTACTTCCAAATAACAACAATTACAATAACTGTAAAACTAGATACTGTAGGTAGTTCTATGGTGCTGGAGGAGACAGAAAAAGAAAGTCTTTTGAAAGTCTCAGAACAATGTCTGTTACACAGGTTTCATATGGGAATCAACAAATCCTTCCACAGGAATTTACATGCTTTCAATGTCATTAGTGAAAACTAAGGACTTAGTAAAACCCCTTAGATCTCAATTCTGCAGTATAGTCCATATGCAGAGCCCTAATGTCATCAGCAGATGATTTGGAGAATCATGCCCACAACTTCACAGGTCTCTTGAGAAATTTTTATACTCACACTAAAGCTATTTCAAGAATGAGTGATGCCACTCAACAGTCAAGAGAAAAAGCAGATTTTTTTTTCCTGCTATCATTTTGATTGAAATGACTCAGCCCTGCTGAAAGCAATAAAAATGAATCAGACATATTTATGAGGTAAGGACTCTACAGTGTCGGGAGTCATTAAGATCTTTCATTTCTCTTGTTCAAATCAAGGTACCTGTCATTCTCTCTTGAAGCTCCTGCTGCTTCATGGAGCACCCACTAGTCTCAAAGAAAGGTTCTTTTCATAAAGAGCAATAAGATTTTGTCATTTTATATCTGGGACAACTAGTTTTGACAGGATAAAATCTTGTTTAGGGCTTTGAATTATTTCAGACATTTTCAGGTTTTTTGTTGGCAAAAAAAAAAAAGAGAAGCATTAAGCCTTACTTTTGAGACTATGTTTGCATTGAGCACCTATTTTCAAATTGGTTAAAGCCTGAACTAACTACCAGCACCTGACTGAGAAGAGGTTCTGTAATAGTCTGAGGGAGTTTCCTCTATTGTTAGAAAATGTTTTTCCCATTAGCATATTCTTTCACAGATTCTGACGCAGAAATAAAAAAAATCTACCCAAAATCTGTTTACAGTTAAAAGTGTACCATGGATGTTGACCATTAAAACTTTCTTTAAGGCAAGGGAGAATGGTCTGAAAAGCAGGCTTGCTCTAGTACATGCTTCACCCTTCGCTATGGACATAGATGAAAGTACCATAATGTATTATGTTGCTTGAGGCTGTGAATATATGCTTTCTCCTAAGGCCAAAGGGTACAGAAGCCCTGAGATCAGTATTTTCTGCCACTATCCCCTCAGGTAAAAAGAATCTCTTCTCCAAGAAATACTGGTGAAGAGTGCAACATGTCAGGAACATTCTCTATGCCTGATTCGGGATTATTTGCCTCCTTTGATAGTTTTCCCATGTTATTCCAGATGGCACATCCTCAAAGCTCCCGTGGTTGCTTTACATCACAGACAAAGATATGCAACACATCCTCAAATTCATAAAATTTAAATATTGTACTAATGAGCCACATAATAGCCTTTATACTGCTGTGGTCTCTTACATTATTTGAATTGAAAAATACAATGAAACCAAATAATTATGACCTGGCTCCAGATGCACACCACATGGGGCCTAGGGGAGACCTATGGCCAAGTGCTGTATGACTTGGACAGAAGCCAGGCAGTGCTTCTTGTCCTAGGACTAAAAGATGTTCTCTTGCCCTGTTTTAGTTTACAACATAGACATAACCTTACACTCACAGACTAGTATTCCAAATGCCAGAGGGTGATTTTAACTCTCAGTTATCCAGGATCTCCACAACAGGAGGAGGCAGCCTGAGAACACCTCCTCACACCCACCACAATCATCACAGAATTATTCTTCAGAGGGAGCTGTGAAACTAAAGTATCTTTCCCCACCTCTTATCAATACGAAATAAATGTTTTAGATTTATGCTTTGCACACATTTAAAATACACGAAGCCAAACACTATGTTTATTCTCAAGAGTTTATTATGTATCTGTCAAATGCAATGCATTTTTAATGTGCAATTAAATGTTTTGATAAAAAATACATAAGCGTAGTGTTGCATCATTCAAAAGCTTTCACTGTACAGTATATTCTAACTTGATTTTGAAAGAGAAGTGCTAAATTCAATGAAATTGTTAACAAAACTAATTAAAATTGCTAAGCTTCACCTCTAACCAATGAAAAACCATCCATTTGCAAAATGAACTGTTATGTGACTATTTTTCTTTTTAAATTTTTGCATTAAAAAGCTAGGGAAGGGTAAAGGATAGCACTTTAATATGTTACATCTTTCATCGAGAAGCAACATGTTTCATAAGATGTAGGAAGCTCATTTTGATCTGATGCAGGAGCAGACAGACTGCCTGAGCCCCTCCTGTGTTTCTGAGGAATTCTCTGTTGGGATCACAGGTTGTGACCCTCTCATGAAAGAAAGCAACTAACTTTCTCAAGTTGCCAGGGGAACGTGATGAAGGAGACACGACTTTATGCCTATATAGGCATATTATGAGAAGCCTCTGTTGGGAAAGGGATCTTCACACACTGCTTTGGTGGTGTGTTCCCTCAAGGGATGTTGAATTAGATAAGAAAAACTTTTAGTAATATGTTGGCAACACAAGAGTCAAGTCCTTATTCTTCTTTAGTAATCACAACAGTCCTGCATTTCCATAACATCTGTTACAGGCACCCATTGCAGTGTACAGTCTCCTCATTATGCCCCATTAATCCTCTTTTTGTGCGGAATAAATTGAGGCACAGAAAGGGTTTGCTTTTAAATCATGCCCCCAGTCCACATCAGACACACAAATAGGATCCAGAACTGATGAGTACTGTTTTATATACTTGGGGCAGGGGGAGTGGTGTGTAAACAAAAATGGAAGAAATTAGTTCCTTTTCAAATAATTAGCAGTCTCGAATTTATTATTTGTAGATCACTGACTTTATTACATGAGGACTCTGATCTCTTCTCTGTGGTGACCAGCGACAAGACCTGAGGGAATGGCCTGAAGGTGTGTCAGGGGAGGTTTAGGTTGGATATTAGAAAAAGGTTCTTCACCAGAGGGTGGTTGGACACTGGAAGAGGCTCCCCAGGGAAGTGGTCACAGCACCAAGCCTAATAGAGTTCAAGAAGCATTTGGCCAACTGCAGGGCACATGGTGTGACTCGGGGATGGTCCTGTGCAGGGCCAGGATTTGGGCTCAATGATCCTTGTAGGTTCCTTCCAACTCAACATATTTTGTGATTCTGTGAATATTAGAAATGATACAGGAAAGACACAGGTCCTGCGATCTGAGACACAGAAGACCAACATTCAGCAGTGTTAAACATTGTTTAATGGAAGGGAGTTTTGTTCTTCTTCCTCAGATTTCCTGATTACTTGTTATTTCTAATTATTTCAGAAATCACATTCTTGAGAATTTTCAATTAGTCATGAGAAATAGAGTCAAAGTATAAATAGAATTCACTCCCTGAAATGTTCATTTATATCTGGAGATAGAAAGAGCAGTGCTGCTGAATAGAGAAAAAAATGGAACTTAGTCATTCTTAGTCTTAGAAATAAAGGTAGAATTCCCTTTGGTTCCTTACCATGGCAATGACAGCTGTTCTAGAAATGCTTTGGGGCCAGAAGTTGCCTCTAGGAGAGAGGAAGAAAAAGGTTTCTATTTTGAAACTGAGAATACAAACTTGGTATTTATTGTTCCACTATCTTGTTCAATTGCTGTAAACAATTTTCCAGGATTGAATTCAACTATTACAAGTTCAGAGACAGATAACATACAAGATAGGATTAATGAGATTCACCTAATTGGTGGAGATAACATACTGAATAGCTAGATATTTTATAGTAGTGCTGATAAACAAGATCAATAGTACAGCCAGAAAAGTGGAAAACTGGTATCATCATCGTTTATCTGCCATGTAATGTAAGCACTTGTCATCATGATATATCTTCAGAGAGGCAATATTAATCCATTCCCTACACCAAAATCCAGAAAATTCACTTCTCTGTAAAATACAAATACTCTGCTTACTCACAGAAGTGCTTTACTAAATCTTAATATCCCGAAATGGCAGAAACAAATGCAGTTGAAATAAAGATGTAAAAGAGAACAGCAGCAGGGGTAAACACAAAACATTTACGATAATGAAAGAGTATGAATTAGAAAATTCAATGGATAGAAGCAAGCAAGCACTGTAACAAGTAAATAAATAATTAGTGGACAAAGGAAGAATAATAACAGTTTCTTAAAGACAGTAAGCAAGAGGCAGAGAAGGAAGAAACAGTTTATCCTCTTAGCCATCCATGATAGTGGGAAATTGGAGCTGATAGATTAAAAAGAATAGCATTAGACATTAAATAAACACTGTGGGTTCATTTAAGGAATGGAGGTGGAGATTTACTTAAATCAGGAATCAAAATCAGAGGGATAATAGACAAGGAATTGAAAAACACAGATAATGTTTGAACTTTTAACTAGATCAGAACTGCTAACTAGATTAGAAAAGCTTAGACATCTGAATAGTGATCTGCATCCTTCAGTAAACAGGTGAAATAATTGAAAACTTTTTTTATAGCAGAGAGTTATTAGGATCTAGAAACTCAAAGCACATTCTATTGTGAAAAACACATTGAAGACCTCTACTCAGTATATGCCAGTCAACCAAGCAAACAACATGATAATGGGTAACAATATAACCATATTTTAACATGATCATACAAAGTCAAGGGTATGCCTCCTACTGGCATATTTTGTTCTGTAGATTTTTGCTTCAGCTCTGAAAGGATAATAGAGAAAGAGATGGGTCTCGAAGATGAGGATGAGAAGAATGATAAGCTGGAAAACAGTCTCATATGAAGTACCAAGGGAAAATGGGGTATTTAGAACATACATTTTGACCAGAAAACTTAGTGCTTTAAGAGGCAACATCATAAAAATTGTTAAATATATTGATAATAATAAGGGTATGACTAATAAAATATATAAAAAGGCAAGATTTTGAAAAGAATTTCAGTTTCCATTTTTCAGGACATAAAGCAATCCCTGCTTATAGGGGTTAGAAGGAAATTGTATAGCTGACAACTATCACTTTTGTTGTACATGAGTACATGAGTCACATGTCTTATGGAGTATTTCCTGAATACAGAAAGCTCATTAGTCAGGTCTACTCTGAGCTCATTGGGTCATGTTATTTCTTCATTCTAGTGTATACCCTGTTGATACTTAATGAAAAGCAAGGTCAGTGACAAATCACAGACCAGTATTCTTAATGTAGAATGAACCTTTTAAAGATATGAACCTCAGCTCTGAAACTCACTGAATATGGGGTGGGCTTTATCTTATGAGTGAACTGCTTTGCTAAAAAAAAGTATTTCATTGATGCAGCTTAAATTTGTGATACAGCTTATAAAGGCCAATAGATACAGTGTCCTGTAACTATCAAACAAGTCTGTAATTTCTAAGATGTACCGTGCAAAAACTGACCATGAGGGAGCTTAGGGCATCCTTGTATTTCATCGAGGTGAATCCTCACAGACTAGTTTGGCAAAAAATGCAATGCTACTGCTCCATTACGTGTTGTTAAAATTACATCAAAGGCCAAATCCTTATGCAGTGGAGCTTTGTATTCCCTAGCTGCTGTGTTGGCTGGTTCAATTCCATAGCCAGGTCTTTCTTAGATAACCTTATCCGTGTCTGCCACAACACTTGCGGCAAAAAGCCATGAATTTCCTATTCCAATACTTCCATGCTAGCTGGACCTTTCATCAGCAGATAACATCTGTGACCTGACTAAGAACTGAGAAAGCTGATCCTGTGGCAGTCTTTAAAGGCAGCTAAAACAATGTAATTTTTGATAATAGGCATCCTTGAGTGCTTTCATCTCCGGTGGTGTCAGCCCAATCATCACCTTTTCACTGTTGTGTTGCTTTAGTGCAGCTTTGTGTCTCTCGTCAAAATGCAGCTACATGACATATTTTGGTTTGCAATGCTGACTGTTTGATTTCACACATTGTCTCTCATTCATGCGTGTCAGTAGTACCTTACATTTATATAGTTGCTGTCACAACCTGTTTTCATGTTACCCACTATCAGAGCTTGCTTCACAGCTGTAGGGGTTGTCCTTGTTGGTAAAGCAAAATACATAAGAGATAGGTGAGATATCCACCTTCTTAGATGCTCTTTTGCTGGAAGCCTTAGAATGAGTAGCATATGTAACCTGTCTCCCAAATTCCAACCAATGCAAACAGCTACAAAAAATACTGCACTAACTTAGGCTGAATTTGACATGCAGGTTACAGGGATCATGACCAATCTCTTTTATCAGTTAAAGAAGTTTCCTTAATACTAGACTGTGCTGACTTGACCATATATTTTCCTGTCTTTTTCATCTGCTCCAGCTCATGCATTCTTTAAATACTATACCTGATTTCCACTGCAAGAGCAGCCACTATGTGCAAGAGGAGCATGGAAGTTATTGCTATTGTTTGTAACCTACTTCTCCTGACCTAGCTTCTGCAGTTTTTAAATTAATTTTCTTAATCCTTTACTTCTCTAATGATAGTCTGACAGGAACAGCACAAATATATCTTTTACAAAATATTCTCTTTTGCTATACATTCTTCATTGTACTCAGGCAAACAAATTACATCGTTGCTTGCTCCAGCTAAGCTTCAAAGCAATGGGATAAAGTCACAGAATCACAGAACGGTTGAAGCTGGATGGTTGCTCTGGATGTCATCTGGTCCAACCTCCTGCTGAAGCAGGACCACCTAGGGCCAGTTGCCCAGGATTGTGTCTGTATGACTTTTGAATATCTCCAATGATGGGGACTCCACAGTCCGTCTAGGCAACCTGTGCCAAGGTTTGGTTATCCTCACAGGGATATAGTGTTTCCTTGTGTTCAGCTGCTTTTCCTGTTTTCTCAATATGGAAATGGGACAGAAGGAGGATATTGAATTGGACACCTCTGAATATGATTTCTTACATATTTTTATTATTCTTTTGTTTCCTTTGTCCTTTTCCCTTTTGTTGATATACAAGTGTACATTCAAAAAAATCCTTTGAATGGAATTGTTATCACAACACTGCCAATAAATATTGAAACATGTAATGACTAATTCTGAAATTACTTTTTAATGGTTTGACTTGATTTATTTAAATTCAAGTAAAGAAGAGATTAAAGCTTGATATTAAAAAATGACTCATTATTACAAAAGAATAGTAACATAATTCAGGTTTGTTAATTTAGTTTTATAATTGGCAGAGAAAGTTCAATGCAAATAGACATAGCTTAATAGGCAGAATAAAGAAACCAGAAAGGAATGTTTCAAAGTAAAATGTTAATGTGGGAATTATTTCTGGTAAATCTGAAAAGAGAAATAGAAACCTTCTTTTATGTAAAAGAAGATCACCAGTGTGGGATGTTAGAAAATGAAAGTAGATAAGACATTTTCCTGCTAGTAATTGAAGAATTGATTTGCAGAAATTAAAAAAAAAAAAAGTGACCCATCATAGTTTAGCCAAACCCAATATAAAATAATTTCGAAAGCAGCTGTCAGAATATTTGCTTACTATTGTCTTCTTGTATTCACTAATTTTGCTTAAATAGGGAAATTAGAGGGCCAAGCTATGAAGAAGTAGGCAGTATATAGCAAAGTGGGATTTATGGACATCATATCACCAGTGGAAGCCATTTCCTCTCTTCAAATTTCCTCAGGTTAATTATTTTTACTGTAAAATCTGTTTCCATAATAGATTTGTGTGGCTTTGATCTGCAGCCTTTGACTCTCATTACTTTTTTCTCTGAGAGATTAATGGTCTGCAGAATAACTGGGGTTTGGTGTAGAGAGAGGGGGACTAATTTTTATAGTACTTATATACCATAAACAAGTCTCCAGTCAGGGCCTTTTTCAATGATAAACTGCCCAGTATACCACTTATCCCCTGACATGGCACTTTATTGAGTCCCTAGTCCCATTTGTGACTTTGCTTTCTTGTGTAGACAAGTGCACATCCCTCTGCATGCTTACCCAAACTGCTTTTTAAAAAATGTATTGTTACTAGCTGTGCTTTTATGAGTCAGTAGTTAGCCTTCACCTAGAATTTTTACAAAATGTTGGCTTGCAGATGTTAGAATGGCAAAGCCCCTTCTGGTGGACTTTAATCTTCAACTGCCCCTTAGGCCTAAGTGTGAAAGGAAAACTGAAGTACTCAGAAAATAAGTTATATTGGGCAAAAAGCCAAATGGAGGATCCTCCACATAACTCTGCTAGAGCTTATGAGGATGAGATATATGAACAAAATATTACCTCTCTAAAATGATGCTTTTATCCCATCCAAGATGCAAATAAACAGTCCCAATGGGAAGGTTACTAAAAGGATGGCAATAGAGGTTTAACTGGAGCTTGGCAGGGTCTGAAGTACTGCTTAAACAAATTACAATGCAAAAAAAATAATGTGAGCAACTTAGAAACAGTATGAGCTCCTGCAAAGAGTGCAAAAAAAAAAAGGAGGCATGGATCCTGCAAATCACCAGGCTTTGGTAACAAAAAAAAAGACAAAGAGAATAGAAGACTGTAAATCTGTGAGGGAACGTCAGATGCTAAGTGATTTTTGCAGCTTCCAAAAATTCTCTTACTCATCAGCCCAGTAACTGGGTCCATTTATATTGCCAAGAGTTCTCTGTCTTGGTCAGACAAGTGCCTGTTTTTATATAGTCTTTTTTAACCTTTTTTTCCTCCCAATCTGTACTTTCTTGCAACCATCCATACTGAGAAAATGTTTGAGCTATAAACATATGGGATAATTTTCAGTTGTGGTAATATAATGTATTTTTCAGTAGTAATTAAGGGCTTCTTCACTGTATGAGACCATTAAAGAGAGGGGACATCTCAAGAACATATCTAAGACCTGATTTTCCCTTTGGAGATGTATTTCCAAGCATTGATTACAGGGGAGCCTACAACGACACACCTATAAACATAGGACCCAGTCAGGTTCCTGAAGTTCTTCTGGATAAACTCATACTAAGACTTGAGTGTTCATATTTCCTTGTTTTCTTTGTTGTATTTCTGTACAAGAAAAGAGGATGTAGGTCAAGAGTGTTTTGTAGGTAACACAGACTTAATCATGGCAACTAAACTCACAGTCACTGTTGTAAACATTCAGCTACTTCTCTTGAAGTTTTATTGCTGGCTTTCCTCTTTCTAACTTGGCTTAAGTTCAGTGTTGTGAGAATATGTGCCTAATAAGAAAAGCTCACACTGATTAGTAACACACATTCATCAGAAATTCTAGTTTCATTGACTCTGGATACAATTTTAATCAATATGTATTTAAGTTTTATACTTTGTGCTGCACCCATTTCTGTTGAACGTTAATTTATGGAAAAGATTTTACAGAAGACAAGCATGAAATTGAAAAGTGTAAAATGAGCTAAGGTTGCTACTTCATCACTTTAAATAATACCACAGACCTCCAATTACCCAATAGGAGAGAAATAATAAAGGCTGTATATAATGCTGTAATAGATTTTACACAGATAAGGCAGCATTTTTCCTCAAGCAATAAATCATTTCAGCTCTTCATGGCCACCAAAACAAATCTCATGTTAATCCAGTAAGGTTTATCACAAACCAAAATGGCATGAATGGTATATATTACTTGTTTCATTAAAATCTGATTATATTATTATGTAGAAATCTAATTTCTCTAAGTACCTCATTATTCCTTATTTCATCTGCCAAGTGCAAGTGTGATCTTATTGTGAGAGTGAATTAAGCCAAGGCATAATAACCAGATTGATATCCTGAGCAAAAGTCACACTATGATGAAAGTTTCATTCTTAAGAAATGTACAGATGGCTGTGTTAAATGATCCACAACAAGTGTATGTTTNATATGAAATTATGAAGCTGATCTATCTCCTCAACAACAGCTTTACATTGAAGTGGTGTTGACTTTATGAGATTTTTTTACCCATTGACATGTAAGCAGATGTAATCAGAGTATGACTGTTCTGTGACCAATTTAGTGCACTTAGAGCTTGCTGTGGAATTAAAAATATGGGTTTTGTACTTTTTTCTTTGGTAAAAATGGTCAAGTCCTGTTATCCAAATACCCATTCTCACTGAAACCTACATATTGTCCCCACTGCTAGTCCTTAAACTGCCAAAAATTTCAAGAAAAAGGGAATTGAAATTGCTACACAGTTACAACACATAATAATTATTATCTGCCATTATATTACACCTGTCTCATTATATTATTGTGCCTTATTGTACTATTTTTGCCTCTCCTCAGTCTTTTACCTCATTTGGATCATGAGGGCGGTGTTTAAGAAAGTAAATGTTTTCACTTACGGGTGATTAGCTCAGACTGTTGGTGTAATCATTTGTCTTCAGCTCTTTTCTCCTTCTGTCTGGAGACTGATAGTTTCAAAGAACTAGTCAGTTATGAAAAAGCAAACTCACATACACTGTTGAAGCATATCTTTCTCTCATATGGCCATTTCATGCAGCCAGGAGATATATTTGAAAGGTGATGCTCTCTGGCTACTAAATGTTTTTAACTATGCATTGCACTCCTATTGCACCTTCAGAGAAATGATGCTGCAACATTGATTTCTTGGACCAACAGCCAAAAAACCATCTGCTACAAGGAACCTCTTTTCATGTCAAATAATCAGTGCTTCATATTAAGACATAGCATGCATTTTGCAGGTCTGAAGCCTTCAAACATGAAAACAACAATTCTAATATTTTGCTTTCAAAGCTAATTAATTCTCTCATTTAATCTTCCAGTGAGAGCATGAGCTTCTTACAACATTGGAGGACTTTTAAAAATTTAAGGTAATGAAACTGTTTGATCTTCTCAGATTCTTATAATATTAATCAAGAACAAACCTCTAATGAAATGTGGATATTGGAAATGGAGAGGGGAGAAGTAGGTATATGAAGATCTTCAGCTGCCATGCATAGATACTACTTCATGGGTATGGCTTAAGCAGAAATTACTTCACATGAGGTTCTGTCTTAATTTTTTTTGTAAAGTATAGTGTGATAAGACATGATGGACATATAATTAAAGCTTTGCTTGTAACAAAAGAAGAGACAGAGGAATCTTTGGTTTTAAATTCCTTACTATTCTGCCATGTCTTATCAAACTTTCTATATGGAAATCCCCAGCTTTTAATAGAAATCATAAGATATTTCAGATAACAATAGCAAAAATTCAATCCAATAAAATATCTTGTAGTGCTATGACTTTGTTATAACTACCTTTGTTCTTCAGCTAGACTAAAATTTCTTCAGGTCCTAGAGTCTAAGAGAGCTTTATGATTCAGTCAACAGTTACATTCAGCATATATGACAATGCATTTATATGTGTCTATACATATTCAGACATATTATATTAATAAAAAATATGAAAAACCTAGAAATGTACTAAAATACATATAATCATTAAATATGTTGCCTATCTTACAGTGTAGATTTCATTATTCTTCTGTCAACAGTGTGTTGATATCTTGTTCCACTGTAGAATTATTTTTCTGTCAGTGTTTTTGCCATTGTGCCAGTTTCTGTGAAGTATTTCTATGTGAACCATTTCTTTAGTTTCTGTCTCAGTGGTCACAGGATTTTGTCCTTCTCCTCTTGTGTAAACGTTCTGGGGAGAACCATGAAAGGTAGAAAAGTGTAATGTGGCTAGAATGCAAAATCTAGATAAGTAATTTCACCATCATTACCTTTCCCACTCTCTCTTAACTATTATTATCTCATCTGTCTGTGATCCCAAAACACTTCACATTATAGGAGTTATTAACATTACAATCGTCACTGGCAAGCAGAAAAATGTGAATTGTACAACACCAATTGCCACTACCTATTACCTAAACAGGAATGTGAAAGAACATTAGAGTTAAGAGGGAAACAAAATCACAGTTTGCATGATATCCACCTGTGCAGAATAGTGACCTAATCATCCAGTGACCCAGACTCCCAAACAGGTTACAAAGAGAGTAGCAGAAAATGCAAGTTATAGTGAAGTAGGGAATTGTGATGGACATCAGTTACCTTGAAGTAATAGCCCATGAAGATGTTAGTAGTTTTGATTAACTCCTCTCTCAGTAAGAACTGCCTGAAATTAATTCTCATTTATTTATGTGTGGTGTCTAATAAATACGAGTGGAAACATTACACATCATATATAAATATGTGATTCACCTCAGTCCTGCTGAATATCTAATCACTCTTGTGCTAGAAACTTTAAGGTGAGAGCCAGGGCAGAGTGTTGCAGTGGGATATACAGGAGAGCTGCTGTTCTCACAACAGGGTCCAGGCCTATTCTGCTCCCACTGAGGGGCTGCTGAAGATTTTTGTTTCTGCTCTGGGTGCTTTTACCTGATGTAAACATCAGAGACAAGGTGAATGTTACAACTACTACATCTCTTCTGTAAATTATTGTCCAAAATAATTCCATTTTATTGAAGGGAGAACCCTCATCTTTTATGTTCTTAAAAGAAATGCCAAGAAAACAGTCGATTTAGGGTTTAAGAGAAAATGTCAAAACTGCATAAGTGGTTTGCTATTATTTTTTTTCTGGTGAGCTACTGAGATTCCCTATTTCACTTTTTGAGCCTTTTTATGATAGGATAAAATAACTTCAAGACAATAATAAAAAAGAAAGACTGCATCAATTTATGTATCCCTCCCTGTTAAAAGAAAATTAACTTGAAGCTAGTCAGCCTGATGGACAACTGCTATAAAATCTTCCTGTAAAGTCACTACTGAAGACTCAGATTTATGCATTCAGGAGAGATTTTTCTTAAAGAAAACTTTTAGGAGGACACGGCTCCATCATGCCATTTGCAAGACCTGAACAGCATGTCCAAAGTAATGGCACTTTATTTTGTTTAACAATTGCCTTACCAGTAGACGCTGAGCTCTCATAAAGTTTGTTAAAATATTTATCCTGTGACCCACCTTTGCCCTAGGTCATTAAGTGTTGTGTAATTCCTGCTATAGTCTTTCCATCTTTCCCATGAGAATGTCCTTGCTTAAGTTGATTGATTGCATATCTTACTTCATGGGAAGTAATTCTTTCTTATTGGTGTCAGGAAACTAATTTCTTCAATTATTTTTTTATCAGTGTCATTCTTTTCTTGTATAGCCGTCACTAACTGCAATAAAAACTCCTCATACTGGTTATTAACTCCAAATGTGATAAACTTGATTGTCTCTCCAATTTAATGAAAATTATATTGAGTTCTATTTGACTGAATTTTTTTTTCAGTTTACTGTGAAACACTGTTTTGGATAATTTGCCTGATATTATTTTTTTTTCTTTGTTAGCCATCATTCCTCTATTGGCTTGTTTTGCATAGGATTTATATTGTAAATAAGTGGGCAATGATTTGTGCAATATTCACCAATTCAAACCAGATTATTTAAATTGTGTAACCATTTCCTTCTCTCCTTAAACAAGGTGTGTTCTTCCTATAATTGCATAAAATTCTAAATATTTTTCCTCATTAAAAATAACTATAACCTTTGAGAATAAAAAGAATTCTTTAGTTATGTCTTCAGAAATGCATAGAGATTCCATTTAAAATCCATCTAGTTTTACGTAAGAAATGGTAATTTTCTTGTAGATCCTATGTTTTTTAGTAACAGATTTTTGCTAAAAAAGGATTTTCTTTTCTAGAGTCTGACTATGACAAACATACCAGGTAAACATGCAGATTTGCTTTCATTCTTTGCTGAAAAAGCCCTCCCTTTTTCTTCATTTACTTTGTGTTTCCTGCGTGACAACCCAGATCACTTCTGGTACTCACTCAGTTTGCTGAAAATTACTTGTTTGCCTGGTAGCCTGGCAGCATTTCCTTTTTTTTTCCTTTGGACAGGCAGATGACTGTCTACAAACTGTTCATATTTACAAGAAAAATGCTCATTCTGTACTAAATAATGACATCCTCAAGAGCATAAGAATGGCCATAATCAAAGATCTTTCTGGCCCATTGGTCTTCTTCAACAGTGGTTGATGGCAGAGGCTAAGCAGGCAACTCCATAGCAATCCTTGACTGATATGTTTCCCCAGATTCCAGAATATATTGGCATCCATCCTTCATGGGTCAGAAATGTTACCTCTATAGCCAATGGTACCATAAGCATCTTCATTCCTCAACCTTATCTCTTTGGCTTTTCATCTTCTGCAAAACTCGATTGCATCCTGCACTGAGTTCGCCAGTGTAATTCACTGCAAGAAAAAGGCACCTGGTGGGTTGCTTTACAAACACCCATCAATACCATGTGAGGAGTTATTACACAGCCTTGGCTTCTTTAATTTTTATTTTGTTTGGATTTTGTCTTTGCATATACTAAGTGCAGTTGACTAAACAAAACGCATAATTTTCAAGTACCCTCATTTGCAAATGCTAAGCCTTTTTCAACAGTGAAACAGTTACCTGTCAGCTGGTTTGGTGCAGTTTACTTATCTTCTAATTTTTGCTGAGGTTTGGATGGAACATAGATGTCATACCCTTCCAAATCTGGCATTGCATTGTCTGTTTGCCTTCATGTCTGCAGCATATGTTATTCTGTCATTCTTTGCCAAGCTCTTTTGGAGCTTTCCAGGAATAATAAACTAAGTTTTGCAAATTCCATGTATTTGACTAATTTTATTAGATCTGGGTGGGTTGCTTTGATGTCTACTTCATCATAGAACTTGTAAAAACTGCAGGATTATTAGATAAGCTGATAACTCCTGCTTCCCAAATTCTGTAGCCTTTTCATGTATGCAGGGCTTTTCATGGGAAGGAGTCAGTATCTTAAAGCTGTATTTTTAAATGTTTGCCTGCTTGTTTTATGACAGTGCCTTCAGAGTCTTATATGGAGAGTGTATAAGAAGTAACACGTCAATCAACAGCTTCACAGTAATCTGTTTGAAACTGAAACTTAACATTTAAACTGTTATAAAACTAACCTGGTCTTCTATTACAAATAATATGCATTTTATAGCTTCTTCTTTCTTTGTTTACCTGATAGCTCTCAAGTAACACCATGTTCTAAGGATGGCTTCATTATACATAATTGCTCAACCAAGACTTTCTGAAAAGATGTTTTTGACAGTAATTTGTTTCTTCTCCTTTCTCAATATTCCTGGCATGTGAGTAGTTTCCAGTCATGTGATACGCTTAACTCAGTGAGTGGATGGCTGAATTTTTAAACCATCCTATAATGGTAACTAATTTCTGGTGTGATATTCTGATCAAATAATAACAACCTAAACAAAACTTCTGGAATATGCAAACAGATACTGGCAGAAAAGGAATCTCTGATTTGTGATCCCCAAAATTGAGCAAAATTGTATTTTTATTGATAGTGAGCATAACACCCCAGATAAGCCCAGTATACAAGTTATATTTTAGCTGAATTTGTTCTGAAAATACATATGTTCATAACATGTAAGACTGTGTTTAGAAAATGTCGACTTTTCAGCAGCAGAGGCCATTCATCAAGATTTGGACCTCATTGTACTAGGCATTGTACTTTAGTCACTAATTTAGGAAAGAGCAAGGTGAAGTTTTCAGCCTAGATAATCTTGAGGACAAGGAATGAAGACCTTTTCAAGGCTGTTTTAGAAAGAACTGAAGAAACAAAATACTAATAAATAGGAGACAACTGGGGGGTGGGGGGGTGGGGGGAGGNTATAGTGAAAAATTATGAAGAAAGTACAAGAAAAAGTAATCTTACTTTTTTTCCCAAAGTAATAAAAATAGCAGCATTATTGGTTTTGCATTCAGTTTTAGTTTTCTTAAATTTCTAGCACTAACTAATTTAATCCTATAAAGCTATCATTAGGGTAACTGACACTATAAATCACTGCTTTTACAACGGACATCTAAGGAAGCTGGTTTTACTGCCTCGGTATTTTGAATTACTTGAATAAAAGTTAAAAGCATTTACCCTAGGCATGTACAATAGAATTGGGCTTTGTCTTTTGTAAACAAAATCAGATATTGTCATTTAAAAAAATATACTTCCAGCATCTTTACAGAAATTAACACACACACAAATCTCAGAGGATTTCTCTTAAAATGTGCACTTGTGGTCTTCTTAATGGAGAAGGAATGAGAGAAAGGTAATCAGGCCAGTGTGCTTGCCTTTTCCCAGGGACTACAAAAAAGCCTTTAGCAAGGGAGCAAAGAAAAGAGAGATGAGCGAAGAGCAAAACAGAGGTGTGTGTTGCCTTATTACCTGTACAACAGCTTGTCACATTTTCCTTGGTGAAACAAGTTGTAATAAGTTGTGCATATTTTTAACAGCAATTTACTACTGTAAAAGTAAAAATCACAGGATTCAGCATTTACATGGTCATAATCTTCACATCCAGAAGTCTTTAATTGTAAGAATAAACAATTTTGCTCATTACACATTCAGAGCAGTGCACAAACATGAGCTAATTAATCCTTACTACTCTGAAGAGGTGACTGGGAGCAGGTATGACATTTTATTCTCAATTTAAAGGAGGAAAAACTGAGGCACAAAGAAAGCAACTCTGTGTGGCAGCAATCTAAGAGCTGGCAGATTCATATCTTGGACAACCAGATACACATTCTCTATGACCTTTTGCCAAAATGTACTTATTACACCAGTATGGTAGACCTGTTTGTGTGGGATAGTACAGTGCAGGAATGGGGAATCTGGACTCCAAGGACTTTGAATTAGGGGTTTGTTGTGAAAACATATTGCTATGGGAACCCAGAACTCTATCTGTCAACAGACATCCTGATGTCTGTTGGAACCTTCTGTGCCACCAGCTTTAGTAGTATCATGAGCCCGTCACAGGTTGCAAAATACTGTAGTATCTTAGTACATCCACAAAGTTAAATATAATAGTATGCCATTTTCCTCTTCTGTGTATTTTTTCTCTTTTATGACAACATACAAGAAGTACCTTATGCTGATAACAAGCATGCTGCAGCTGGAAGAGGTACTTCTCAGGGAAACAGGCAGAGGATAAAATCCCCAAGAACAGTAGGTATCCCCATTAAAGAAGAATTTCTTCTGCTCTTGTCAGAGTAGAAGTTCTAGATCCCTGAAAGATCTCCTTTGCTTCATTTGTTTGTTGTGAAAACATATTGTAACACAGAAGTCCTTTGTGATCAATCACAATGTATATAAAGCGTTCTTGAGTTGTGGTTGTATAATCTTATTGAGAGTATAATCAAGATTTAATATATAATTGGGCTTCTTCAACAGCCTCCTCCTCAATATACCCACTGTTCTGAGTTCAGAGTCAAAAGTTTACTTAAATTTTAGCCACACATGCCTAAAGTTAAGTTAATTTACAAGCTCAGACTGGGAGATGAGCTGTAATGTTGGCCCGATTGGTATTTTGGAAATCCCTAAAGTTGTTTAGTCTCAATCAATTAATTACTCATATAGAGGAAACTTTCCCAAGATATCAATATTATTTGATTTCCCAATAATTTTGGGAAAAAATTAGGCTTTGTATCTGGAAATATGCTCTTCCATGAAAAGTTAAGTCTGAAAGCCTTCTCATGGGGACAAACTTTGGCAGCAGACCAGTGCCCTTTGACTCTAGGAAAAGTCTAGCTAGGAAAGTTGGCAAGATAGCAACCTTATTCTGTATTTCCAAAGGTTTTTCTTTTTGTAGAAAGTGGTGAATTATTCACACTATGCTAATAAAGTTCATTTGAGTCATTGAGCAGTCTCCTGAGTTTATTAATAAATTATTTAATAAGGGAGCTAATTTGGTCAAGTTGTCTCTATATTAAACTGGCCAGCAACATAGTGATAATAAGATAAACAAAAAAGATGAGTTACAGGACAGGGAGTTCAGGAAGAATTGTTCTGGGTATTGAAACAGCCTGTAAAAGCCTGGGGAAAATCAGCTGTTGAAACCTGGAGAAAGCCCGGAGGGTAAAAGCATGCACTTTGAGGTGGAAAAAGGCAGTTCAGTGCCCAGACAGGAGATAGCCAAGACAGCAGCATCACTGACATTTCTAATATAAAGCTCCACAGACATCCATGCCAGAGTGGGCATCTCAGGAGGCACTGATCTGCAACAGAAATAGATGCCACTTATTTTAAACAGTTCTGCAAGTGCATCCGTTCTTTACCCTATGTGAAGTAGGTAATTGTTTCCCATTTATTGCAATACAGAGAAAATAGCACACACCTTCCCTTTGTTCAGCCCTCCTTCATGTATACTTTCCGCCGATGCACACTTTTAATCATGGTTAAGAGACACGGCTATTTGTCTCTTCATGTGATCCAAAGTTTTTATCATTCAATACGTATAGTTTTTGAACATTTACCAGCTGAAATTGTATTTTTTCGTAAATATTCAAGTCAGTTAGTATGCCCGATGAGTTTTTTTAGGCATAGTTAAGGACAAACCTGTCCAAAAGACTGAACCTCTTGGCAGATCATGATATTATACAAGGAAAACAATGAGCATCCTTGATTCAAGAATTAGGTTTTAGCTATTTAAAGACCTGGTGTATTAACTCAGGAATGCTTTGCGTACTCCACCTACTGCTTAATCCTCAAACTGGGTGAAATCCCCCACATTTGGAGTGAATAGTTAGAACAGTGAGAGTGGGCATAGAAAATAGAGAAGAGACTTTTTATTTTTTTCCCATAGTGTTTACATTCTTAGTGGGAAGTGAAATAGTAAGAGATGGACTTCCAGAAGGAATTGCTGCATTCTCTAGGCAGGTATTTCATAGCCTGGTTTTTCTGTTCCTTGCAAGTTGACCCTTGCAGTTGACAGTCTCATCATGCCTGCAGAACTTATCTGTGGAGGGATGTTATGATCTCCTGACAGAAATGAATTCTTAGAAAATTTGGTCAAGTGCCAAAAGATCACTGTCTAAGAGCAAATGCAATGTTCCCCGGGGAAGCAGTATTGGACAGACAGCACTGACTTTGCCTTTGAGTAAGAAAGTCATCAGTCATTCTGCTGAGTTTTCATTCTTTACCGAACAGAAGTGCATGAAAATATTCTCAGCATGAAGAAAAATTCTTATAAAAACTAAGTCTATGTCTTTGATAGTTGTTAAGAAAATGCTCATATATTGGAAAATGATACATCAAATCCACAGGATCTTCAAAATTATTCTTTCTGATTCATATCAGTTTACTTGAGCCTAAAAGTAGATATCCGTTGTTCAAGCAGACAAAAACTGAATTTCTAGTAAGACTGTCCACCAAAAATTTCTGAGCAGGACTAGGACACATTTAGCAAATAATTTTCTTCACTTATCTGTAGTATTCGTAAGAAGAACAACAAGGTATTCTTAATTTGTTTCTAATACTCAGGCAGATGAGGAGACCTGACACACACAAGATGAGATGTATCTTTCAGTAAGGTTTGTGATGCATTATCCCAGTTGTTGATTCTGTAGCAACTGTGGTATGGTTTGAAAACAGGGGTTTTGCTTGTATAGTTCCTTGCTATATCCAAGGTAATAAATGCCTTTTAGCATTCTAGTGTTGCTGAAAAGTGCTTTGAAATACTGATGCAAAAGGCATTAATAAAATTATTCTCTTGTTACTTCAACATCTTATCCTGCAGATCCTGTGGACTAAATATTAAGATTTAGGGAACAAGGTGGGTTCACAGTAACTTCTGATAATTTAGACCTTTCTTACTGCACAGTTTCTACATTAAATATTTGCTGAATTATGTCCATCATGTTGGACTTGATATTAAATTTGATACACAGAGCATCATCAGCTGTTTGTTTTAATACTTGGCAGGTATTCAACATTTTGACTGACAACTTGCCTTTCTCTTTTCACCTTTCAGTGTGGACTATTGCCAACATTCACTGCTATGTGCATATCAGTTTATATAGGCTTGGATTGAGATTTGCACAATGTATCATTATCAAGCCATGTACAATGGGGCATAAAGACTGTTATGAAACTGCAAGCGGAAAATTCTGTAAGTGGGCTAAAAATAGAACAATCAGAATCTAGGAAGGGCAGCAAAACTATAGTCAGTCCTCAAGTACAGCGGTACTCCCTATCACTTAAGTGTGGAAAATAACTTGAGAAACAAGAAGTAGCATGTAGTAAAACACACCACACACACACTGCAGTGCCTCAGTTCATAAGTTCCCAATATATGATTGCTTTGGGTTTGCATGGGAAGGTTTGGGCAGCTGGGGGCCTACAGGCATAGATTCTGTGAGAAGCTGCCAGAAGCTTCTCCTGGCAGAACCAATGCCAGATGGCTTCAAGACAGACCCATCAGTGGCCAAGGCCAATCCAAAAAGTGATGGTGGCAACGCCTCTGTGATAACATATTTAAGAAAGGGGGGAAAGTATTGCATGGGATTAATTGCAGTCAGAAAAGAATGAAGTGAAAATACGTGAGAGAAATAACTAAGTAGGCACCAATGTCACTGAAGAAGGAGAGATAGTAGGTGCTTTTGGTGTTGTAGCAGATTCCTCTGCAGCCTGTGGTGAAGACTGTGGGGAAGCAGGCTGTCCCTCTGCAGCCCATGGAAGTTCATGGTAGACCAGAGATCCACCTGCAGCCATGGACTTCTCTGCAATGGAGCAGGAGGATGCCTGAAGAAGGCTGTAACCCCATGGGAAGCCCACACTGGAACAGACACCTGGAAGGACCTCTGGACGCATGGAGAAAGGAGCCTATACTGGAGCATGTTTCCTGGCAGAATTTGTGACCCCACAGGGGACCCATGCTGGAGCATTTTGCTCCTCAAGGACCACACCCTATGGAAGGGAGTCATGCTGGAGCAGTTTGTCAAGAAACTGCAGCCCATGGGAAGAACCCACACTGAAGAAGTTTGTGGATGTCTGTCTCCTGTCGCAGGGAACTCACACCAGAGCAGTGGAAGGACTCCTCTCCCTGAGGAGGAAGCAGCGGCAAAAACATGTGATAAACTAACCATAACCCCCTGCCCCATCTGCCTGCACTGCTGGCAGGGAGGTGATAGGGAATAAATTTAAGCCTGGGGAAAAGGGATACATGGGGGAAAGGTGTTTTTAAGATTTATTTTATTTCTCATTAGCCTACTCTGATTTGATTGGTAATAAATTCAGTTAATTTTCCCAAGTTGAGTCTGCTTTTCCCATAATGGTTATTGGTGAGTGATGTCTGTCCTTATCTTGACCCATGAGCTTTTAATTATATTCTCTCTCTCCTCTCCAGCAGAGGAGGGAAATGACAGAGCAGCTTTAGTGGGCACCTAGCATTTAGCCAAGGTTAACCCACCACAAGGATTCATAATATTTGGGAACTCTCACATACTATCTCTCCAATGAACTGCTTACCTTATGTGATAAAAGCCCTGAAGACTGGCTGCAGCCCTTGGGTTTAAGGTCTTCGAGTCTTTGCATTTTGTTCCACACACCTCTCAGCATTGCTCTACACTGAGAACTATACCAAACCCAACCATTCATTCTCCAGTTTGAGCAGCTTTGTAGTTCAGACACATGAAAGAAGCTTCTACCATGATTCCAGAACAAAGCATGAATTTACGTTGACAGTGTGCTGTAACTGACCTGACACTTCAGTCCTCCAGTTCCACAGTCTAGTATTAATATACAACTTTATTGCATCCTTTAAATGTCTAACAAGTGCTGAAGTATATGCAATGAACACTTAGAATTTCAAAGGCTTCTGAATACTCTAAATCATGCAGTATAGAAAGCATAGGTCATTTCTTCAGTAAATATGCTAAGAACATTTATGCCTAATATTTAATTCGTTAACACATATGCATATAAAATGCTTTTTCTTTCTATCCAGCTCTCTGCTAAGCTAGCAGACTAGAATCATTCCTTTTAAAGTTTATTGCACTGTTTGTAATACTTCAGATTAAAAATGCCTTGCATCCTTAGGTCTCTTTGTTATAATATAATTGCTACACAATCCATGTTACCATCAGGAGCACAGTATAAGAAGTAGTTTCAAAGTAACATTTGTCTGTGGGATTCATAGACTGAAATAATGCTTAGGATGTATATTTATTTGCTCAAAACAATTTGCTAAGGGTTTGGAACATTACTTAAAATCTCTAAGAGCTAAAGCACAAAGCTTTTCTTGTGATTTGACTTTTTCTTTGTGAAAACACGTACATTATCCTTCACTTTTACATCTGAATGGGATGAAAGATGAGTGTTCAAAGTTCTCTACTTTCCCTCTAGCACAGTCGATGTTCCATCTGTTCCCTGGACTGACATGCTTAAGCTTTATCATGGTGGACAGTTGCCTCCTGGCTGGCACACCACTCTTTTGGCACTCAGAGAATGAGGTCATAAAAACTAGGTACCAATGCTGCATAGAAGGAAGTTGTACTGACTTTTATCCACTGACTATGAAATAGGAGAGAACAGCAACATGCCCTCAGCAGCAGGATTAACAGAAACACATCCTAAGAAACAATTTTTCTCAGGAAACATCTTTCAGAAAGTTTCCCAAACTGAGCCCTGCCCATGCCAACTACAGAACATCATAAAATAATGAAATCCAAATCAGCTTACTAAAATTAAAAAATCAGTAAGCTATTTTTTTCACTAATTTCAAAGGGTTTGTTCTTTATTTGGCTTATTTTTCTACTATTATTTAAATTGAAAATCAGGGGGCACTCTGATCCCAGATGTGTTGAAAAATGTAGTCATTTATCAGGAATTGTTTACAGGAAAGTCAAAGATATTAAGACAGTTAAACCAGATGAACTTCAAGTCAGATGACAGATCTCAGACAAATTAAGGCACAGCAGTGAATGACTTTCCCAAGGTCATATAGTGCATTGGCTGCAGAGCTGGGACTAGAACGCAGGTCTCCTGAAACACAGCCCAATCATACATTTCTCAGTAACAAAATTTGCAAATAAGATACCACACGCATAAAAATTCTGTTTATGTATGGTATTTCCTTAGTGAGCAGGGAAAAATATAGGATCAATTATTTAAGATCTTGCTTAATAAGGAGAGTATGTTTCAGTAATTACTGAGGCCAACTAGTGGGTTGAAGGTCTTATAAACTATACAGCGTTTTCTCATTGTCCTATGGAAGATGCTCTTGATTAGCCCTCTTGTGATTTGTCTGCTATGCCCCTCTGATAATGAGTAGGGTGAATGCACATGGTACTGACTGACACAGGGTTCTTACATTTAGTTCTTTAAAGCTGAAGTAATTTCATTTCTGCCAGAAGAATTTTATTTTTCATATTTATGTAAATGTTAGTGATTTTTGGTTTAGATCATTTTCTATTTAAATGGTAAATTTAAGCAAATGCTGCGTAGAGTTCTGTGTCAGTTAAAACACATAAGAGAGATATCTAAGACAATCAAGTGCTTTTTATTTCTGTCCAGTTTATAAATACTATGTGTCTATTTATATGCTTTGAAGAAACTTGTAAAAAGCAGAATCCCTGAAGTCATCCAGACTTTCTGAACATGCCTTATGCAAGAAAAGGCAGTGTAAAAACCTTTGGTTTTCACTACAATAAAACATGAATGTAGATAATAGCAGAGTTTCCAGGGGACCTCAGTAAAAGAAAGGTGTGGCCAAACATCAAGTCTCTTATTCCAGACGGAACTTACTCACAGGTTGAAGTCCATTAGTTACTGTTACATTTGGGTCAAATATGGTTCTCTGTCAAGGGATCTGGAATAAAGTCTTGGTGAGTTTATATCCAACATATTAAATTACATCACTTTTTGCCGAGTTTCATTCTCCCATATCACAAGACACCACATCACATAAGAAGTGTCAGCAAAAGAAATGGCAGAAGGGCAGCGTAGGAGAACTGCAATAAATGGATGCTGTTCACATAACTGGAGTCTTTCCCCTCTTTCTTTAAAATAGAAGCCAGCAAAGCACAGGACATTTCCTGGGGATTAATGGTGAGAAGGAAGTGCTGTCATGGTGAGGTGTAGCTGACGGCCACTAGGTTACACTGGTCACACATTCTCCAGAAGTGTTCCCTTGTAAAGGCAATACACATAAACATTAAAGACTGAAAAGGAACGTAATTCACCCATTTGCAAGGTATGGGCAATAGCATCTCATTTTTTCCTTCAGTTTTTCAAATTATATTTGAAGTTGCCAAGGTGTTGTTGTTTTAATTTCTTATTTCCTGCTCCCCTCCTCATTTTGCACTGCAAAACTTGTGCATAACCTGGAATGGCCAGACATCACCACAGTTTTAATAATCGAGACATTTTAGTGCTTTTGTTCTCGTTGCCTTTTATACTTCTGACAAACTCTGCCAAAAGCAACCTTTAGAAAATGTTAACATGCTGTGGGTAACAAACCGAAAATATTTCACATGCTATTAGGGTGTCTCATAGGTCTAAAAACTGGGTGCTTTTTTATTTTGCCACTTCTTACAAAAAGTTACTGCCAGCAGCAGCATGTATTCCACTGATATTCACTGTATATAGGGTGAGGTGCTACAGATTTTTAGGATAGACCAATCTTTGCAACTTCTTTTTATATTTCTTCCAAAAATTTATATTCTACAGTTGCATAGAAAAAGAAGAGACAATGGAAAGGGGAAAGGGCAGGGGAAAGGGAACAGGAAAGGGGAAAGGAGAAAAAATGAGCTGTTTTCTCAGATAACATGCTTACCTATCTACAGTAAAATGTTACTTGTGATATATTCTGCTTCTTTGCCACTGTGCAGCTACATACTAATATCCTGACTTGTCCTTGTTATCTTTATTCCTCAATGCAAAAAAAGTAGCTTTTCTTGCTGTGGTTCTACTCAGGATAGCTGCTGATGGGATTTAGTTATGCAAATATTATAAGAATGCAAACCCCAGCTGTTTTCTTTGATCAGCTGATGCAGTCTTCCCATTATACATTCAAAGAAGGTTTGTCTTGCATAACTAGACATCTACTATTAAATTATCTATGTCTAGCCTGGCTTCTCTAAGTTCTCTTTACTGACAATGAAGAGAAAAGAAGCATTTCGAAGCTGTAATTTATTTTGTCTTCGGTCAACAACTGCTTGCCATTTTCAGTCTTGCCTTTAAAAGTCTATTTCTTCCCAGTGATTATAAGCAATTTACAGTAACCATTTCAGATTACTGAATGACTGTTCTGTAGTTCAGAGTAGTCTGACATCTAATGGCAGATGACTGTTCTGGCCTGTATTCAGACAGATGCCTCCTTAGGTAAAAACTTACGTTCTGCCCAGCAGTTGAGTACATCAGTATTTCCAAAGAAATTAAGGAAATCAGAATCTCAAGGTTTTTAAATTATCCATGTTGGGCTGTGTCTTCCAAGCCTTCAGGAAAGACAGCATTCTGGAACATCTGGATTTTATAAGCTACATCTTCTGTTTTCCATAAGTATCAGATGCCCTTGACTTCACTATAGCAGGCCAAATTATGTTGTATTTCATACTCATTTTCTCCAGGGAGATTCTAGTCTCTTCCTTCTCCTAGGCTGGCCCCTCCTTCTGGCTCTGATGGCTCCCTTCCAACAAAAGCAGAGAAAATTGAGTCAGTCAAATATTCACCCTGTTCTGGAATTTAAGAACATTTTCCTTAGGCATCTTAATTAAGCTCCTTTTCTGAGGCCTGACTCTTCAAAGGCTAAATAATAAAAGAAGTCTAAAATTTTAACTTGGACACTAAATTTTTGTTGAAAGCAAGTGATTTGAGAACATGCAGTGATTTGCTACATTTTGGTTCTGTTTTCACAGAATCATGGAATCAATAGGTTTGGAAGGGACTTCTGAAGACCATCTAGTCTCTTTTCTTGAAGAGATTTTCTGTGAGAATATTTCTGTGGTATATGATAATAGCTTTGCCTCTGTACCAGTGAAATATTTTAAAGCCCAGGATTTGGGGGAAAGAAAATAGTTTCGGTGTTCTGAGGAGCCTCAAAGGAGACGGATGCAACTATGGAAGATCTGGAAGTCCAGTGACTACCTAGGTTGATCCTAAACCCTCCACAGAGTCTTGGGATCTGTCCCCACTCCCACTGGGTGGGTGTGTACCAATTTCTGTTCCAAAGGTGACTTACATCATCTGAGGCCCTGGGTCAGCTGAGAGCAGCCTGAGCCCTGGGTGGAGCCCAGCCTCTGTCTCAGCCACCTGCATGGTTCTGGCCACCCCTGATTGTTTCCTGCTCTCTCCCAAAGCTTTCAATATTCGACACCTTCTGTATCAGACAGTTGCTAAGAGCCACTGAGAGCCTTGCTAATCACACAGCCCCAGATCACTTCACTCCTTCTGTACCTCAGTTAGCAGTTGTCATCAATGTTTCCATCACCCTGCCATCCCCTTCCTCCAGTGCATCACAGAAGTGTGAAGTTAGACACAATTGCCTAACAAGTTTCACCTGTTTCTTCCGTATTTTCCCCAGCTCATTCTGAATTAATCTATTCAAAGCTGGGCAGCTGTATTCAAAGCCTTGCTTACCTGAGGGGTGCTCTTAAATAGGCACCACGCCATGATATCTTGTGATCCTGAATGTCATCCAGTAATAAACAGCTTCTTGACAGAAACAAAATAAAGATCCACCTCCCCTGAAAAACAGGAAGAAATTATCCACAATTCTTCACTCTGCAGTGCTCAAGGGGGTAAAGCAAACATGAATTATTACGATTTACTGACAAAATAAGATATAACTCTGTATTGAATAGATTATTAAACTTCTTTAGTTACTTTACAAGCATTTTGACACTTACAAACATTTTGTATATTGCTAAGTAGTGTATATTTGCTGGAGGCTAAGTTACAACTTCTATAAATTTGTGTTTTTAGGCACAAATCCAAGTCTCCACACATGACCTTTGAAGAAGTTCAAATCCAATTTATCTTGAAACAGTGTTGCTTTGGGCTGTCTCTGTTGTCGTGGTCAGAAGGTGCAAATGAGCAAGTTAACCTGTTGTAAGAAATTCTCCACCTGGCTAAAACATAGTGACATACTGTATATAAATACATACATATAAAAATCAGTCAACTACCAGGCAACATAAAAGACTGTAGTGATGCCCAGTCAAAAGCAAAGTAACCTGTTTCCTAAGCTCTACTGCCATCACCATTAAGCCATCTTGCCAGGACTAGATCCACACCAGGATGCAATGATAAAAAGGACTAAATATTGCATTTGTAGCAGTCTATAAAGATTCATGGAAAGGAACAGCTGGAGTGCATGCAAGCTCTGCTGCGCTGATCTAAATTACTCTGAAGGATTTCTGAGGATTACACAGGTTAAAAAATCCAAGACTAATTAGTCTTCTTGACCCTGCACTGACATAGGCAAATGTCAGAGGGTGGACACAGGTTTTGGAGAGACTGTTCTTGGCCATGGACAGAACAAGACTAGCAAGGGCCATAAGCAGCCTGCATAGTGTGGGAGTCATCTTCTTCCTAATGCCCTCTCTGGAGAAGCTCAAATGAAACACCATCAAAGGAATTGCTCTCTGCATTCCTTCCAAAAGCCTTGATCCAATTCTGCGCAACCAGTTAGGTAAATCTAACTACATGAGGTTTTGCACAGTTCAAGAATACTTTATTTGAAGTGCCATGAACAGCTGTATTTTCTTTTTAATCAAATAGAGGCAAAGCTCTCAGAAAATATCTTATTCAATACAGAAAAAGAGTTGGGCAGATTACTGGATTTTAGGTTTATCTGCCTTGGTTGCCTCACTTGAAGTAATCTGCTTGTGGGTCTTTTCTTGTTTTCATTGACATTATCCTTGTTTAGATACAAGCACTAGTCTGTAGCTGCTTCCTTTGCCTACTTCCTCCTGTTTCATTTTCCTTTCCCTTTGATCACTGCTGCTAGCAGTTACCTAATAACAATTTTAGAACAATCAATCAGCAGTCTGTGCAAGCAAATAAATTACCAAACACTTGACCCCTGTAATTGTGTTCTGACCTTGGGTTTACTGGAGGTTAGAGTGATAGATTCTTTTCAGCAATGCCAAGCTCTGTTGTTCTGTAAATGCAGTTCACCTGCCTAAGGTGAACTTTACTGCAGATAAAAGAAAATCAGCTGTGGCCACATAAAACCTAGCAGTACACAGAAGAGGCAGTTACAAGTGTAAGAAGTGTTGGCAAACAAGGTACAATATTAATCAAACCAAAGAAAGCCCAAGGAGGGGAGAAGTGTCTGAGGCAACTTTGCAGGAGACTTACCAGTCCTTTGGCTCACATCGCAAAAATGTGAAAGTTTTTAAAATACCTCCTTTTCCTCACTTCAGATTTTTGGACTATGAATTTAAGAAAATTATTAAAGGATTGGCAGAGAGATACTTTCTCATTCCAAAATCCCTCTTGCACCACAAATTTTTGCTGTCTTCCCTGTAATCAAATAAACCAATAGAGTTGTACATATAGCAATATGTGATTCAGCTGTGATTCCTACTGACCAAATTACATTCAAAGTATAGAGATTTCCTACTAGAATGTTATTAAAACCACTACTTATTTTGTAGCCCCATTAAGAAATATGCACTATTTCTATTCTTTCATGTGAAATACTATTAGGCGCCTAACAGAAGGAGAGAAATACACAGGGCAACCCTGAGTACAATATTCAGTAGGCTGTGAAGTGAAAAAGGAGAGAAATGGTCTCTTATAGGATGTGGAACAAACATATTAAATTTCAATCAGTTCTAAAAGCATGTTCAACTATGAAGCTTGAATTACCAGTAGATAGCAAAAAGCAGAGAGAGGGGCTCGGAGAAAAACAGATGAATTGTGTACAGACTTAAATTACTAGAATAAACTTAAATCACCAGAACACTGACCTTAGCAGAAAACACAGCTATTAATAAAAATGAAGTTTTTCTCCAGAAGAAACTTGAATATAGGGCACTGCAGATGTAAATTCTCTCAGGAGCATAGAAAGTCAACAAATGCACATAAGATAGAGAAATGAAAAAATGAAGCCATCAGGAGCTCGTTGGAGTATGCCACCAAAAGCTTGTTTCCTTTTGGTGACTTTCTGTAGCTGCACACTTGTTAAAGAACAGAGGAGCTACAAATGATCAGTGGGTGATCTTCACAGCCCAGGTCCCTCCATGCATTTTCTAAGACTGTTCTTCAGGGAGGAAGTGCTGGTGGCTTTCATCTGATGTGCTTCTTATTTGAGTTGAATGTCATGGACTACAACATCTTGTACAAACTTACATTTCTCTGACAAAGCTCCTTTTCAGACATTCTCTGTTCTAATTGCCAGTGGATATTTTATTTAATAGGCTGCAGTACCAAGTGAAAGGAAGCATCATCTTTCCCAGAGTTGGAAAAACCAGAAGCGGTGGAGACTAAGTTATATCAGATAATTAGCAGCAGTAATAGAATTTAATCAAAATCAATAAACACAATGCATATGATCATCAAATGCAAACATTTGAATTGAATTTTCACAATAACACAGTTTAAAATTACTAAATTCAATTTGTAATCCAGCATGTTCTTCATTCATATACCCCTCACATCTATATCTGTACCTATATCTATACCTATATCTGTACCTATATCTATATCTGTATATCTATATATCTATCTATACATATATCTTATATCTAGCTGACAGATATTTGGGCAAAATTTGACTCACATCTGGAAGTCTTGTTGATGAGAAATATCGTACAGGCTTCATGCCAGATGTGAAATTTTTCCTGTTAGGTGTTTTTCTTTAGCAGTTGTGTTTTACCACACTGGTTAGAGCAGATGGAGCATAAATCTTTTCTCTCCTATTTTTTTTTTATTTTTTTAACATATATCCTTTCAAAATCCTGTTACCATAACAACTTGATTTCACTGTTTTTGTTAAATTATCTTCTTTTTATATCACACCTAGAACTTTTGTCTGGCTCACAAATAAACATAACTGATTTTTTTAGTTAATTATTTGTTGTCAAAAATCTGTCAACAACTTATTTTTGTGGGGAATGAGAGAAAAGGAGTAATGTCTTTTTTTTGGCATGTTTAGTATCAGCTGTAAGTAGACAGAGTGGTGATATAAACCTTCTACAAAACAATAAAACAGAAGGACTCCCAGTAGAAAGCTTGAGAATCTCAAATTATACTTACACAGACTTCTAATGACAATTTTTAAAGGACATTCATTTTCATGAAAATTAAATACTTGCAGTAATTTCACAACACTAGAGATTTGTATATATTTCCCTTTTTGTTTGAATGGGCCAACGCAAATCTTCTTTTACAATATCAGCATAAAACCATATTGTAGTAAAATACCTTCTCTTCTGTCTCCTTTTTCTCTGGCTTAATATCTGTATGACTTTGTCAGGGTGAAAAGAGAGGCAGTGGGAGGTGTGACAAGTTAATATCTAGGAATAAAAAGGCGCTACCTAGCAACATTTCTCTGGAAACTAAATCTCATTTGTCAAGCAACTCCGAAACAGGGGCTACATTGCCCAAGGGATTGATAATGGCATACAGAGCTCTTCATGGCAAGTCACTAAAATATAAATGCAGCCCAGGTCAGCAGCAACTGAACACTGTTACCACCTGACAGCTGTTTAGTGGCCTGTATGAAATGCCTTACTCTTCATCTGATTCCTAGTGGGAAGGTTGCTGCATCCCAATTAGCATTAATTGGCTCCCCTATTGTTAGCTGCAGCAAGGCAACTGAGGACTGTGCAGAGCCAGGGAGCGGAGGGCTGATCCACTAGGCCAGCTGTGTCTCTGCTTAAGCTGGCTACCTTAACTACAGTGTTCCCAACAGACTGTGGTACAGTCCCTGCTTAAGAGCTGGCAGTGAAGGAGCCTCAATGGCAATCCTTTGATGATCCTGTCTCAGTGGGTCATGTCTCCTGTCCTTACAGCAGGCTTTTTTCCGCTTTCAAATCTTACCAAAACCACCTTTTTTGAAAACTTGAGGGATTTCTTTTTGTCCTTCCACAGGGCAACAATCCATTGAAGGAAGTTATCACATTTCTCAGCCTTTTATCATTCTATGTGGTTTTCCTCTGGACTCTGTCCAATATGCCTGCATACCTCATAAACTACAATGACCAAAACCAGGCATGATGCTCTAACTGAGGCCTTATCAATGCTAACTACAGAACAGTTATTATTTCCCTTGCCATATATTAACGCTTCTCTAAACAGCTCAAGATAAGTTTTACTGCTACAGAATCTCATGTTCACTCATGCTTTTTAGTCTATATAACACAGTGCCCCTTGAATATGTGTTTCAAGTGGTTCAGAGATTAATTCAGCTGGATCTCTAACTACTGAGGGCAAGCTTTCAGGAGCTTTTGAATGCATAACCTGACAGAACTAAACACTCTTTAGGCTCTTTTTAATTTGTTCTGCTGTGTTATCCTACCTCTCTTCTAAAATATGCTTTGTTAATTACCAAACCACACTTCAGGTTTCGGATATGAATAAGGCAAAGGAGGCGCTGTTTCTGCTTCTCCTGTTATTGACTGTCCTTTCCTGTTTTGCAATAAACCCTTTTCTTGCCCATATGTCCTACTTCTATGTCTATAACTTACCTTATAATTTTGTATCTTCTTACTATACCGTATCATGGAATGGTTTGCATTGGAAGGTACATCAAGGGTCAACTGGTGCCAGGTCACTGGTCATGGGCAGGGACATCTTCCATTAGACCAGGTTGCTCAGAGTCACATCCAACCTGTCCTTGGGCATTCCCTGGGATAGGGCATCCACAGCTCCTCTGGGCACCCTGTTTCTGTGTCTAATCACCCTTACAGTACAGAATTTCTGCCTGATATCTAATAAAAATCTACCCTTTTTTAAGTTTAAAGCCAATCTAACTTATTCTATCACTACATGTTCTTGTAAAATGTTCCTTTCCAGCTTCCATGTAGGCCCCCTTTAGTGTGCTGTACTTCACTGAATTAATGTTGTATTTTTTCTATTTTTTGATCCATGCTACTTTTTATACCTAGTTCTATATCTTGTTTCACTTTTTTGGGGGATGTCTTTTTGAATGTCATGGAAGAGCTTTCTATACAGCAAGGAACAAGCTGTTGCTAAACTTCTCAGTTGTTTTTTTTTTAATTTATTTGTGGGGTTTAGTTGATTTGTTTGGGTTTTTTTCTGCAGGAAGATAGCTTGCTGTTGTACAGTTGGTAAAACCTATTTAAATTGCTTAGCTGGTCCCATTCTTCTTAATCCCTTAGATCAGGAATAATTAACTAAATGTCTACAATGTGAGCTAAATGATACTTAGGAACTGAAAATTAGCTCAGGCACCATTAATTATGGTCTAAGAAACCTCTCCAGCCTGTGGTCACTACTTTAGAAGGGCATAGGATATCTGTAGGCCTCATGCAATAATTGCTATGTTAAGGAAACTTCCCAGTCTGACCATTTATGAGACTGGCAGTCACACTCCCAGTGCCAAAGATTTTAACTGCTGGGACCGAAGTCCCTTCATGATAGGGTGGCTACAGTGACCTGACAGGTGCCCCACTTGACTCCCCACACACCCCAGTCACACAGTCAGACCAGGTTTCCTCACGGGCTTGGCCCCAGGTTTCCCATAGCAGAGTCTCAGATGTCTTGTACTAAAGAGTAATTTATTCTCAGCACAGTAACATAGGAACAGGTTGAGCTGCTGCCTCTGAGGAGGGAACCCCAGCAAAGGAACCCCTGGGCTTTTGTACTCTCCCAGTCTACCAGCATGCAATCTCACTTTTCCTTCCAAGTTTTGGCTCCTGTCCCATGCTCTTTGTCCATCCACCTGGATATCTCATCGGTCTTCATCTCCTTTATTATCCAAAAGGTCACCAATTCCCAGCTCCTGCTGTGTCTCTCATTGTCCATGCACCTGGATGGTGTCACCCATCTTTCATGCCCTTTGTTATCCCAAGGGATGGTGGTCCACAGCCTCTTGTCTTAGGCTCTCATCCAGAGCTCAATATGCAGCTTGCAAGTCCAGCTACCTGGTCCAGCTGTATTCCTCAACAGCCAGTCCTATTGGGATATCCCTCACATCCTAGGGACTCTTGAACAATACTAGAAACTGAACAGTACTAGAAAACCATACCTGAATGTCACTCAACCCAATGGCATCCAAAGAACTATTTATCTTATCCTGAATCAGATATGTGTAGTTAAACTCATAGCACTCTACACTTGCTTGACTCTTTTGAGAAGCAGGGACTTCTCCATTCAAACATCTAGATGCAGATATTTAGTGCTGTTTGGGGTGCTATATGCCCTAGCTGTACTTTCAGAGGATCATGGATATTCTGCAGGTCCTTTTGTCATATGTACCATCCCTATGCAAGTGTCCCAGATAGCTCAGAACATTTCAATGCTATTGCATACCTGACTTTGAATCACAGTGGAGAGGTGAACCACACAGGATCCTCCTGAGGCCATCCAGAGCTTAAAAGCTTCAGCTTGGTCTTGCAGATTTGGAATGAGGCAGTATTGTATAAAGATGACAAGACTGTTAAAAGCTGCATGAGTCTCTCTAAATATAACAAAATGGATAATTAGCCACATCATTAAATAATGGATAAAAGTAATTCATACACAAATAAATTGATTGCTTGTTACTTTACCTCTTGTTGCATCACTACAGGTTTGGCTCATGCAATCTCTTTACAATCTGTGATTTCTCAGTGTGCATTCAGAAATATTTCTCCCTTCATACTGATTTTGTAAGTTTTGAGATGCTTATTGGCACACCTGTGTTAGGTTATTTGATCAAGTTCATCTGCACCCCCACAAAAGGAGCTTGGAGAGACAATAGCAGGAGGTGGCCCCAAATAGTACCCTGATAAGCTACTCACAGAGGCCATCAGCTCATCAAAGGCATGTTCCCACAAGCACAGAGGAGGTGAGAAGCATGATGGCACATGGAAACCCAAATCAAGTACTCCTAAGCAAGGAATGCCTTCTCCCAGCCCCTCTCAGGGCTGTCCCAGGAAAGCCATCATCCCTGTGTTTCAAGTGTGGAGGCCATCTCTGTGAATCATCAGGAGCAGCTCTCTGGTTTGCCTTTCAGACTAAAGAGTGGTTACCAGCAACTGGGGAGAGTGGAATCCAGAAGGCAGCTACTTGACAGACCAAGTACCTAGATATGGCTGCTGGAGTGATTCACTTTTACATGTGTACATGTCCATTCTCACTAGTGAACCTTCACTGTGATCGATGGTGTAGGAGAACAAGAAAGGATATTGGTGCTGCCTGTGTCTGTGTGGGTGCTCTGAGTGTCTGTCTGTGATCTGTGTGGTTGGCAATGCATATATGTGGATATGTGGCGTACATGGCTGTGTTCTGTGTCCATCTGCCTGCTAGGAATATGTCTTCTGCCTCATTACTGGTTGGACTCAGGGACTTGGAGCAGCAGCAATATCACTTCTCTTGGGCTGCCTGATACTGCATTTTCCTCTAACAAACTACTCTCCATATAGATAAATTTTAAGGCACTGGGACAAGCTGACATAACCTCTGTATGTACTCTCCCATGTGCTATTTTATCACATCCATCAATGTCATCTCTGAGATCTTCAGATTAGCTCCAGATTATTCTTGTGAACTCCACCTGGGAGGTGTGGTAGATGGCTCAAGTCACTAATCATCTGCTGTGAGTAGAGACTCATAGGGTGACAGACACCAAAAGCCTTTTAAAAGCTGACTTTTTATCAGTAAATCTTGCCTGAAGAAGAATGATAAATAGCTCTAAAAATGAGACAAAATTGCTATTTGATAGTGTGACTATTATAACCTTAAGGCCTTATTACGATGTTGCGTGTCTATCAATGAATGTTTCAAAGAGTCAATGGAAAAGCCAGGCTGTTAAGAGTATTTGAAAATGTTGTAGAAAATATCGTACAATTCAGTAACAGTGGTTTTAGGGCTTTTATCCCATCAGCTGTGTCTTTGGTAAGGCTGATTTCTTCTAGATTTGCTGAAAGGACCTTCACAGTTGAATGGTCAGCATGAACATGATGAAATAGTCTTCCATCACAGCATGTTCGCTTGAAATGAACTTTTATCTTGAAAGAACGACATTCTGTCTTCTCACTCTCTGAGATTCTTAAAAGGCTCAGGAAGTCGGGCAAAGTGGCTTTGAAACCATTAATCTTTAGCCAGCTTGTGAAGCAGAGATACATGCTTTGCACTGAAAGTAATCTCATTTCTAAGCATGGACAACACGGTTTGATAATTTGAAAACCTCATACATGTCATCCCTGGCTGTTAAAGAATTCCTTCTGAGTGTCACATCATGGTAATGGGACATGACTGAGTTTAGACTGTGTGTGATGTCGTGGATCTTCTGAGTTGTTCTCCTGATATAGGCTTCTAGGTAGTTGAAGTGTGTGTTGTGCTGCTTCAGTTCCATCAAAGCTGCCACTGCTTTCCCGTTGGTGTGAGAGCTGCTTTACCTTCCCCTGTGCACAAACTGCAAAAAGGACACTCAGGGATTGCATCAGTCATGGGGCATACAATGAACAAGGATGAGTGTTGTAAGCTGGGAACATAAAGTAACAGCTTTTTATGTTTATCTTTTGCCTGGAATTCACAATGATTGGGCGGTTCCATACTTAAAATGTTTGATTTTAGACATTGAACTATTCCTTTTCTTTCTGCCATTTAACTTTAACTTCTTCAGTATTCCATCAGTCTTGGCACATAAGCTGGAAACAGCTATCACTTTGCTGTCACTTTTCTGTGGACTGTGATTGTGGTGCAGCAGGAGACTCCATATTCCTTGAAGACAAGGTCTTGGCTCTGGAAAGGGCAAATGATAACAGCTTTCTTGACTGTCCAACATTTTATTTCGCTCTCTAATTGCACGGAAATTTCAAACTGCTTGCTAGGTATCACGTTATACAGGCTCCTCAAATCCTCTATATTTGCTAGCAACACTGGCATTTTTCACAAGCAGCAAAGATCTTGGCAGTATCTTTCCCATTGCCCACTGCTAATGTGCATAGCTATCCTAGAGGCTGTACACCCAGTGGCAGTGAAACTGGCAGGAAGAGTGCACATTATTTGCAAAATGCACCATCTTGAGCCTTGGAATAAGCCAACTGCTTCTTCCGAAATCAAAAGATTCACAAGTTCTTTGGCAGTAAAAAGGAAAAGCTGGTCTCAAGGAACCATGAGTTTTCCAAAATCTGTATTTTCTGGTCACCGCTTCTCCTTTTGCCTGACATTGCTTGAATTGAAGCCCATTAATATCTGTGAGCTAATGCAGTGAGCTCTGAGTTTTCACTGCAATGCTGGCCAAAGTCAGAGCTTGTCCATTTGCTTCATTAATGACAGTAGTTGTTTCTGCAGATGCCATTTGCCTTCCAACTTTTGACTTCCATCTTATGTCTTTTCCTGACAAAGCCGAAAATGAAACATTTCCACCTCTTGTCAGACAAGTTGAAATCATTGTTAAACAACAGAGTAAAAACTGTATGGCTAGTCACCCTTTGTACCTAACAAATGCCCCGAGCAGCTGAGATGCAGTTATCAGTCACTCATGCAGACACACACAATACAAAGTGGTTTGCCTGCTGTGACTTGTGAGACAGCCAGAGCATACCTGAGCTTTCTCTATTGCAGCATACCCAGTATCGCCATAACCATGTATCAATAAATGGTATGTTATAATATTTTATATATATATATAATCCCAAGAAAATGCTACCACAGGGGTGTGGAGATCTTAAAGTTCTGCCAGGCCAATGGCAAAAAGGTATTTATCCTCCTCAACACACATCTAAATGATTACTTGTAAAATAACTATTTGACAGTGATAGATGATATCCACCTTATTTGACTGAAAAGGTAACTTATTTTTTTTTGCAACCCCATGATTCCAACCCCATCTGTTCCTCTGAATTACTTTAATAAGTATATCATATATCTTCCAATGAAAGAGAAACTTCCATTCTAGGGGAGAAGGGGAAACAAAAAATGTGATGCCACAGATAGTAAACTTGGGAAAGGGTTGTTTAAAATTAGGATAACAAGCCACTTGTCTCTACATATTCTTGTAGGGTGTTCACTGGGATATCCTTCACTCTTTTTTTATTTTTTTTATTTTTTTTCTTTTTTTGTTTAAGTACTTTGCCTTTTTCCATTATTGTTCCTCCATAAAACACTTCATTTCCTTTCTTGCCCAGACTCCACCAAGGGACAGATCATTAAGTGGACTACGGAAGATATTTCAAACTACACAATCACACCCATCTGACTTCTCTTGACTTAGCTATTATATGACCAAAATCATTCTGGCAAGCTTTCTTTATACTGAAGTACATTATTCAGACTTCAGAGGGAAAGATCTTGGCCCTTCCGCACCCACTACAGAGACTTCTACTTTGAGATTTGGAGGTGCCATTTCCATTCTGAAAATGGTAATAAAAGTATCAGTGGTTAGAAAAATACTTTTTTTCCCCTTCCCTCTTCTGCTCCAGTAATGCTACTCTGACCCTTTTTTCTCAGTATCAAACATAATTTAGTCATACTAAGTCTGACCAGTCACAGATTCATATTGCTTTATATATATACCTGCTAGAAACTTGAACAAATTGCTCACAAGCAGGACAAGTGACATTTGAAAGAGATGGCACTCAGTCATCAGCCAATTCAAATTAAGAAATTACTCTTATCATAGATACGGTATTTATTATTTAAAATTTAATGCATCCTCCTAAGCCCTTAAAAAGTATTGAGTGGAAAAAGACATTTCAAGCCCTTAATAAAAATCTCATTTAAGAGATACAGATTTGAATTAATATAATTAATATTTTAAAAACGCAGATTTTCAATGGGCATGCTATCTCTAAAAACAGCAGGAGGAAAATATGTGTGTGTATGCACGTGTGTGCTCGCCTGTGCAAATGAATGATAAAGATATTGTCATGACTTTGTTAAAGAAAAATATATCACACCTCTTTTATGCACACCTGTTCTTATCAACTCTTCATACTTCCCCACAGCATGTTGACATTGCAGTTTCTTGTTTTATGGCAGACTGACATCCGTCTGTTTGCAAATAAGTAAAGAAACGTTTTATACATCATTTTAAAATTGCTCAGTTATCACAGTCTTGGGAAAAAAAAGGAAACATTCTAGTTTGTCTTCCTTATTTTCACCCAGGGCAAAGTTGTTGTAAAAAAATCTACACGCCACAGCTTTCACTAGTTCAACTCCTGCCAAAATACACCTACCTGAGCTCAAAATACAACAGAAATTGTATTGTTAAGACTGATTGAGGGATGGCAATATTTGAGAGATAATTAATAAACGCACCTGGATGGTGTTGCAATATAAGGCCAGGCAGCTGAAGTGACTGAGACAGCTCAAAGAATCTGTATGAATTCTCGTTGATTTTATGAACTTCACCTCTGACCAAAACCTTCAGTGGGAATTAAATCTTTGATTTTATGGGCAAAAGCAGCCAGAGGTAGAGGGACTGAACAGGACCATTAACATTTGAATAACCTTGTCTTGATAACGCAGAAGATACTAGTAGCCCCATCCACTGTTAATAACCTTCTGCCTAAATCCTGGAAGATTAGAGAAAAAAAAATGAAGAGTTCATAGCATTAGGAACCTTCTTTTATGAAGACATGGTCTCTCACATTTTGTTTAATGGCTGGAAGATTTAGCAGGAGACAAAGCAGCCTGTACACTCCTCAGGTCCTTTGTATTTCAGTAAGATGTGAAAGGCTTTCACTGAAAGCATGGCAGTAGAGTCTGAGGTTTTCAAATATCTGTATATTTGCAGCCTTTGCATTCATTAAACATTTAAAGACGTTAATTTTCTGGGGTTTCATAGTGTTTTTCCTTCTGCTTAATTCTCAGCTGTAAACCAGGAATGCCCAAAGGTATGCATGAGCTATCAGCGAAACTCAGTGATGCTTGGCATTGGCCTTGGGGCAAACATCTGAGGTTCCACGGAGGGAGCCTTACTCCCACAACTAAGCAGAGGAGCTAGACAGGATGATGATAAGCACTCTTTCTGTATGAACAGTGGGCCAAATTAGGTGCTCAGCTTCCTTTAAGTGCCTATGCCCCATACTCAAACACTACTGAGTTTGTCAAAACCAGCACTAAAATATTGACTCAAGTGGTATGTCCCTGTCTTGTGCTGGTGGACATGTACAAAACCACCTAGCTCAGCAACCCTGCATCTGGCTTTAGCAGGTTCCTCAAAATCTGACTAAAGAGCTCAGATTCTCTACTGAAGAAAAGGGAAAGAAGTTTGTGTGCAGCTTGGTAGGACATTTATCTGGAGTGTCTAATTCCTGTACCAAGTACAATATAAATATTTATGCAATTGAGCCACTGAAAAGAAGGAGCTAAAGATAATCCCACTGAATAGCACCCATAGACACCTATCTGGGACACAGGAAAACAGTCTTTAAAATCAGAGTCCAAATACAAACAGGAAAAATAAGGATCTGAAGTTGTCTCCAAACTCCAAAGTTAGTCCTTCCCTAAGCATAAGTGAATTATTTGATCTATACATTCTGCTTGGAAACATCTTGGGTTTTAAAGCAAGAAAACTATTCAATATTTAGAACAATGAGTGAAATCTAATTATTTCCTTCAGTTCAGAGTTGACAGGCCATTCCTCAAAGTTTCTTATCAGCTCTTTTGGTTGGACTTGATGATCCTGGAGGTCTTTTCCAACCTTTATGATTTTTTAGATTTTACAAGGCTCCCTGCTTAGAATGATTTTTTTGTCCTGTTGAGAACATTCCACTGGCTTATAAAAGTTTCATGTGAAATTAACAAAAGGAGACATATCCACTAGGCTTGACTTAGATATCATTACTTTGACTGCTAGCTTTGACAAAGGTTTCTTGAAGATCTTAAAAAAAAAAAAAACAGAAAGAAAATCTCTCTTCAATTAATTCATTACCTGTTTTAAATGTTTTAAAAAGAAGGGTCTTAGCAAGGCTGGGGCAAAATCATTACTCCAAGCTGATGCAGGTTTTGCCCTTTAATCACCACTGACAAAGAGACAGGTGCAGTTTCATGAGGATGAATCAAAGCAGTGTAATACCAACTCAAAATATCCCGAGACAATGTAACACTCCTGTCAGAAAAGTCTGGGTAGAGGTGTTGCTATCTCCCACTCTTGTGTGAGGAGAATATTTGCAATTGGGATATCACATATCAGTGGTGTATCATACATGTCACTGCAAAGCAAGTAGGAGAAAGCCCTCATGATAACTATCACACATTGATATCAAGGAAAACAGAGTTAGGCTGTTAGCTTTGGTGGTTATGTATTTTCAGACATCAATTCAGTAACACAGTTTTAGGATCCTTTTTCAGGAGATGATTTAGCCAGAATGAAATTGGAACAAAATAGTCTAGGCATTTAATACTCCATAGTAGTTTGTAGGAAGCAAGAGCAAGATGCTCTTTAAGAGCCTTCAACAGAGATTGGGAAGTTTTGTTATTAAGGGAAGGAAAATTCAGACTTAAAGGACAATGCTATGGAAAATGTAGAAGCAACAGAGAGATGATTAAGGAGGCAAATTTAATAGATTTAACAGAAGCTGAATGGTATTAGATGGTGGATCCTGAAGATTTGCTTGCTTCTTTCCCTATGACTAAGATCAGGAATACTGACAAGGCAGTTCCAGTAGTCTTAGTAATGTCACCATTGCACAGGTCTGCATTGGGTCAAAGTTATGTGGAAATCTAGAGCCTGGTCTCCTAACTAAATCAAGAAAATAAGTATCATATGGAGAAAATAAGGAAAGAGCACAGACAGATTAGAAGCCTGCGATGCACAGTCTGTTGCAAAATAAATATGCTTTCAGATAACTGTACATAACATAAATGCAGCATTTATAAAGAGTTGTGTGGTACATTTTCTTAATAACTGTCATTGTCTCCATTTACAATATTTTAGGTGTTTTCACTTGTTCTTTGGACATTTATATGTGATATGATTCCACATAAGCATCTTGGAGAGTACTTTCCTGCTTTTTTTTGAAAAAGAAAAGAGGAAATTGTATTTTCAAAGTGATATTTCACTGAATACAGCAAAAGTTGATGAGTGATTGTCCTAGTTCGGCAGGTGGGACCAGTTGTCACTGTGTGGGGGTGACCAAAGCTATGTATTCTACCCCCCTCTATTCATTCCCAAGGTCAATGGCCCATTTGCAGCAGCTTCCCAGGGAGTCGTTAGCACCTCCACTCCCAGCCTGAGGGGGCGTAGGTGCTAATGGGCCACCAACAGTCCAAAAATAGCCCATGACTCACAGAGTTAATCACCCATTGTGTGAGTCCCCGCCCTGGGGGAGGGACTGGATGCTCCCTGAAGGTACAAAAAGGGGTAGGTAAGAAGACCTTGGGAACCTCTTGTCGGACCCAGAGGAGCAGCAGGACCTCGACAGGAGGAGACCACCACTCTCAACCAGACTGCAGCCATCACCTGCACCAACAGGTTTTTTCACTTCTTTTTGCTTTGGACTTGGGGGAGCCACACGGGTCTCAGCATAAGGCTAACAAACCCCTTTGGCTTTGTACCCCAGGGCACTGGGTTATACAGCTGGGTTTTGGGAGTTGGAAGCAATTTCCCTTTGTGTCAGTGTATTTACTGTGGTATTATTATTAAATTGTAGCTCTGACTTACAATCTCTCTCGTGTTGAGCTCATTTCTCCTGCTGGTTTACCTCTAAACCAGCACAGTGATTCATAGGGAAAAAAAATGGTTGAAAGGTTTCCCTTTTATTCGTGGTAGATTTCATAACAAGCCTCAGGTTTCTTGTCATTCAAAATTACTTACGAATTTGTTTTGGACTGTTGAGCCTTTGAATACCAGCTTTGACATTTTTTACTCAATAGACAGTGAGAGGAAAGATTTTGCACATGTTCCAGTGTGGTAGAGTGAAGCATAAGAAACTTCTTGTTACTGTGAGTATATTTTATTTTGCATATGGGACTTGGGAAAGAAAAGCTTGTAATCACACATAAAACAACAGATGATGACTCCATAGTCAGCCTGTTGTTTTTTATGAATGAGGCAGTCATCATATAAACATACCAACTAGAGGAAGAGTCAAAACAATTGAGTTAAGATTATGATCCAAGATCTTGCTAAAAAGTACCATGAATGAACATAATGAGGGTAGACACAAATGGCATTTGGAAGTCTGGGCTACTGAGAAAGCAGCATTGGCCATATATTCACCAATTAATATAAGAAGACCAGAGACCAATACCTGGGCCAGTTGCATCTGCTGGTTTGCACCTGGCCTCCTTAAGCACATTTGTCTTAGTGAAAGCTAAATTGAGTGGCAGAAAACACAAGGGAAGAAGCTGTGGATGATCTCAGGCCTGTGGCTCAAAATGGCTGCCTTGTCCTCTTAGTAACAGAAGTGTCCACTTTAGATCATAAATGGAAGACACGGGCCATAGGAAGTTCTGAGAAGGAAGCCCCAAAATGAAAATGTTTGGGTTTTTTTCTTACATGTGAGAGAGTAAAAAGGTATGTGCAGATGAACACATCTGTGAATGAACACTGTAAATGAAAATCTTGCTTCATTCTTAAACAGAGAGCAATAAAGTAAAAAGTCATCTGCCACAGAAACAAAATACTGGTAGCAAGGGCGAAAACTGAAGGTGACTCAATGCAAAAGCTTTTAGTTGAGAGTTAGCTATTAAGAACAATTTCTCGTGTCTAAAACTTACAAGTCCTAGGTTATGACCCAGCCTCAGAAAGTTGTGCTGTCTGTCAAGCATTATTAGCTCTTTCCATTTCTTTCCACCTCTTTATTCCTTCTTATTTATGCCATTCTTTTCATCAAGCTTACTAGAGAACAGGAGGATGAGTAAGGAAGTAGCAGAACTTGGACATTTCTTTCCACCATGTAGTATACAGCATTTCTACCATAACTCCACACAGAGCACAACAGGGAAATGCAATTTCTCAAACACAAATAAATGAGAATGACTATTGCCAAAGAAATTATGAGCATGTAAAACTTTCTAAATTATTGTCCTATGTGGATTGCAATAGTGAAAGCAAAGACACCATGATTTGGCCCACTGTAAAAAAAAGCAAAACATGGACTAGAATGCACTGGAATAGAAATATCTTGCCTTATCTTTGCAGTACTGTTAGCCAGCTGACATGGGGTGTCCACATGAAGTTTAAGTGTGAACCAGCCAATGAGCTGGAAATAGACCATCCTTTAGGTGAATTCAATCTCTCTGACAGAGCAGATTTGTACTGTAGCTGTTTATAGTATTTGCAATTCATATTATGCAGGACAGTCCAAATTGTAAAGCACATCTTGTACAATCAAGCTGTAATCAAAATTCACTTTCACAGACAATCCAAGCATTTCAGCTAAGAACACACTTTTTGATGTATTCTTTATAATAAATTCTAAGCATTAAATTACCACAGCAAGCTTTCATAAAATGGTGTTGATTATTGTCTTGGGTTGAGCTGGCAAAATGCCAACTGCCCAATTACAGAGAAAAAGGGTTCCTTCCCCCCCCCCAACCACCAAAGGGAAAAGAAGAGAGAGAAGAAAAAAAACCTCCAAACTTGGTTTATGCTGAAACTAACTATATGTATTTATATAGAAAAGAGAAAATTAAGAGAAAACTACCATATAACACACACTTACACAATAACAAGAAATAACCTCCCACTCTCCAGTTAATACAAAGTCTATCACTCTACATCTACAAGTACTCTAAAAGACACCTAGCAAGAAACAGAGAGAGTAACAACAAAATGTTTCTACTTCCCTGAATTCAAACCAAATGCGAGCAGCAGCAGCAGGAGTAGCAGGGCCTACTGTAGCAAGACAGGAGTTGCACCACATCCTGTCTGTACCTCAGCTATGGTGGAACTGAACTAACACCTCCCACTGCTGCATCATATCTTAGGCTTGTGTCATCTGGTATGAAATATTTCCTTGGTTACCCAGTCAGGTGATAGTTGTCTCTACCAATTCACGTAGATTCTCTGAGCCTGCCAATTTGAGGCCTAGCTAAAACCACTACAATTATGTTTGCATTCTAATTTAATTACCATCCATAGGAAGTATTTTTTGCTATTTGCTCACCTGTGATACCCAATCCTTTCACACTGTTACACATTTTACCTTGTACTTTATAATATGGCAAGTAGTCCATCTAACAAGGAGATTAAGTAGTCCATCTAACAAGGAGATAGGTGTACTCTTCATTTCTGTATTGCAGAGGCATTAAAACGGAATTAATATAAATAAGTAAAAAAAGGAAGAGACCACTGAATGCAAAATGGTGTAAAAAACATTTGTGATTTGGTATTATGATACTATACTGATTTTGAGAATGAAATATTTCAATGAAATAAGTTATGAGAATCAAATATCTTATACTGCAAGATCATGCACTGAACTACCTTTGTAAATGGGTGAATTATGATTAGACATAACTATTTTAACCCTCATATTCATTTCAAGAATATTCCTTCACTGGGTTAGTCTCAGACATGTACTTAAAGCAATAACGTTTTACCCTTATCATGTTCTCAGTCTAATACATTCACTGCACTGTAGCCAGTTTTATTTTGTATTTTAATGCTTAACACCAGTTATAACAGTTTGATTTGGTATTCAAACAGCAGCCACACATTTCCAATGGGATTGCATTGTTGGTTAATATTGATGTTGCCTAAAAATTAAGCAACACCCATAAGTCTTCACACTTATTCAGTGTGAAAGCCTAGCCTTCCTAAATATAGGTTATGCTGATGTGATGCTACATCTTATTGTCCTTAGGGTTTGGAGGCTGAACCTTAAGAGCTGCCAGACAAATTAGGGAAATTTGATCTTGCTGCTTAAGGCTGTGAGTCACAGGAATGCACATCAACCAAGCGGGCAGGAATTCACCTACACAGGTCAGCTGGTAGGAGCCCCCATGAATGAGAACATTGATCATTAATGTCACCCCAGAGATGTGAGAGTCTTCCTTACTGACAGAAATAGATTCCACTTACACCAAGAGCATACTTTGCTGAGAGTAGAACTGAAGTTTGTAATATGGCATCGGAACAGTGGAACAAGTTTAAATAAAATACAGTGGTGTCTGATTATTTGATAAAATAACTACTGAAAAAAGTCACAAAGGTGTGAAATAAATTTAAAACAAATCACACTGATTCATGAGTTACACATCCTTTTAAGAAAGTTCAAATGGAAAGGTTTTACCTCATATATTAGTTTTTAAAAATGATATGTGACTATAGCAAGTGCAAAGGGTTGATGCCAGCTAATCCATTGCTTGATTGTATTATGACTAAAGTTCAAATAACGTTTTAAACTGATCAGATCAGTTCAAGGATCTCCTTTCATAATAGAGAAACAGAAAGAGATTGGAATCAGGAGTGATAAACCTACACAGGACCTTTATTCTGATGCTATTCTGGGAGTTTTGTTCAGGTACATATAACCATGCTATGAAAAAGAGACAATAGATTTTGTTTTCCCTTCTGAGATTCACAGTGAAAAGGAATTCTTTCACTGGCCACTAGTAATAAATTAATTTGGGTAGATCTACATATAAATGTCAGCATCCCCTCAGCCAACATCAGTTTCACCAAGGAATCAACACAGAAAGCACCTGAGGGTTCCGTGATATACAGTAACAACCTGTATATTTCTCACCATCCAACACTGTCTCCAGGTGTGCAGCGTGTCCAGAGAATGAGGAGAAATGAAGACAGTTCATTAACAAACAGATGACACTCTTAGGTATTCTGTGGTTAAGGTGTCATGGTTTAACCCCAGCCACCAACCAAGTCCCATGCAGCTGCTCACTCTCTTTCCCATCAGCTGGGTGGGGGAGAGAAACAGAAAAGCAAAGGAGAGAAAACTTGTGGGTTGAGATGAAGACAGTTCAAGAGGTAAAGCAAAAGCTGCACACAAGAAAAGTTAAACATGGAAGAAATTCATTGCTTCCCATGGGCAGGCAGGTGTACAGCCATCTCCAGGAGAGCCCAGCCTCATCATGCGTAATAGTTACTTGGGAAGACAAACACACCACCACTCCAAATGTTTCCCCCATCCTCCTCCTTCTTCCCACTTTCTATACTGAGCATGATGTCATATGGTCTGGAACATCCCTTTGTTCCTTTGGGGTCCCCTGTACTGGCTAGGTCTCTTCCAAATTTCCCATGCACGCTCAGCTCCCTTGCCAGCATGGCAGTACAAAAGGCAGAAAAGGCCTTGGTTCTGTGCAAGCACTGCCCAGCAATAAAAAAACATCTATATAATCTCAACAATGTTTCCAGCACAAATCCAAAATACAGCCCCATATTAGCCACTGTGAAGAAAATTAACTCTACCCCAGCTAAAACCAGCAAATATGGTCACAGGCATAAAGAAGTTTATGCCATTATTATTTTACATATCTGTCTCATATTAAAAAAACCCTACTACATCAAAGTTTCATTTCTAATTGTCCTTCAAGTGTAAACACAGAGGAATGCCAGCCAGTTGCTTCTAAGATTGTTGTATTTCACTTAAGATCATAGATTAGACCAGAGATAACATACAGATATTACAAATACTATATATTCCAGTGAAGTATCTCATGGAAAAAATCATACCAAAGGATTCTAAGAAGGTTAAAGAAGACCTCACCGTGTCTGCCAAATTTTTGGATGAAATATTTAGACAAGTCAGTGTATAAGAGCATAGAAAACTCAGGTGTAGAGAAGAACTGCAGTATTAAAAGGCAGCATTCTTCTTTCCACCTTACAAGATGAGCATTTTCTCTGCTTTACACAGTGCCATCTGTACAGAATGTGGAATAATTCCAAAACTTGAGATCTACTGCCCAAAATGCAGGTGGAAATATGAATTGTAGATCAGAGATAAGTGTTAGGTTAATTCTTCAGGGAACTCATGTTCAAAATGTACATCACAGCATCCAGTGGGGATCTACACGTTTAATAAACCCATGTATTAACACACACAAGACCTGCAAAGGCAAAACATCTAGTGACCAGTCTTGAACCCAGTTATGTTGTTAGCAGACTCTGCTTGATTGTCATGTGTATTATTGGAATGTAGTTTTATTTAATAGGCAATCTTTTATATATTGACCAGTTTGGGCTTGACTACCTACTTGAATACCAATAACAGTACCAGCAGCACAATGATCAGGTAAGCAGGTTGCTGGAAATGTATAAACAATTTTAAGCTGTAATTGTTCAGAATGTGCTAAGCTTTATTGGTCATTTACAGTACTCTCTTTGTCAGGTATTTTATGCTGTAATTTCTTTCTCCCAAATTACATCTTTCGATTAAATGCTACTGTTGTGGACTTTTTTTTCTCAGGATCTAACTGCTTTTACAATAAAACTTGCTCATAGTGATGGATACAAATTGCACTGTGGGAATATTACTGGTACAAAAACTGGCCACTAACTTCTCACTAACTTCTATTATCCTAACAATATGAATATATACAACTGTACCAGGTCACACCATATATGCTTTATAGAAGCCAGGATGAAAATCCAAGTGTTGTTCCACTTGCTCTCATGACTTGCAGTGATGTAAATCAGTGAGGGTTTCAACTTCACTGGGTTCTTTTATGGCAGCCTCCTGAATTCATTCAAAGCAGTAATGTAGTTTCTCACTCTGAAATTAACATTAAAAAATAGAGGAAGCTCAATCTTATTGCAACATCCTTAAAAAAGGTACTGTCATCAGAAAAAACTCAAAAAATTAATCTTTTGCATTCTTCATAGTTTATATTTTATGTATTGTCTTATGACTACAAAGGGCATTTCCATTACCCTAGGGACATACAAAAAACTGTCTACATTAGAATTTCCTTTGATTAGAATTTCCTTCTACTAAGGAGTTACCATTGCAGTTTCACTCAAATAGTGACCCAGAGAGAACTGGGTGCAGTCTCCTGGAATTGACAGTGCTTGTGCTGTCTAGACTGGTATAATTTCCCCTAGGAGCAGAACAAGCAACAGCTAAACCTCAGTATCCTCTTTCCTGGGCAATCTTATGTCCATCTGTCTGTAATGTCATAGCAAAACACAAGTATCAGCATACCTCTGTGTAGATGTCACCCTGCTCAGTTCCTAACATAGCACCCAGGTCTCAGTACGTTCAGCCAAGAATGGCAGCCTTTCCCCCCCTCCCCTCCCTGTATGCACATACATTGGGTTTGCCTCATAGACATCTCTCTCTCAGAGGCGCCTTTTCAAAGTCAAGCTGCAGGCTGGCGGTCAGATGTGTCACCTAGTTTATGCTCAATAGGAATCACACAATGCCTACAGTTTTAGTCATACAAAATAGAAAAAGAATGGTGCTGCCCAGAAGCAAATAAGTAACGGGTGGGGAATTCTTAGTGGCTTTGTTAGGAAGGTGCAACAATGGCTAATTTATTTTAATGTTGTTATGTTATTATCAAAAGAAAGTAACATCTTCGCTTATTCCCATCTTTGTCATATTTACTGCTCACACAAAAGTTGCCCAAAAAGCCACTAGTTACAACTTCTATCAGTTAATAATTTTCAACTGTTAAAATAAATCTCAGAGATAACATTGATCTGAGGATGTGAATGAAAAAATTGATGGAAAAAAAAACCATTTACTTAAGCACTGTACAAGCTTGCTGATAGTGTCAGCTGGTAGGGCACAGCAATGACCACTAGCTTTTATGTCTGCTTTGCTAATGGATTTTGTGATAATACAATTCTCCTCTATGCAATTACTAGAAGAGACATTGAGTGCTCCTTTTTTGAGATTAACCTCTCTGAATAAAATATTGTTCATAATACTACTGGTCCTTCTATTATACAAATATGAATTTATATTTATTAGGGCAAGCTGAAAAACTGATTTTTATGTGAATATTAGCCAAAACCCCTAACAACAGAACCTGTCTCTAAGGCAAATCACTGCAGCAACCTGAACCAGGTTTTCTGCAAATTCTCATTGCTGTTACTATTAGCAACACAGCAAACAATTTCAGTGGCATATCAGTGTATTCAAAAACAGGCTAGAGGTGTAGGTCTGCATTTATCTAGCTTGCTACAAAATAAAGGGGGAAATATGGCTGATAAACTTTTATTCAGTTCAGTTAAACGAGACACTCTTTCAGGTTTTTTTGTGTGTGTTCCTCCACTGAGCAGCATTTGTTTTCCATCTTCTAATTCATTCACCACATACCTTATAATATATATTGTTCAATTAGCATAATGTTAATGGCACCTGATGTGATATCATCCTCCCCATGCAAACTACTACTGCTAAATAAAATAGACTCATGTGGCCCTGCTTGCCCATGACACCAAACTGCCAAGTCATTCTTTAATTCATTATTTACTGTTCTATCTACAACACACATTCCTTACAGAGGAGGGTAGTGCTCAGCGGTATTGTGTGGGCTAGTCTGTATCACCTGGACACAAAGCCTGAGGTTATCCCTTGGACTTCTTATAGTAGTACAGGCATAACCATATTGGCTGTGAGTGTCTCTAACTTCAGTCAAGATATATTTATTGACATGCCTAAGCTTGCAAGGAGGACCAATGTATTGCCAAGTCCACTGTATAGCTGCTCTTAGGAACTTGCAGTGATTCAGTTGAGTCAATCACCTTAAGAAAAGGGAGATATCACAAAGGGGAGAAATTCTGTCAGAATTTTGGGCTAGGAGAATTATCAGCTACATTCTAGAAAGTTTATATTTGAGACTACTGGGAAAATTTATCATTACACTGTCAAGAGTTAGAGTAAATCTAGATTTTAATACTAGCTGTGTGGACAGAGAGAAAAAGACATTTTAGAAATACTGCACAGAAATAACCTGCAAATTTTTTACATAATTCTGGTCATGGATGTAGTGGCAGTCAAGGCAGTGGTATTTCCCTGCTATTCCCTGTTACTTCAACAGTGACATTCCCTTATTAAAGAGCTGGAAGGCCTTCTTTGCTGTGTTGAGCTTGGGCAGGCAGGCAGACATTCACATGAGATGTGAGAAAGACAAGCTGGGGTTTGAGAGGAGGCAGGGAAAAGCAAATTTAACAGGATAGGATCTGTGAATTGTCAATTGTCAGGCCTGAAAGAGAAGCTGTGTCAGTTTGGGGATTTTGGTGCTTAAAGACTGGATGGAGGTAGGGAAATCAAAGAGAAACCCCTGAAAAACCCCAAAATCTGATGGTTCAGGAAAACCCACTAAGTAATGGAATGGCTCATGAAACAATTTGTTCATCCTGGAAGCCATCTAGGAGAGCAAACAGATGAAGTAGGACAAAATTTGAAAATATCTCTGGTCTGGACTGCATCAAGGGTGAGAGTCAGGAAGGAAATGGAACATTGCTTCTCTCATCTGGATGCAAAAGAGCTTTAGTGAAAGTAGTATCTGTCAGGGCCCTAAGTATACCAAAAATCTTAATGGTCCTGATCATCTTAACCTGGTACAAGGTTTAAACTCTGGCCCTGACCATCCTCTACCACTGCCTGTGGCCCAGAAGTTTCCGTAGGTTCATGGCTGGGCATCCAGACCTGCCTGAACTATGCTGCAGGCAGGCCAGTCTTTTCTGCTGTTCCTGTCTGAATGCCCTGGATGGCCTCAAGGCCTGACTTCTTACTTCACCTTGAGTGAAGAAGTGATATTCATCGCTTGCTCTCATTTGACTTTTAAATATAGCTAGCAATGAGAGGGTAATTCTGCTTTTCTGTTGTAGAATGGCACATGTGTCCTGAATCTGCGTTACTTCTGAGTCAGTCACCCACAAACTCAGTCAAGATGCATCCAATTAAAAACAAAACAAATGTGCTGGTTTAAAGGTAAACCAGCAGGAGAAATGAACCCAACACAAAAGAGATTATAAGTCACAGTTACAATTTAATAAAAAGATTACAATAAATGCAATGGCACAAAGAGAAAATGGTTTTAACCCACAAACCCCAGAAGTATAGCCCAGCACCCTGGGACACAAACACAATGGTGTTTATTAGCCCCTGTGCTGAACCCCACGTGGTTCCCCCGAGTACAAAGTAAAAGGAAGTGAAAAACCTGTTGGTACAGATAACCGTCGCAGTCCCATTGAGGTTCTGGTCCTCCTCTGGATTCAACAAGAGGTCCCAGAAGTCTCCAAATCCTAAGATTATATACCTTTAGATTCAGGTGGGTCTGCCCAGTACCTTCCCCAGGGCAGGGAGTTCCACAATGGGTGATCCCACTCTGTGAGTAATGGGGTATTTTTGGAATCCTTGATGGCCCATTAGCAGACACACTCCCTTAGGCTGGGTGTGGAGGTGCTGATGACTTCCTGGAGGGGAGTTATCATAGCTCGTATCTCAGAGGCTTCTTTAATACCCAGCTTGCAGCTTGAAGGGTCAGTCAAGTGTGCCCTGGGGAGCTGCTGCAAATGGTCCATTGTTAACAGTTCATGGGAAATGAATAGAAGGTGTAGAATACACAGCTTTGGTCACATCCACACAGTGATAAACTGGTCCTACCTGCTGAACTAGGACAATTAAACAAAACAAAAAAACTAAAACAAAAACAAAAATTCTCCAAACAAAACAAAAAACCCCATGTGACTGGCTTTGCCCAAAATGATTGAGATATTTAACACCTACGAGCACAAAGCCACTGGATTTCATTTCATTTAATGTTCTGATAGTTTAGAAATAGAACATTATTTTTAGTTTCCATAAAAGTTGCTGAAACTTTTGAATTCAGGTTTATTTGTTTACTTGAGATCACCTTGGCCTTACTACCTATTCTTTACAATGAACAGTGAGGTGCAGTTAACAAGACGCTGCCATAGCTATTAAAAAGACTACCTATGTTGTCAATGACAAAACTATCTGGGACAGTAATTCTAGTGGAAAAACACTTAACACTTTTCAGCAAGGATCCATACTGATCTCTATTACTCAAATGCTAAATGCACTATAAATGTAACTGAAGTAGTGAATAAATACGAAGTGATCTTACAAAGAGAAATGGCAAAAGTCTATCTGTTTTATGAAAATATCCTTTGTAAATAAAAAAATGAAGATAAATTTTAAAATTCAATAAGTTATGACCATTAAAAAATTATTTTTAAGAATTTTAATAGAGAAAAAAATCAAAAAATATTCTCAACAGGACATGTATGCTCTTAGGCAAAATCTAAGAATATGAGACCTGGAACAGCAAATTTCCATTTCCTTATTATTTTACCATGTTTATGACAATTTAATCTGAATTTTTTTGTTTGTTTTTATCAGGTAGGAGAATGAAATATTTCAGTTTAGCTTTCATCCAATTTTATAGTCACTAAAGAAAAGATACTTGCCAAGTGCAAAATTTGATTTAGTATTAAACTACAATTACTACAACAAGATTTTGAAAGCTGGTACTTAAAGCATAAATCTATATGCATCTCTGGCAGGTTTTTCCAAACTGGTCATACACTGTGGTCTGTGACTCATTACACAGGCAATCAAGGACCAGACCCAGGAGCAAAATTAAGTTATTTGGTCATGTGTGTGTTTCTTGAGATCATCACCTGAACTCCTTCTTTAAACAGTGGAGACAGACAAATATATAACACACCTGGGTCCTTGCCTTTGAGGGAAATTAACCACCTTCTGCCCAAGTCCATTAGAAACCTCTGTACAGCTGCATTTAAACAATCTGCATCTTACCTGTAAAGTTCTCAATTAAAATAAGGTTATTCTTCTATGCTTAGCTTCTATCAAGACTTAGATGAAGCTAAAAAGTAGTTTCACAAATTTGTTAGATTATTAAGGCTTTCCTTTACAATAAGAGGTAGTATGGAAGTGTGCAGAGCTAAAAGAGATAGATTACTCCATTCATGTAGAAATCAAATGCAAACTGCCCAATTTACACACCCCATCACAAAGGTCCCTAACATCATCTATTCCAGCAAAACTAAAATGCAAAGAAGAATTGGTGTGCAGGGAGGTTGTTACTATTTTTCAAGTGGTATTTTTAAATTCAAGGAAGACATGAAAAATAGTTCAATCCAAACCAGAAATCATATTGTGAATTCTAGGACTACGTGCTCAGAATTTATGCTTTTTCAGCATAAATGGTCATAATAGTACAAGTGCAGAAAATGGGATTTGGTGACCATGCACTGTTGAATAATAAGGACCAAGTATCTATGCTTGGTTATCAAGGCACGGGCAGGGCATCGTGATAGTTTTTTCAGGGGCAGAAATAGTTGTGTCAATGTTATGCTTCTAAAACAAGTGCTCAGAGACTTACAGCTTGAATCCATTTGAGAGTGAAGCTGCCTCAGAGCATACAAGGCTGACCACTATGCCGAATATCCCAACATAAGTACTAACCCAGGACCCCACAGGCCATACTATGTGTTAGTGAGCTTGCGGGTAAAATTTAAGTTGTTGATTTTGACTAACAGAGCCATAAATTAGTTGAGGACCTCAAAGAATCTGTGTTCACCAGTCCAGATAAATAAACAGCCAACAGCCTGTTTGAAAGGCAGTCTTTGAACTGACCTTATTTTCAAATAAAAAACATTACCCCTTGACTGAGCTAAGAAAGAGCAAGGCCTGCTGCTCCTGGTAGTCCTTGTAAGTCTCATTTCACATTAGACTGCATCTAAGGGGCTGCTTTCAGCTTCGAGTTATTTTAGTTGATCCCTTGTTCCTTAGTGATTTTTTAAGCACACAATGGTAAGGCAGCTGCTTTCTTAAATCCTTATGTACTATTGTAATACTCCTCCATTGCTCCTCATCACTATTCATCTATCCATGAAACAAAAGACTCCTCAAGCCATAGGTCTTGTGATTTCCTGTGATAAGGCAATAGCTACTTGTGTAGTTGAGGGGCAGAGACAGGCTATTAATACTACACTGTCGTAATTTTTATAATGGCAGCATTGTGAAAAATAAGCAGAGCAATCCCCAGCAGATCCTACTTGAGAGTTTCAACTGCCCAAGTGACAATGAGGCAATCTTTAAATGTTTCAGTGTATTCCTCTGGAAGCAGCTCTTGGCTCAGACAAGAATAACTTTCTTCCTCAAGATCTCCAACTTTGAAAATACCTGTGTGAAAAAATCATTGGCAAAGTCTACATTTTCAATAATTAAAACATTAAAAATGTGCAAACAATAAGTCTGCATAGGCATCTTACCTTTGCCTGAAGTGTTTTGCTACCCACTGAGGTGCACTTAAAATGGTTATGTTTGCTCCAAACTTACAAATAAGTCAACATAAACTGGTTAAACACCAATTTAATGTTAGATGGAGAAACAGAATGTGATTTTTTTGATTTCACTTCTATCCTAATTCCTGGACCACTTTGCCCTAATTCCAGTAACACTTTCTCGTTTTTCCCTCTTCAAATTTTACAATATTTGAAGTCATGTAAAAAACCCACATGCTATTATTGGCATATATTATGACTATGAGTATGAATTTAACCTGGAGAAAAATATGTCAAAGTAGTCCTCCTTTAAAAAAAAACCAAATAAACAATACTCCCACAAACTTGCACATAATATGTTTCCCGTAAAGCCCTTATTTCTGTACCAAAAAGTGTACCAAATTAGAGGTAGGAAATCCAAAGAATCATAGCATTGTCAAGGTTGGAAAACACCTTTAAGATCCGTAAGTCCAACCACTAACACAACACCACCATGTTCACCAACAAACCATGTTCCCAAGAGCCACATCCACACATTTTTTGAACACTTCCAGGGATGGTGACTCCACCACTTCCCTGAGCAGTCTGTTCCAACGCCTGACCACCATTTCAGTCAAGCATTTTTTCTAATATCTAATCAAAACCTTCCCTGGTCTAATTTTAGGCCATTTTGTCTTGTTCTGTTCCTTGTTACTTGGGAGAGGAGACCGACCTCCCCCTCACTACTACCTTCTTTCAGGTAGTCATAGAGAGCTGTAAGATCTCTCTGCTCGAGCCTCAATCTCTCCAGGATAAACAACACCCTCTCTCTCAGCCAGTTCCATAGGACTTGTACCCCAGGCCTTGACCAGCTCCATTGCCCCTTTCTGGACACAGTCCAGCACAAAAATGTCTTTCTTGCAGGGAGGGGCCCAGAACTGGACACAGTACTCAAGGTGTGGCCTCACCAGTGCTGAGTACAGGGGGATGATCACTGCCCTACTCCTGCTGGCCACACTATTTCTGACACAAACCGGGATGCCCTTGGCCTTCTTGGCCGCCTGGGCACACTCATGGCTCATGTTTAGCTGACTGTCAACCAGCATTCCCAGGTCCTTTTCTGATGGGCAGATTTCCAGCCACTCATCCCCCAGACTGTAGCACACAGCTGGCTCAACCTATCAATCCAGTCTGTTGAGATCCCTCTGCAGAGTGTTCCTAGCCTCGAGCAGATCAACACCCCCAATTGTTTGCAAACTTGCTGAGGCTGCACTTGATCCTCTTGTCCAGGTCATCAATAAAGATACTAAACAAAGCTGACCCAAATGCAAGAAGAAAGAAAACAAAAACTTTAAGAACTACTTCCGTTCAGTGCACTACATCTGAGCAACGAATCAACTTTGCTTTAATCCTACCATCTCAAGACACAGTATTTGGCTTCTAAAGGATCTGAGGAATTTTGCCAGCTCTTTGGGATATACAAATTTCCTCAGGGACAGTGAAAGGCTAGCAAGAGTTTTGAAGGAGGATGGTCATTACAATTAAAGGTCTTTCCCATGATGTTCTTATTGTGACAACCTAAAGGAAACTCCCACCCCTGGCACTACAGACCCTCTGTGTAATATCAGAGGAAAGCTCACAAGGCAGATCAGAACTGTTATGGATAAAGGAATCTCTGGAGAAAGCACACCCCAGACCCCATATATAGTAACTATGCCAAGGAGATGCTCAAAAAGATTATTCTAACAAACAGGTCATTTTTCAGCTAGTGTAAGTGAAGACCTAGCAAGGTCCCTGATTAGTCTAATAAAGAGAAAACACAAACCTAAGTCCTGGTTCATGTCAGCCAAATGATGCATTATTCTCAAAGGAGAGTTATCATGGTTTCTATCAATATTTCTGTGGTTTCTACTTAAATAAGAAGATGCTCTTTCTGAGCCAAGGCATTGTGTTCCTACTCCTGTTCTTCTTTATTGTTCTTGGTGGCTTTTGAATAATTGTTCTCTTTGAAAACTGTAATTATTTGTCAAAAGAGGTGCTATAGTCTCTAATTAACAACACACACTCCAACAGAGAAAAGGAAGGAAAGCAACAATTATTTGTGAAAAAACCCCAGACTTAGTCCACAATCCTGTAAAATGTAGTCATTCTCCTACCCCACAGTCAAGTAGGAAATAACAAAGAAATGCAAACTTTTCTAAGATGTAACATCTGTTTTGTGTATATAATCCATAAAAGAATTCCATATGCCCTTAAAGGAGTCCTAAATCTTCTACAGGTTTGATTTCTCCATAAATCTTCTGTTTCATAATCTATATGAGAGCTTCCTATAATGGACTGAACTCAGCAAGAATTTCCATACTTCCTTGGTCTTGGCCAGGAGAAGGTAAAAGAAGGCAGAGGAAAGGGGAAGTTGCAAAATGGAAAGGGAAGAAAATTAATTTGGGTTTGTATGTTCTATATTTTTGTTAACTGAAAAAAAACCAAAACAACCAACCAACTGACCAAAAAGATTGGTAGATGAATTATAGCTTTCAACGTACTTATATGATTTTCCCAAGAGATTCAATCATTGTTCTAGTATTTTATGTAAAATTTTCCCTCCGTGCTAGAAGATATGAACCACAAAAACAATCAACCATGTTGGTTGATATCATCTGAAGCAACTGTCACTGGATCTACTACAAGCGGACCTTGACCACTGTTTCTCCTAGTTTTGCAACCTGACCCTGGCATTGCACCTTGAGGAGTAAATTTACTCAATGTGATATAAATGCAAACCACTACGTCATTTGAATGCTGGAATATCACACCAAATTTTCAAAAGGAAGTCAGTATGGTGTGAGAAAATATTTCAAGATCGGAATCTATTTAATTATCTCAGAACTCTGTATGCCTTCAAGCAGGTTGTTTTTTTCCTCTCCAAATAAGGCTAAACAACACGCTATCATAAAAAGAGAGAAATGCATTATTAAAGCTTCTGTTACTTGAATTGGACTTAAATGAGCTCTCAGCTGTTGACTTTCATTAGTGATTTAATGAGTGTCCTCCCAAATACAATGCTAACTATAGGTTTATCAAATGTGGAACACTGTTCAGATTGAGGAAAGAAGTTCATTTATGCACAGATCTACTTCTGACAGGTTTGTAATCTGAGTTGGAGTAATAAACCATGAAGTGTCTTTTGGAAAAAAAGGCAGCTAATAAAAAAAAAAGTTTTTCAAGTGATGGCATTTTTTTATTAATAATATTGAAAAAAATATAAAAGGCCCCACCCCCAATTCTAATTCTCTTCTTTTGCCTACTAATGAAGGAGACTAGAAGCAGGAAAACATGCACCAAGCAGCAGAGCGCTGACTTGAATTTCAACTTCATTTTATGGTATTTATATGGGAGAAATTATTAATGTATAAACACTGGTGGATGCCTCAGCTCTGGCCCTTTCTAATACCTAAGGCACAATCCAGAACAAAAACCTCATAGATAGAGGCGGTACAGTATGGAAACAGCTTTCCATAAAGCTTTGTTCCTCACTAACAGAAGGCACCTCTGGATGTGTTGCTAAAAGGATACCAGTGTGTGTGCCTTTATGGAAGAAGCCTCTAATGAGGGGAAATTATGCCTTACACAGCAAGAAAAGTGAACCTCTGGTCTTTACCTAGTCTTTGCAGTTTCAGATATCCATTCAGTCCCACCAGCCTGAATATGAAACAATAGTACCTTAAAACATTTTGGTTAAAACAACCAGATGAAGTACTAGAACCTGACTCTCATTTCTCTACATTGTAACAAACAGTAAGGAATCATTATACTACTGGCAGTGGAGGAATTTCTTAGATTTTCCGTTACTGTGTTTACACAAGGAGTATAAAATCATAGCCAGAACTTTGGAAAGCTTTTTTTTTTTCATTCATGAAAAGAGAACATGCTGGCCAATTTTCTCCATGTGTGTAATAATTTAAAAAGCTGAATTTCTAGGACTATCATTTAAACACTTTTTCTCTACACAAACTTTGCTGTGGTGACTGATTATTCAGGGACTACCCAGCAACAATGTTTTGCAGCCTTCTTTCACTGTAGTTTTGTTGACAAAGGATAAAGACCACGTACCAAAAAATCCATGGCAAAGCCTTAGTGTCACTGTAAAATGTCTCTCCATTGCAGTCTTGAATGTTGATGGAGGATATGTGAAGCAATCCCAATTTTCTCTTTTTCAGACTGTATGGATATAAGCCTCATACTATTTATGAATGTCAAAGTAAGCCTTGAAAAATGAGTAATGTGTGCATTTTTGTATCACACCCTGTGTATTCCTTCCAGACACATACCTTTTTGTCTGGCTAGTTTTTGCTCTCCACCCAAAAAGTCTGCAATTGCTAAGATCATAGGAATTACATGTCAGTAACAGTATATTTCAACTTAACTGATCAGAAAACAAGAGCAAATTTTGTGGTGCTGGCAGAAAAATTCACTTCGAATCACTAAAAAGCAGCCTTATGAAAGCTTGAAAGAAAATCATGTTGCAGAATTTAAAATTTGCTGTTGAGCATGGTGGGTTTTTTATTAAAGTGCAACTTTTTAATTATCAAACCTTTCTGTGTAAAATTATGCTAAATCAGAAGACTTCTGCATTTTCACCCTTTAAACTAAGCAAATGGAATAATCTAGCCTGTTGAAAGGTACATTTCTTCATTTTAAAGTTAGTCAGTTGAAATGTATCCAATTAAAACACTTTATAGAGTCTTTGGCTTGCAATTGTCAGTGGTAGAGATCCAAGAGTGAGACAAAACTTCCTCTCTGTAAAGTTTATTGATTCAGGCTGTGCACCAGTCTAACTAGTATCCATGACTTCAAGCTCAGAGGTGGTTCACACTTCTGTCTTCCAGAACCTGAGCCTGAATTTGCTTGCCTTTGCCTAAAAAGCAGCATGTAAATCCGATTTCTTGTGTCTTCAAAAATGTTTTGCACTCCAGGAGGGTACACTGAGTACTACCAACCTCTCAGAAAACACTGGATGAGGATGGGGGACCTCAAAGTATGAAATGAAATCAAGGGAAATGGAAACATTCCATTAAGTTCAATTTACATCTCCCATATTAATGTCACTTTAGCTGTCCAGTTCTGCTATACAGAACCTTTAGCAGTGAGTGCACCAGGGTGGCTGTCATTTACTTCACAGCACTTCAGCATAATCTGTTTTCCTGCCTCACCCAGTAATTTTTAGTCCAGAAAAGCCCCAGTCCCACAAAAGGCAGCAAATGCTCTGCCCACATCAGGGGCTATGGAGCTTTTGGCTGCCCAGCAGCCTCTCATTCACACGTCAGTAACTAAGGTTGCCAGTCAACAAACAGTGTGTAAATGCTCTGAAGTTCTGTGGCTCCCACTCACTCCAGTTACTTGCAGGGAGGAGTGCCAGAAATAACATTTCAGCTAGCAAAAAGGAATTTTTCAGCCTGAAGATTTACAAAATCCAAATGCTCCAGGACTACTTGCTTTCTTTTTTGCCTCTGTGCAGATATTCTTTTTCCCCCAAAAGAAGTCATAGCCTGTGTCACATCCACTGGTACAGTTGATATTCTTACCAGCCACTTCGAGTCAATTAATCAACCTGCTCACTTCGACTTTTTTAAAAAACAAAAACAAACCCCCCAACCAATAAAGCAACCTTAAAAACAGGACAAGACCTGCTCAGATTCAGATATTTTGTGACTTCTGATGAAAACCTTTTACCCCTAGTCTAAGAAACTCTTCTATTCCTCCCAGGCAATCACAGTAACAACTGTGATCTTTGGGCATTGGTAGCTGCGAAGAGTGCTGAAAAGACAGATACGTGATTTCAACTGGCTTTTCACCCCAAAGGCCCAGAGAAATGGGCAGGCTGCCAGAGAAGTGATTTCTTCCATTAAAAAGGGTTCCCCGTATCATCTCTTGCACTCTGACTTCATGCTGGACACAGCAGATTTAGGGAAATGTCAATGGTTCTGGTAGGTTTTGCAAGAAAGAAAGGAATAAAAACATATTTTAGGCATCCTTTCCCTCACATCTATCTGTACACTGAACCAATTTTCCATAATTCTTGGAATACTGGGAAGCTTCCAGATGGCTGAAGGGGAAAATTATGCTGTGACAATATCTTAAAAGGATTAATGAAACCCGAGTCCACAATAAGGCTGTCAGCAGGACTGCAGTTCATGCTAAAATGAAACAGGAAAAGAAAGAGAACTTGATTAATACCAAATTAAAAGAGAATAATGCAATTAATGCTGATCGCCCTGGATTTATGGAAAATAGACTTTGTCAGAGAAAATTTCTTATCTTTTTTGATGAGGTTACAAATCTGATTCATTAAAGTAATAGTCATAATGTAATATACTTAGATTTCTGCAAGGCATTTGACTTAGTACCACGTAATATTTTGATCAGGAAACTCAAATGATGTAAAATCAATATAGCTGACACAACAATAAATGAATTAAGGATTGTCTAACTGATAGGTTTCAAATGTAATTGTAAACAGGCACTCACTTCCACATGGGACTGTTGCTGATGGAGTCCTGCACAGATTGCATTTTGGACCTTTTGGGAACGTGGTAAGGGAAAAAAAAATAGAACAACTAAAAATCATTGCTGATAGAATTTGAAGATGACATCAAGATTGGTGGACTGAGAAATAATGAAGACAGAAAGGTCATAGACACAGGAACCTGAACCTCCTAGTAAAATAGATGGAAGCAAAGGATATGTGCTGTAGTGCAACATACACACAAAAATCTAAAAACAAAGACAATAAGGTTATAGATTTATGGCATTTTTACAGTATTCCTTTCAAGGTGTTAAACTTCACATTTTAATTTCATTGGATGGTCTAAGTCATGTCCTAGTCTATACAAGTGAGAGGCATGTATTCTGGAGACATCAGCTAACAGTAATACTCTTTGTACAACTTTATGTTGTTCAAATATAATTTGATTTTTACATAAACGTGTTTAACTTTTAGCTTCCTTGGGGGTAGAGGAGGAAAAATACCTTTGCACGCAGGGACCTTGTTTGTCGAGAAGTATGTATGAACCTTCCAATTAATTTTATGATGGAGCTGTCAGCTCTGAAACTACATTATTGAAAATAAATGCTGTAAGATGCACAGTTCTCAGCCAGGTGTGTGTTTTGCTGGATAAAGAAAAGTATTTCATTAAAATTCAAAGATTATTCACAATAAATATTCAAGAAACTGTCAGAAAAGCATTAAGGTGAATAAGCGTCAACTCTAAGGAAATAGTAAGTGGTCAAGATGTAAAACAATATGAAAGTTATGCTGCTTCCTAGTCCTATTATACATGTGACAAACCCAGACAGTTACTTTTTAATCTCTTTGCTGCTGAACATGATGGTCTAACTAGTGGAAGTGATCAGAAATTCCCTACAGGCCACCTCCAGAGAGACATCCCCGTTCTGTAGTCTCTGGCAGTGCTAGAGAGAGGCTGCCAGACCCATCACCTCCTGGTTTGCACCTCAAGTTTGCAGCATCCTGCCTGACCAGCTGAGGGACAGCCAAGTCGCTGAAACCTTGAGCAGCACTGACACTCCTGAATTTGTTTAGACCCACTTGCAGAATATAATTTAGAAATTATTTTGATGGGCTGGGTCTTCTTCATTATTTTCTTCCCCTTTTCATCCAAAACAAAATTGTTATGTAGTTCAGTTTCACAGAGAAACAGGAAATTGGAGTTTTCCACAACAAACTTAAATCCAAATTTTGTAGTTTCAGTGGCCCTTTACAGTGGACCAATGACTTTTTGTAGTACAGTAAAAGATATTCCATTGACTAGTTTCTAATGTTATCCAAGACTCCTGTTTTTATTCATGTGACTAATCCTGCTCTGGTCACATAGTATTAGTGACTGCAATTCCCAAGCCAGACTACTGTTTTATTTGAGCAGACTAAGGAGTTAAAACTGAATTATCATAATCCTATCCTTATTTTATCCTTAATAAGCACAGATAAATTCTACAAAAAGGACAATAGCATCCCATGTTAATATGGAAGATTTCTTACTTCTTTAGAAGTTGGATGGCTTTCTTACACTGGAAATTACTCACTATCTGCAGAAGAGATCTTTTTACATGTCACGTTCTACTACCAGAGCTAATTTGGGATGGAGAAGAAGATATATTCACCTCTGACCCAGCATGCTATTCTGTCCATGCAGAATGTGGAACAGGGTGGAGTGTGGTATGATGATGATCTTGGCAGCTTAGTCTGAGCTGAAACTTTCTGGAAACTCTCAAGGCACAGATATTTATATTTGGATTCCAGGAGACATACATTAACTATGTACTTCTACAGCAAGAGTCACTGTGTTAGTATTTTAGGAGTTTTCAGGGTTTCTTGGTCAAGCTCATCATTAAAGAAATTGGCCAATCTTATAATTTCAGGTTGTCAGCTAAACAGGAAAACAGCATTGTATGAGTTTACATTGGGGTTGTATTTTTAGAAGTTGTCCACAAATATTAGAAGCAGAAGCCTATTAGTTATTTTAAGGGAGGAAAAGATTCTTGAATGCAGTTTTTTCATATTTAATTCTGTGAATTAAGAAAATGGAGGCATTTTATTGGAATGGTAGTCCCGGTACACCTTGGAAATACATCACCTTCTGAGTCTTAAACATCAGCAACTTCTGCCTCCTTCTCATCTGAAAGAGCCTTCACTCCAGAATGGGACAAAGTGCTTAGCAGCCTGAAACACCAAAATATAAATGTTCAAACAGTTCTGCTGCTTTTGTCTGCCAGGCTTTCTTTGGCAAGCTTGGGAAAGTACTTTTCCTTTGAGATCATCTATTGCTGTTTTGATTAATAGGTACTTCCATATATAACTTAGTACTAACCTCTCCATCTTATAATTAGTATAATCCTTATAAATATGCAATTGAAATTGTTATGAAATTTCCAGCAGTGTCATCACAGATGTTTTATTAGCCTGAGGGTGTAGTTTAAACTAGCTTTGCTGCTGAAAAAACTATTCATGTACTACCTAACATGTTACAGAACAAAATTCTAAAGAACGTAGAAAAATAAGTATTTTAAAGTCAGATTTCAGAGATTCTCAGACTCTCAAAGTCAAGTTAATAACAGAGACCTTATATTCTCTTCTCTGTATAAAAAGAAAACAGCAATCAAGCCTAAAAGATTATATATGTTGAATATGCATGAAGAAAATGAGACTTTCACTATCCTATGGGACAAAACCTAATCACACACCCTCTGTCGAAAGCTCTGAAGGTCTACTGGGAACCCAGCTTTGCATATGCAGCACTTGCAAGCCTTCGGAACATAAGCTGGGTCTAGAAGCCCTTAAATCTCTGTGGCATATTCCCAAAGAGCACATCCTCTGTCTTGCATACCTCCTGAGATCAAGGACTTAAAATGCAGTTGCATGTCCCACAGCAAAGTACCAACTTGTCAGATTCCTCTCAAATGCCAGAAATAGAGGCTTTCCATCCTTGTATGTTAGCCCTTTAGTAGACATGTATGCATGTATACAGAAGCTTTGCAAGAAATTGAGACACTGCTCCTTTTACTTAAAGGACAAATTATAAATTGTTACTGAAGGCTATAAATCTGCTGAGGGCAGGATCCTGCCCATCCAATGTGCAGCACTTCACACAGATGTGATCTGCCTCTGGAAATGTCTACAAGCAGCTGCCTCCCCCAGTGACTGAAGAGTGATCCAAAGCATCTCTGTTAGAGGTCTCAATAGACACTANTCTGAATTCCCAGGCCCAAACTTAGGCCCATCAGCCAGACCCATGACAGCTATAAATCTGCTGAGGGCAGGATCCTGCCCATCCAATGTGCAGCACTTCACACAGATGTGATCTGCCTCTGGAAATGTCTACAAGCAGCTGCCTCCCCCAGTGACTGAAGAGTGATCCAAAGCATCTCTGTTAGAGGTCTCAATAGACACTAGAGAGTTAAGTACCTGTCAGGTGGGCTGAATACATCCCTAATACTTGAAAACTGTGCCCTTCACTTTATCTCATTCTTCCCTCTGGGTCTGTTTGTATTCAGTTGTCCTTCCGCACCGTGGAGGTCCTGGAGCAGATATCTCTTCTTCAGCTCAAACTGCTAAAAATGGTTCATTGCCCTTTTTTATAACCCTCTGGTTCCTCTACCAGGTGACATCTTTTTCTATGTTGATTTAAAAAAATCAGACCTTAGCTAGGTGACTTTGTTGCTTAAGTGACCTGCTACCTATTGTACCAAATCGGAATAACAGTAGCTGGCTCAATGCTTAAAGCAATTATGCTTCAGTGATCCAGGAATTGTGTCCATTCCTCTGCTCATGCAAGCAAAGACAGCAGGAAGGATAAAAACCAACCTAACCAAAACCGAGATGGCATCTTTCCAGTAACAGACAGGACATTCGTAAGTCATCCCCTACTCTCCACAGCTTCCTTATAGAAAAAAAATAAAAGTCCCACAAGCACTACTCACTTAGATTTATTTAGACATGGAAAATTTAGGTCGTGGTACTCCCTACTTCTCTCTTCTCCAAGCTCTGTAGATATTTTTATTTACTTAGTAAAGGCTAACAATGCTCTCATCTTTGAGTACCGACAGAGCTCCACTCCAGCCCCATCCCTCCTGCCAACACCCATGGGGCATAAGAAAGGGATTGTAACTGGCTTTTACAACAGTCCCTCACAATTTTTTCACAGCTTCTTCAGCCTCTTATGAATGCAACTGCTAAGGTACAAAGCAATAGAAAACACCTCCAACCATCTATTGGAAAGACTAAGATACCAGCTTCCATGGTTGCATAACCCATCATTCACCCAGCTGCCACATCCGAAACAATGCGGTTCTTTCAGGTAAAGAGGGCTGTATGTGCATCAAAGTTCTAAAAAGAAACCAGAAAAGCTAGGAATACAGCACATACATGGAAGAAACATGCATAAAGCTGGTAAAAGGGTTTAATAAATTTATCAGCAAAATCTTATTGAGATAGTGTTTTGCTAGGGAAGTCATAGTACACAAAGGGTGACCAGAGTGCTGTTACATAATTTACTTGCGTGTACTTGTTTCCAAATACAGCCTGCTATTTTTAATTACATTTTTTAATACAATGCCTGTGCAGAAGTTTTCTAACCCCAAGCCTGTCCAAGTTATTTTTATAGTCTAGCAAGAAACTTCTAAAAATAGAGCATTTTAAATGCAAAACTATGGGCTAAACTTTAATAACTGTTATAGTATGCTGGTGTGGTCTGAGTAAATTATACACTGTGATGACTTCAAAATAGAAAATAACAAAGGGAAGAAGCAGGAGTGCAATCAACCTAAGCATGACACAGGTAGGGGTCCCAGCTTGAAATTCTTAGGACTCTGTGTACACAGTGTAATTTCATTTATCACATCTTTCTGCAACATCAGCTGTTTTTCCACACAATGTTAGTCTGTGCCATTTAAGAAAAAGTTTGGCCTTAGCTACTTAGATAATTACAAAACTCCCTTGCTTTTCTTCACCACAGCCAGTCTTTTAGGTATATAAATAACATGGTTTGTCCTGTAATCACAAATAAGAACACATCTAACAGCTAATGGATCAAAGCTGGGATCGTGCTGTTATAGCCGGTATTGTTGAGAGAAATTACAAGTTTCATGAACTTTTTTTTTTTAATGAGGCTGCTGTAATAAACCACAGATTTTCCTGTTACAGAGCCGTAACTGAACTTTTTATGACTTACCCAGATTCCATCAGCATTTCTAATGACGGCAGAAATATTTCTGGAACAAGATAGGTTTCCCAAGAGGTTTGCAACATGAAATGAGTAATCTTTCTGGATGAAAAACAAGTACATAAATAAATATGTCTTTTATAAAAAATTGCATTGTTCCCATTAGAATGAATTTGAGGCCAACATTTGAAAACTACTGAATACTAGGTGAACTTCCAAACCCATATTATTCACATGAGCACAAGTAGTTATAATGATATTTGCAAAACATGCTCAAAATGAACAAGACAAGGATTGTGTGTGAATGAGTTGCTCGTATTTGTTGCATCAAGACTACAAAAAGAATCAGAATGATATTTTCAAAAAATAAAAACTAAATCTTCACAGATTATTAGGATAAATAATAGCCTGCTTCTGGAAAGCTACTATAATTTTCTACCTCAAACTATGATTTTGAATTATCTGACTGTAGACATCCCTATGATGCTATGGTAAAAAAACCCAAAATCCTCTCAATTCTGTTTTAATTGCTTGTTAGATATCAGTTCTTTAGACAACATTGTCTGAAAACAAAGTTCTTACAAGTTATTATCCTATGAAGTCTCCAAGATATTTCAAGTCAGATTTTCTAGGATTTGGACTGCTATAACACTGAAGAACATTAAGCCAAGTCAGAGAGAACAGTTGTGTGACTTCTCAGCTCCAGCAGAAAGAAAGGAAACTACACCTCTAAGTTATGGTGTGCTCCACGAAGCAACACAGAGAGATCAAGGATAAGAAGGGTTTATGAATTTAAGCACATTTCTATTTGTATCATAGAAAAGTTCAATACATCAATATGGTTAAGGTACAAAGTGAAATTAATAATTATTTCTATAAAAAAGCCTTGAGGTATTTTTGCTCAAAAACATCAAGTATGGAGTTCCTTCCCGCCCCTTCCCCATCCAGAATTTGCAAGAAAGGATCAGAAACAAAGTAAGGGTCAGTCTCAGACATGGAAATAAACAGAAAAGGCAGAACTTTATATTCATTTCACAACATGCAACACTGCTTAACTGAGCATTCCTAGCTCGTGTCTTTATGAATAAAACTGCTACATATTCAAAAGTGATCTCCAAAAGGGGTGGAAAGCAAGGTGACAGAATTGGCTGACTGCTGTTCCTGTCTAATATAGGCTGCAAATGATGGAACACCCAAACTCATTGTCGAGTTTGCCCTCCAATATTTTACAGGGTGGTTTCTTTTGGGAACCACATCCTGAGAAATTTAGCTGTATATCTGAAGGCCAACGTGATCTATCTCCAACTGTAACATTCAGCATCTCCTGAGGCTGGAGCAGTATGAGACCAAAAGTTGCCCTGCCAAATTGGAAGGAGCTCTACAAGTGGGAAAGGAAAGGGTGGGATAGGAAAGTAGAAGCAAGTCAAAGGAGGACAAGAGGCTAGGCTGCACAGATACTACACACATTCATGGCCATGACAAATCACACAATTGGCAACAAGGGGCTGGTGGAACCAACACCAGATCTAAAACAGTAATGCACATGTAGACGAGGGACTGTGATGTGACTTCCCTTTATGGTCTGAGAGTCAGAGCATCTGAACTGAGTCAGCAGACCATGTGCATCTTCCCTACCTTAAGCACACTTCAACTCTGGTTAAAGTGAAATTAAATTCATCTTTATATCATGAGTTTTTGCCTTTGCCAGGAATTAAAAGATCAGTTTAAGCATAAAGCTGAAAGCTACAGTTTCTCCGCACTCCTTACCCCAGTCTGGTCCCAATTCCAAACCTGATAGCATGTTTCTAATCATACATATCATTTTAGAAACACTGTATTTCATGGTGAAACTAATGTAGGCAGGTAGGTGATCAAGCTTTTCAGCAGAACAGGCAATGCTCTCTACTGTTGTAAATACTTTTTCAATAGCACAGGTATATTACAGGTACATTTAGGTTTAAATCAAGATTGAAACTGTAGAGATCAAAGCTTTATGTTTAGTATTTGCAAAACAATCTCAGTATGCTAGATATAGTTTGAATCTATTTTATCTATTTATAGAAACTTAAAACTTACCTATAACTAACATTAAATTGAGTCAATGCCTCTAAATCTGTTTCAGTCACCAATGCTGAGGCTGTGCAGGGTTTGCTTCAATAGTTAGATCCTTTAGTATAATTGACCAAGGATGAATGAGTGTTCTGAAGATCCTCCTATCCTTCTGAGGTTTTCACTAAATCTTTTATTCAAGGTAGGTGGAATAGTCAATTCTTCTAAGAACTAGCATGGCATACAGTATTGAGAACAATACTAACTAGACTGTAGAACTAAATCTAGATACAACTATTTAATTCCATTGATGTCCCTAGGAAGACAAGATTTTATATATGTGTGTATGTATGAGTGTATATTTATACTGTATATATACATACATGTAAAACAAATACCTCTCAGATTCATATGCAGGTACCCTCTCAGCATGATGGACCAGAGGAGGCAGCATCCATTCACCTGTAGACAGAATCATATTAATGCAACTGATTTCCACTTAGGGAACTGTATTTCTTATGCCCCTTTTGGTGCTTATTTTGACAGTGACAAATCTTTCACAGATGCAGTATCTTAGGCTGATTACACTAAAAAACCCAACCCTGTTTGCAAACATTTTCATGAGAAATAATTGTGTCTAAACAACAACAGCTGCTGCAACTTCTTATACATGTAAATGAGTATACATTCTTCTTAGGCTCGACTTTCAGGTAAGCTTTAGGCCCCTATGTGTGTCCCACTCACAACAAAACCCTGTACCACGCATATTTCAAATAAAGAGCAGTAGCAGGGTTTTGAAACTTCCCCCCAAAATTTTTAGTACATTGAGGGAAATGTTTGCTACATGCCATGCTACCATTTAAAATGTGTTGAGCTCAGAGGACAAGAAAAAGATAACATATTATCTGGAGGACATTACATACCATTGAAAAAAAAGGAGAAGTTACTGGGAAAACAAGACTATCAGAAGAACGCTGTTTTCAAAATTCCTAATGTTCTACAGTTTCCAACTTTTCTTACATTTATAATGTAGAGTTGCTCTTTAGTTCAGTGCACCGCAATAGCTGGAATATTCTTGTGTATAAGTGGTTTGCTTATCTTGGGATGACAGAAGTCAAATAAACAGTACACTTCCTGAATAGATTACCTGATTGCAGATTCATAGAAGTAGTTGTGTTTTCATTGAACTCATTGGAAAATAGATCAGACCCATAAGCATGATTAATCCCAGAATGAAAGTTAATCAGTTAATCACATACAAAACTTTTTCAGAAATGTTGTTCTTTCCCCGCTGCCCTCAGACCTTTCTTGTTTAGAGTTTATTCACATTAAGGCAGTGTTATTGCTCATTATCCCTTGACAAAATCTCTAGCAAGCATAGATATTCAATAGAAAATTATGAGGACACCAGCCTTCTACAGTTGCCTTTGTTGATCTATGTAGGACCCTGTAACTGTGAAGCTGTCCCAGAGAGACTGTTGCTACACTCACCTTTACCTGGTATGGCATGCTTTGTGTCTGAAACAACTCCTGGTCGTTTATTTTATATCCTCCCTTATATAAATACTGGAGACATTTCAGACTACATTTAAACAGTGTGGTCCCAAACATCTCACAAGTCAACTTTCCTGTACCTTCCAGTGTTTTCAGGGTATCCTGTGCTCAAGGGATATACCTCATCAATTCTTGTTCTGTCAGCCAAGAAACAACCTTCGTCCAGGCAATCCTGTTCTCACTTCAAAAGGGGAAACAGATCAGCAACTCGTTCATCCCTACTTTCCATATTCTCCACTGCTGTTACACCTCCGTAAACTCACCCCTCCCTCTGTGTGTCTGGCTGCATAAACACAGGACTTGGAAAATACAGTAGTATATCAGAATTAAAACCTTTGTATAGATCGGGTGGAAAATTATTTCCTGAATCACAACTATTAAAAAGGTACAACTAACTCCTTCAAGTAATCTTCAAAATTCAGTGCTATAAACCTCCAAGCAAGTTACTATAAGCAAAGAGGACTTCAAGACATATAATACATGGCAATAATACCATATGGTGCAGTCTATAGCTACCATTGGGCAAGGTTTGTCTTCTCCCTGCTCTTACACGCTCTTTTGTGGGAGAGGATTTAAGTATCATAACTATGGTAACTGTGAATTGTCAGAATCCCTTAGCAGCTGCAGAGCTCCCTATACTATATTCCATCATTCCTCTCTGTATCACTCCCTCTTCACAATTTAAGTTCAAGCTTGTGAGTGCCTGATAATTTCTTTTGCACATAGACAAAGAAAACTAGAAAACTTTAGAAAATGCAGAGGGTTACCTGGGGAAGTAGTTAGTTCTAATAGTCTTGTCTTTAAAAAATGGCAGAACATTTCTTCTCCCCTTTGAAGTCATCAGGTAATTCTTTTCAGAAAGCCACTTGGTAAAAGTTCCAACTTCTTTAGCTTAGCTATGTTATTAAGACATATAGATTTAAAGAGCCACTCAAGCCTAAAGAGAGCAGTACATTGAGATTCAAAAAGCTGAAGTGGTTTCCTATTGAAATATTGACTGAATGAATCTAGGATAAATTAGGACCATCCCACTTGGTTTCATTCATTTCCAAGGAAAGAAACATGGTGAAATTTCAACTTTGACCACTAAAGAAAAAAAACCCAAAATCCTTTGTTCACTGATTTCAAGTCCATCCACACAGAGAAAACATTGTAGAACAGTTAAATCACCTCAACAGCATCAACGATGAACAGAAATATTATTCGATCTAAGCAAAGAGACCTAGTAACTCATTCCTCTGCAGAACAAGTCATTGCAGCAAGATGAACTCCAAAAGTTAGTCAAACACCAGACAATGCTTTTGTTCCAATCCCATCCTTTCTTTACTTGTAGTTGCTTCATTTCTTCTGATTCCATTAATAGTTTCTTATCCAGTTTTCACCATGGTTTTATCAATAGAATTAAAGTTTCCAGGAGTGGTATGAAAAAAATGGCAAGATCATAATGAATTGCATTCATTAGAACATTTCCCCAGAATTTTTTGGTGTTTTTTTTTTAAAAAAAAAAAAAAAGAAAAAAAAAAGCTGGAAGAAAGTGTCCAAAACATCAGTTATCTTACTTGTGAATAATAAAATGAGTTGATGTGAAAGCCCCTTGAAAGGAAAAAGAGAAACTGAGAAAGACACAATCCACTGGAAGAAGAGTTTATCCTGTATGTGATATAGATTGGGATATCACTGTTAGATATAAATATTGATTTCACTGCTCTTATTATACTGACAAGGACAAACCTTCTTCAGAGTTAGGTAGCTGATTTTTCATGGAATCATATAATGGTTTGGATTCAAAAGGACCTTAAAGATCATGTAGTTCCAACCCCCTGCAATGGGCTGAAACATCTTTCACTAGACCACATTGCTCAAAGCCCCATCCAGCCTGGCCTTGAACACTACCACAATGGAGAATCCATAACTTCTCTAGGCAACCTCTTCCAGTGCCTCAGCACCCTCACAGTAAAGAATTTCTTCCTAATACCTAATCTAAGACCACCCTGTTCCAATTTAAAGTCATCCCCCATTGCCCTACCACTATATGTAAAAAGTTCCTCTCAGAAAGCAAAGTTGAAACATCCAATATGTGTGTTAGTTCTCTAAAACTTTAGAAGAACTTAATATGGTTTTAGACACAGTGATTCTGAGTTTGATCACAAAAAGGCAATGGAAAATTAACTGTAACTGCCTCAGGATAACTGGACTCAATAGAGTTATTCTGGTGTTAAGAGACTGGTTATCAGCTCCACACTGGTCCTTCACAATGATGCTCATATCTTGGTTTAGCAAGATGAAGCCTCTGTTAGAAGCAGGGAAGGTGGCAGTGTCCACCTAGTGTGGGAAATACCTCAGGCATATGCAAGTCCACAATTAAGAAGTACAAAGTCAGCAAAAGGAAGTCCTGAAATTACAAGCAGATATGTCCACATATATTGCTCTTCTCAGTTAAAGAGAAAACATTTGTATAGACACAGATGTGCTTACCAGACTTCACTGGCTGGAGAGATTCTACTTGCTTATAATTAGTATTCTAAATAACATAAGAAATTAGGCCTGGTGGATGCTTTTAAAGTATTGTAGATGCAAGAATGCTCCTGGATTTTATGGTTCTACATTTCAACAGTTTCTCATTCCCCTGCTGGAGCCCTATCAGTCAACAAATTCACATTCATGCTAATTTGTTCTTTGTCAGTTTGTATAAGTGCTTCTTGTCACTTCCACTGGACACAAGCAATATTTAGCTACACAAAGATAATGAGGCAAAAGTGGTAAGACAAGAAACAAGGAAGGGTAGGAAGGAGGCAAGATTCTATACTGCATTTTTTCATAGCACCACCAATGCACCTTTTATTTCAGGTCCTACTGCTTCCTGTCTGCTCTCCTGGGACTTAATGCTCTGCCGGACAGAATACCAGCTTCCCATTGTTACTTGACAGCAGTTGCCCCATAATATGAGTTTAGAAATTCATGAATCTGTAGTGTAAGAAAGGGACATCTTTTCCTAACAGTATAACTCCAGCACTGCACAAGGGTCAAAACACAAAAAGCCTGGTGGAATCAAACAGCATCTCTTTGTTTCATTTTAAAGCATCAAAGAGATATTAAGATATGAGCTATTAAGAGATATTAAGAAACAATTGAAGCTGTTGTTTCTTACAAAGCCAGCAGTCCAATCCACCTAAGAGTCACTCGTGTAAAAGAAGGGCCCACTTACAAGAGATTCAGCTCTCCCCAGGGAGAACTGCCTAGAGAATGGAAATCAGAGCAATGTTTATATAGGAATTTTTGCCCTTGCACCTAAAGCTTTCATCTCTCCTTCATTCTTTATCTCCAAAATTCCTTTTTACACCATCTTCCTTACTGAATGTAAACTGGACAAGATTTTTTTCATATTGTTTAAGAAGATACAACAATGAGTTTTGATACTGAGCAGTGCTGGTCCATGGATGTCTGCTTGTGAATCCCAAACCAGGCTGCTTCCCACCACAGGGATTTAGCCTGCTGTGTTGGCTGAGCAGCCTGGAAGGTAAGAGGCATGTCTAGGCTCTCTCACATCCTTTCCTGGACACTGCAGCCTGTCTTCCAAGAAGTGGGAGGGTAAACCCAGGGGGAAGAGAAACCCAGACACCTCCAGAGCACAGGGCTGCTATTATTCTGACCTTTCCAGTGTGCCCTTTAAATTCACTCCATCAAGTTGTAGGAAGCTATCAATGGTCATTGTTCGTTTTTTCATAAGGTATGTGAAAGATCACTGGTGAGATAAAGGTACTTACAGTGAGAATTCAGAACATGTAAGTCATCAGCAGTTTTATGTGTACTCTCTGCATTATCTATCTGAAAAACAAGGAGGGCAAGGACTTTCTTAAATTAAACATTTCTAGTTTCTCGTTGGAATAGCAATAGATATGCTTTGAAAACTATCTCTTTTCAGGGAACATTCATTGCTAGGAACAAGTTTCAAGAACCAGCTTTGAACAAACAGGCCTAATTTCTGTTTTGTTAAAAATATTTCCCACTTTTCTTACTTTTTCAACAACAAAGAACTTAAAGATTGTGTATCTGTTCCCCCACTACCAAATACTTAGACTTTTTATCTTTTTCTGGTATTATACATTGAAACAACAGCATGAAGAAGATATTAAGGGGTTTGGGGGGATATTTTCTGTCCTTTTGTCTTGATCTTCTTTCAGTGAATGAGAAGGCAGGTGAGTTCATAAAAGAAGCAAATGAAAGGAGGAACCAAGAAAATTCAAAGTTTGGAAAAATCTAACACAAGAATTGAAAACAAAAACTAGTTTGCACAAATTAGGATTTCATTATGGAAAATCCAGTGAAGCCTAGCAATTTGGAAACTGGCTACTCTCCAGAAATCTTCTACTCAACCAGCACTTGAATTACTGAACAACTCTTGTTTGGCAGGATAGTTAGTTCTCTGAATGCCAAGATTTTTTTATTTCAAAACATTTCACTTTCAACATTTACTTAGGATTTTAAAGAGAGGCTGAAGAAAAGAGCAAATGACAAAAACACACACAAATCCGCCTTGGGGTTAAGGAAAGTGCTTGTCCAGAGTTAGTATGTTCTCTTTCCTCTCCTATCCTTATTTTAATCTTTCAAATTATTTTTGATATGCTAGAGATCAAAACCAAAAATCCATTATTCACATAATATGGTCCAGAAAACCTAGTCTAAACTAGCCCCCCTACTCTAGTAAATGAAAATAAACAGTTAGCTCTGTAACACCAATTATATAATGTTAAATTACCTTCAGGAGAATTGTGTGGTAGGAAAGTTTAATTCTCTCCATTCTCTACATAGGAAACGTGAGGACCTTTCTCTGATGCATGTATATACATTTATTTCTTATATATTTGACATTTAGTTAAATAAATTCTCCTGCTAGTGCTGTTAAAGTCCTCCATTATTCAAAAAATCCTGTCCACCCAGTTTAGGCACCTAAGTTATGTGGACAGGATTTTTTGCTGGAGGCATTAAAGGACACTTGTCTTCCTTAACTGACTTTGTGAGGATGTAATTTCAGATGGAATGGTTATCCAAGCACCTGCAGTGAAGGTGTGATTAAGATAGGAGACTGGATCCTCCGCTGTAACATCTGCAGCAGAAGCCAAAGATGCTAATGTAGATGGAAGCTAAAATCTGTAAAGGAAAATAGGGGGCTTTTAAATTCAAAACTGGTTCTTCCTATATGTTTGTTCTACTGCAAAATACACATAAAATTCACTGAAGGAATAATAATTATACTAACAGGTAAGTGCAAAAAGGGGACAGATAGATGAATCCAGGGAATGTGGTGTAAATGCATCCTCCCTAAGAAGTTCATCAGCTGTCTCATGTCAGGAGCAGAAGAGTATGAACTCCAAAGTATGTATATTGGAATAGAAGCCTGAGCAGGGTGCAGATTAGGTTATTATATTTCACCATAAAATCAAAGTATTTCACAACTGACTTTCACTGTTTTAATTTCATTACTATTAAAGTTGAGAGATCCCAGAAGAAGGGGCATCATTCCTCCTGTTCACTTCCACCTTGCTAAAACTGTCTGTACCCTCTTTTCCAGGCAACAAGCCTAGTTTCAGTCTTGAACAGTACTTACCAAAACACCTGACACGGTTTGAAATCTGGAGAACTCAACTGAACAGTAAGCAATACTTCCTAGCTCACAAGCTGCATGTTAAATTGTTTAACCAAAAGTAACTGCTGGGAGTGAAGGAAGGGAGAGAAAGGCAAGAAAAAGATCATACATCTTATGAGTTGGACCCAAATCTATTGTTTAACTCAAATCTTCCTCTTATTAACTACTGCTGGCAGAGTTTGTCTCAGTCTTCCTCTCCAGCTGCACCTCATTCACAGTTTGTTTTCCCTATCAGGCAAATCAAGCTTCTGGGAATGAACAAGACATGCTATGGCTAGGGTGCTACATAAAGAGGTTTCAGTACAAGTGCTGATGATCTTGATGGTCACCCTGCTCACCCATCATATCACCCAGCATCTGCAGGAGAAAAAATGCCTGATAGCATTACCAAAGCACGCAGCCTCCTGGACAATCTTCAATGCCCTGGTCCAGCAGCTGGGCTACAGGTCCCACCCCAGCATATGGTGAGAAACCTTCAGATCTCTCTGAGGATGAGAAGAATGTCAAAAAGGAGATCTTTCCTTCCTTTCCTGTAACTCTCAAACAGCTCTTCATCCAGTCACCTGCCCCCTGGGCAGCCAAGTAGCTCAGACAGTTTGGGGTGAGCTGCTACCAGAAGACAAACCTCATGACTCCAGTATTTTACACAATATCATCTGCAGCTCAGCTCCTACAGCTTTCAACAAAAGCTCCCACATCTTCCAAGGTATTAACAAATATGCATGTAAAAACTGTTCTGTTTGTTGACGTGCCATTGACTTTCTCTCACAGCAGAATATTTCAGTCCCTTTGGACATCCAACCTCCTGTCTTCTGAGGGATGCTGCTCTTCTCCCTCAGGCCCCTGGGACAGCAGCACATTCTTGAAGACTGTCAAGGCCACATAAAAACATTGGCTCAATGAACTTTTTAAGGTTTACTAAAATGCAAGTGCATAACCCCAAATATGATGGTAGAAAGAGCATTCTTTCGCCTTCCAACATATTAAATTATCTCTCTCTGTCCTGTATATTGTTCATACTAATTTGGTAACAGGCTATGCTCTTGTTGCTCATACAAAATACTAAGAAAATGGGTGGGTAAAAGTTTTCTCCTGAGTTGCATGCCAGGGAAGCTATTTTCTGGGTGAAAGGATAGTCTATATTTAACTGTTGGGGACATGTGTGTTAGCCAAGCTTCCAGAAAACAGCAATGAAAAGTACATGTTTAGGATAATATAACAAATGCAAATATTTGTAAGGGAAAAAAAAACCCCAAAACATATACATAGTTCTTTACAACAGAAACCAAAAATGTAATACTACCATTCTCATCAGGTCATAAAATCCTGATCATATTTACATAACACTTTGCTATGCTCAAGTGGCTCTTTATCATTGGATATGAGTGGTCTAAAACAGACAATATTCTCTAAGGGCACTTTGCCACTCACTAGGTATGTGAGACCACACAGCATAGACTAATTCAAGCCTGGGAAGCCAGAATATAATTTCTTATTCAATCCCACCACAGAGACAGTCCCTATGGCTCTAGTGCCCCAAGCAAACAGGAGGAGACAGGATAGTGTTAAAGTGTGTTATTTCCTTTACCTTGGCTAGTCCTATACTGGGCACACAAGGCCACATGAAGATTTGGCAATGTCAGTGACCCCTTCTGCATCTGGGATCTCAGGGACTCCTTTACTGCTGCAGTTCAGCTTCACTGCCTTCTGCTTCTGGCTGAACCTTGAGTTCCTACAGCCTTTTCTGAAATTCAAAGTGAGTGACTTTCCCAAGGTCACATAGGAAGCGTATGGCAGAGAAGAAAGTAGCACTCTTTACACTCTTAACATCAGATGTCTTAACACTCAGCACTTCAGATCTTTTAAGATGAGTTAAAGTCCTGGACTTCAGCCTCAACACTGTGTTTCCTCATTAGCTAGCAAGCAGGTGAGAGCAAAAGCCCAAGGAGCCTCACATGGACCTGGTGGGAGGCATCAAGTAGATCAGTTGGGCTATTTCATTGTAACAATCCTCTTTTCGTTGCTTTTCTTTGTGTTATATAAAATACAGTAGATGAAAAGAAAGACCATACTTATCATAAAAGTGCATTTGTGATTGCAAAAAAACCTTAGTATTATAGTCTGAAACTAACAAAGTGCTGACAGAGAAAATATTTTAGAACTATAAACTCTAAACAAAAGCTTATTCTTTGTTAACACATATTTAATTTCAAGTCTTAATAAAAGCAAATTTTAAAGGTCTTTGTCAAAACTTCACCACCTTTCTTCTTTGGGGAATCCAAAGATTCTTTGCACTTTTTGAAGAGGAAAAAGACACACACAAAAAAAAAAAAAAAAAGAAAAAAACCAAGAGAGAAAAGATGCATTGCAATAAATGTGACAAGCCAAAATTAACAGATCAAATAGGGGAAGTATTACAGAGCCCTTCCAGTCACATACCACATCCAGAGTTTCAGGATTTATTATGGACCATGAAGAAGCAAAACAGACAGCAAGGGTAGGACACAGTGCCTGAATTTTGGTACATATTGTAGTTCTAAATACTGTATGTTCTCTCACTTTGCCTTCATCTACCAGCCCTGGAGGGCATAGTGTACTGTAGATCCTGGGTCATGTCTACCTGCCCTCAACGGTGTTTCAGACAGCCCTGGTGCCTCAGATGGCTACGTTTAGGTGATTATAATGTTTCTCACCATTGGATCTAGAGTGTATAATTATAGAGATGTATTAGGATGAGTCCCAGATCTGGACTATTGGGAAGTGATTCGGGTACCTACACTTAGATGTGTCAGGCAATTTGAAATCCTGTCGGTTATCTAAGACATGACACAGGAATCCCAGAAGACCTGCAGCTGCCTGCATAGACAGTATTCCCTTGAACATCTTAAAGCATAAGACACCAAAGTAACTGAATTCTAACCTGGAGTAAAGTTGCTAATGAATCCTTTTTCTGAGCAAAATTCTGGGAGAAAAGTCTTGCTTCTGTCACACAATCAAATAAATATTAATATTCTTCTGCTGTTTATGAGTTTTTTCTCAGTTTCAGATTATTTTTATTTGATAATTTTTGAGTTAGAAATGCCAGACAAAACTAGAAAGGTGTAGTAGAATTTTTTCTTACACAGCTGTGTGGAAGATACAGAAAAGAGAAAACATCACTACAGAAAACAGAATAGCTTGGTCTCAAGTGTAATCTTTGGGGAATAGCAAAAAATCAAGTGAAGGAATATGGAAAATTTTTTCCCTTTTAAAAAAAACAAAAAACAAGATATGGGGGAAAATATGTTCAGATTCACTGTGACTCAGACAAAACCAAACAGCAAAATAAAGATAATGTTGTTTTAGGAGTGTGAAATGGAAATTGGTTGTCTGTATCACTGATATGTACTGTGTCTATCACCATTGACACGAGGTGTTTTAATTACAGAAAGGTAATGATGCAAACTAGTGCATATTCTGTAAGCTCTCAAGGGCTGTTAGATTTAGGTACTGGGAGACAGGAAGAGGAACTAATTCCTCAGAAGGCAAAAATATTCCGGGGAGATAGACCCTTGTTCCAGGGCACAGTGCACAAACTACAGATGCAAAATGAGGCCTACATAGGGAGTCCAGTAATCGATGCTACTATTTATCTTTTCTTTCTCTTTCTTTCTTTCTCTTCTTTCTTCCTTCCATCCATCCTTCCTGCCTCCCTCACTCACTTTTTCTTTCCCTCCCTCCCTTCCTTTCTCTTTCCTTTACTACCCTGCTGGGTTTTTTTCGGTTGGTTGACAGCTATGACAAGCAAGCTCTTCCCATAGAAAAAATGGAGGAAGAAGGAGCGAAATGGGGTTTCTGAAACAACCAAATGATCCATAGAGTATTCAAAGGCAGGCAGATGTTTTCTACATTAAACTGAGCCTCCAAGAAAACAACAAGGCAACATATTAAAATTCTTATGGAAATTTCTCTCATTCAGCTTTTTCTCTGAGGCCTGGGGACAATTAAAAACACCTGAAAGATAATTCACATGCTCATTCCAATATGATACTCATCAAGAAAAGCTCCTCGCTTTCATCCATAAGGATCTTGCAAAGCTGATTTACACTTAGTCTTTGGTAAATCTGTTTAAACAGACATTAAATCTATGATACTTTAAAATAGGGGAAGTGCATCAGCTTTTTCTAGATAGGGGCATGTTTGTACTATATTTAGAGAGCTCAAATACTTCCCTCTTCCTCTATCCAGTTCGTGACAGCCTTCAAGAAGTCACAACACTACCCTGGGACTGGAATCTGGCTGTTCTACACAGAGTATCCCTCCCTTGTTTTACCAGATAAATCCAAGGAGTTTCATGGGCCGTTATTATTTCATTTTGAGAATCTGCAACCAGAAACAGTATGGCCAATGGTGTTCCAAAACGTGGGTGTGGTTTATTTCATATTTACAAGAAAGCATTAAAACATAAGAGGGGAAAGAGGCATATTAAAGAAACAAACCAGCCTACTTTCATGGGTGACCTTGTCTAAACCACAATATCCATACAGGTACAATAATAGGCTTTCATTTACACCATCAGAGATGATAGAGTGTTACCTTTGCATTGTTCTGTGTCGGTGGATGAAATTGCTCTGAGGATTTCTCCCCAGAGCTGGGAAGAGCTCCCCCTGTGCCAAGCCCAACGAGCCCGCAGTGTGCCGCAGCCACAAAGGAAGGCTAACTGGAGAACAAGAGGTTTGGTGACAGAACAAGCAAAATTGATTGGAATGCCTCATTTATATAACCTCAGGTAGGGAAGGTTCTGGAAAGGTGGGTGGTACAAGGCTTCCTATTGGTCAGGGAGCATGTAAACAAGGAATTGAAAATGGACCAATAGGGTAAAGGGACAGAATGTTACAACCAGTGACAGAACAAAGATAACAACCAATCAGAGAATGGGGATAAGAACCAATGAAAATACAGAACTTCAACCAATGGGAAGAAATGGTGGCAAAGGAGCTAACTCTAACCCTAATCTCTAAAGGATTATGGGAAGAAGAAACTTGGATAGGGGATGACTAAGGGAAAACACAATAGGGAAGACATGTTTGTGACATACTTTTATTACACCACATCCTTGTAAACCCAATGTAAAAAATCAGTATTAGGGGCATTGGGGTTTGAAGAACCTGCATCCTCGTTGACCCAACGCTTGTAATATTCCTGCCATTTTACAAAACCTAAGTCTTCTCCTGCAATTCTGAAGGACTCAAAGCCCTTGAATTGAGCCTTATTTTATTCCTCAGGTCTCTCTAGTATCTTCAAAAGAAAACACTCCTCCTTCTGTGGTTTCTTTTTTTAGTTTCTCAAAAGATGTCACAACCTGCATGTCTCCAGCTTACTGATCACTATAAACGTATTCCTTCCAGTTTCGCGCTTTCTTGTTTCTCTGAGCTTTTTGGGGGGTTTTGTTCATTTGTTTTGGAGTGCCTTTTGGTAGTCATTAAAGTTTCTGAAAAGTTAGACCTGTAAGGTGCATCTTCCCTGTTATGGGAGAGAGACTATGTATATGACTTTGATACACCACTTCTCCCATGCACACGGCTTCAGGTATCTCTGAGCCAGCCCAGATCACTTTGCCTCCACGGAGAATAATTTGGCTTTGTTTAACCCATTAGAACACATCCTACAGCTGGGCCAGTACCACCAGCAAAAGCTGGTGACATAGAATCATAGAATCAACTGACATGCAGCACTTCTTCAGGGTCTTTCAAGGAGGCCTGATGCTGTTAAAAGAAATGTGAGACAGAAGGCAAGGTGCCTGCAAAGTAAACTCCATGGTGTGGGACGAATCTGTGCTCGTGGTCTTCCTGGGGCACATAGTCAGATGCCTATTGCAGTGACTAGGTATAAGAAATAATTTGTGCCATGTCACATTTACATGTGGCCAAGGGAATTCTCCTTGACAGTCTCACACTTCCTTTAAAAAGGCTTGTTAGGGTTTCTCATGGCATAACCTGTCACCGTTCCTACAGGAATCTGCTGTAGGAATCTCCTGGGGGAATATTGATGGATGTAATGACAGGCCCAGTCTACTTTTCCTCAACAGACACACACACAGATGTTCTTTCCATGCCACAAGTCACATTTGGCAAAAACACAGTAAAAAAAAAAAAAAAAAAAAAATAAAGCCTGCAAAAATTAAACAGGCACAGCAATTTTTCTCTATAGCTACAAAAACCAAATCCACATCCCTGCCTTGAGACACTGTCAGATCTGTGTCTTAACAAGGCAAAATTGTCAATTAGTTCTTTTATTTCCCAAATTATGGAGACTTAAAAATATTGCGTGTCAAAGATAAATTCCAGAGTGAACTGCCATTTCCAAACCCCATATGCAAAAATATATGGGTTTGGAGGAAAACAAAAAAATATTTTTGTGGTAGTTCTTTCTTTTCTACCAGGAGAAGAACAGGCTGTTTGATGTCTCAACAGAGGTTTGAAATATTAGAAACAATTCCAGTAGAGATTAGTGGGCAAAGTGCAACTGAGGAGTTTACTCAAGGTGGCAAATACACATAATTTATTTCATGGTTCCATGGTTTACAGAAACAGAGAATGCAAAGATGTAATATACTACTCTGCTTACAAAGCCCCTCCATTAATGAGAAATAAAATATATAGGCTATTTTATGGTTAAGAACTAATTTTTTCCCATTTTTTCCCCCAATAAACAACTTATTTTTATGTGAGTAATATTCACCAAATGTAAATTCTTATTCTTATGCTGGCTCAAACTCCTTCAATTCATTGGTTTTTCTAAGGCTGACCTTTCAAAGAAAAGTATGTGGAACTTGTTTAGATTCAAGAATTTGACAGGGGTAGAAAAGTGGCTTTTAAAAAGATTGTGCTTTTCAGCAACTCCATCCAGACACCAAAATTGATTTAGTTCTTCAAGAAATAAAGGCAGCAGGAAATTAGTTGCCAACTGGCCTCTTTCCTCTTCCTGGATTACACAGCTCAGTGCATCCCACAGCCCTTTTTCAGCATCGAAATCAATGTTTCAGTGCATGCCTTATAGCAGAAGCTGGCACATCTGTCCTACCTTGATTTTTCTAACACAGATAAAATTCAGTAGCAAGATGCAGCATTAAAGATTTTTATAGTTATACCGCAGTACGGACTTGACAACATTGTCATTTGTCTTGGCTGTTACTGAAGCTGTTGAAATTACATTAGCACAGGTACTCCTGCTCAGGCCATGATCCTGTCTTAACTCTGCTGTGTAGAAACAGCCTTATCCATATGAGAGGTATTTGAGTCCTCATCCCATGACAGATCTCTTAATGTATGTCTATCTGTTAATGGCTTTTACTAACAGTTTCAAAACATGCACTACACTTTGGAGCATTGATTGGCTAATTCCTCAGCAGGAGATAGCTGAGATATCAAAATTTCTTAATGAATAGGGAGTCTAATATTGCATCAGACTTAATTGCACATCTGGCACATTATCTAGGTAATGCCCAGTTATAGGGCCTCTGTTTTCAAATCTGTCATGATGCTTTTCATAAGCAAGATCTGAACACAGATAGGGACGCCAGATGTCTCCAGCTACTGCTACCTTGAAAAGTGTCAAGTCCTGAATTTTATGTGACTGATAAAAGAGGGGCAGAATTTAGGCCCTACTCTCAAGTGTATAAATATATAACAAGGGGTTAGGTGATGAACTCAGATGTAAAAAAATGTATCTGAGACAATTATTCATTTGCCCTGTATTGAACATATAGGACTGGTGTCTTGAATACTAGTTTGAAAGGACCTTTTTGGATCCCCATGCCCTGCCATGAAGCAGTTGAGTTTAAAAGCTCTGACAGCCAGAGAAGAGGTGGCAGCAAAACTTCAGCCCTGGATGCGAAAAGAGCAGACTTGAGGCTGCTGAGGGAAACGGTTAGCAAGGCGCACTGGGAAAACACTTTTGAAGGTCCTGGGGTCCATCAGTGCTGGCCAGCTTTTAAGCACCACCTCCTAAGAACAAAGGAACAGGCAAGTCCAAAATTTGGAAAGTAAAGCAGGCAAGGCAGAAGGCCAGTTTGACTGAACAGGGATCTTCTGGAGCTAAGTCAAAAACCAGAAGGTGTATGTGCAGTAGAACCAAGGTCAGGTGACGTAAGAGAACTACAGAGATGCTGCTCACAACTGTAGGGTGAAAATTCATGGATCCAAAGCTCATTTGGAGTTGAAGCTGGTCAGTACTGTGGAGGACAATAAAAAGAGCTTTTCAAAATATGTCAGTAGCAAAAGGCAGTCCAGAAATCACACTGACCCATTACTTGATGAGGATGATCTCCTCACAAACAGGGATACAGACAAAGCAGAGATATTTAATGCTTTCTTCACTTTGGTCTTCAAAACTGAAGATGGGCTCCATGGGTCCCAGAATTCTCAGCTGGAAGATCATGAATGTGAGAATGATGAACTCCCTGTCAACCCTGAACTTGTAAGGGATGTGCTGCTCCAGCTGGATCTCTGTAACTTTATGGGGCATGATAGAATTCATCCAAGAGTGCTGAAAGAGCTGGCTAATGTCATTGTCTATGATTTTTGAAAGATCGAGGAAACCTGGTGAAATCCCAGTCCTGGAAGCTGGCAAATATTGTCCCACTGTTCCAAAAGAGCAAGAAGGATGGTCCTGGAAACTACAGGCCTGTCAGTCACACTTCAGTGCCTGGTGAAATTATGGAGGAAATTATTCTGGAAGTTTTGAAAAACACCTGAAAGACACAGCCAGTTCATGAAGGGAAAATCCAGTTTGACAAACTTCATTTCCTTGTACTCCAATGTTACCCACCTAGTTGATCAACAGAAACCACTTGATGTAATTTTTGAACTCCAGACCCTTCACCATCTCCACTGTCCTTCTCTGTACAATCTCCAGCACCTAAGTGTCCTTGTAATGAGGGGCCCAAAACCAAACACAGGATTCAAAGTGCAGCCCCACCAATACAGGGGGATGATCACTGCCCTGGTCCTGGTGGCCATACTGTTTCTGGCACAAGCCAGGCAGAGAGACCTTGATAAGTTAGAGAGATGGGCAAACACCAACCATATGACACTTAACAAGGAGAAGTGTCATATTCTGTGTCTGAAACGGGGTAATCCTCTATGCACAGACCGGGGAACAAGAGGCTGGAAAGTGGTGCCATGGAAATGGACCTGTGGTTCCTGCTCAATGGCAAGTTGAATATGAGTCAGCAGTGCCCTGGCAGCCAGGAGGGCCTACCGTGTCCTGGGGCATCAGGCAAAGCATCACCAGCCAGTCGAGGGAGGGGATTGTCCTGCTCTGCTCTGCACTGGGACAGCCTCACCTTGAATATTGTGTGCAGTTTTGGGCCCCACAATATAAGAAAGATATTAAGCTCTTAGAGAGTGTCTAAAGGAGGGCAATGAAGATGGTGAAGGGTCTTGAGGGGAAGCCATATGAGGAGTGTATGAGGGCACTCGGTCTGTTCAGCCTGGAAAGGAAACTGAGAGGAGAGCTCATCAAGTTCTAGAGCTTCGTTGTGAAAGGAAACGGAGGGGCAGGACTGTACAGGACCAGGAGTTGGACTTCAATATTCCTTGTGGGTCCTTTCCAACTCAGGATATTCTGTGATTCTATGCTTCTGTGGACATACCAGGGAGAGCCCACATTGAGGATAACAGAGGACTAGGATGAGACTGTCAGACCAATCTAGGTGGGTGTAGGAATCCTCATCATGGGAACGTTGTGAAAACAAGTTGCAGTCATTTAATCAGGATGTCAGCAGAGCTGTAACTCTTCCTGCTTCAGAGCAGGAGGATGAGTAGGGATTTTACAGAATCCCTCAGTGGTGTTTATTGTTCTGTCATTTTAGGAACCAATGGGTATCTAACATCATCAAATCCTTCTTGTGTACTGAAGTCCAGTGCGCATGTAAGATATACTCTGCTGATTAGAGGCCTTATTGTAATTAAGCCATTGTATTACATCTGTTAATTACTAAAGTCAGCTCAACTGTGGAGCATTAATAATTCTTATAGGTGGTAAAAGCCATGGCTACAGTTGCCATGGCTTCAAAAGTAAAGAAGCCTATAGGAAATATTTTGTGGAAAAGAAGTAACTTCCTGGAAATAAGAAACTTGTAGCATCCATGGAAGTAAAAGTAAATAGGTTATTCAGGATTAACATACAGAGCATTGCTCTAGCTACCAGGAAGACAATGAGGTTCTATACTTCATATTCATCCTCTCTTTAATAAAAAGTAGCATTTTAGTCATATTTACAGAGTCACTGATGAGACCATAGTATTTTCTGCAAACTCACTGCTTTAGTATCTGGATATGTGACTCCCAAGGAAAGTTTTTGTAGGTGAAGAACTATGGTCTGTAGGAAAGTACAGTATTATATGAAGTATTGTGTGATTAGTTGCAAGTAAACCTTTACTGAAAGCAATCATAGGAGCCCTGAGTATTGTACAGAGGAACCTAAAAAAGTCCTCATCACTGGAAAAATCACAAAGGCTGGGGTTTTTTTCTTTTTTTTTCACAGAGACTGAGCTAGCTGAGCAGATGTCTTGCTTGAAGAGGAAAAGACAGCAATGATTCCAGATGACTTGCTGCACTTCCGACTTTTCAAGGCGCACTAAGTTCCTCTCTACTATCAGAAAATGCACACCAATGACACTATCTGCTTCTCCTTCCTTCCCAGCAGACACTATGGTAGGAAATTCTGAAGAGAAGCACAAAGAAAATATTCTGCTTAAGGTGGAATGGAAGGCAAAACTTGGAAACACTGGTTTCTCTGCAACATTATTTTCTCTCTGGTTTGGCCAACATTTCATCCAGGGAAATCTGATCCCACAGTGTCTTAAAAAAAAGATTTACTAGCTGATAGCAGAATCTGTGGGTGTGTGAAAAGCCTGACAAAAACTGTAAGAATTTATTTATGGCTGCAAATATTACATCCATATGGGAAAGTTCATTTGTCCTGAACTTTTTTCAGACATGTTAGAGCTGTTATTGACTTAATACTAATAGTCTACTAGAATAGAGGAAAAAAAGGCATATCAGGAGAAGACTAATTATTATAATAAGAGCACTGTATAATTCCATTTTTTAAAAAATGGTTATTTTTCTTTCTCTGTCATTATTTTTTCCTAGCCATAATATTCTGTTAATTAGGAGATAATTACCTTCACTGCTAAGCAGTTTATAAATTCACTATTTACACCAGGAGGAGAAGATTTGAGAGTTACATATCTTGTCAAAAACTAATTGCTATTGAAGTAGTCTTACTGTACATCCAATAGGTCACTAGACATACAAGTATATCCATGTACATTTGGTAATAGTGCAAATACATTTTATTCCTAAAGGAGAGATTTGAAAAAGATGGTTTTACTGACAAGTCTTTTCATTTCAGACCAATACTATCAACACACTGAAAGACATGCCAGCAAGAGCTCCCTTGGTTCATCCTCCTTTATCTTTTCCACTTTTCAGATACAAGCAGCTTCTGAGTAATGTACCTTGTTTCTCATACAACATTAAAAAGTGGCACTACAAAAATACAGCACCAAGCTATTTTGCAGTTGAAGAGTACCTGCGCCAACTAAACTTCATATGCAAGTTAATTACCATCACCTTTACTTCAACAGATGAGAAAATGGGAAACATGGGGAAAGTGAGACCATGCAGTAAGCCAGAGCTCAAGGTCCTCTCTTGCACATCTCCATCATTAGTGTTCCCTTTTGAGCTGTGGTTTTGCATCATAATTATTGGCTATGAGGTAGCTGGAGACAGTGAGCACAGCTGCATGAAAAACTCTAGCTCCATCACTGGGCTCCTGCATCTTAGTCCACTGAGCAGGAATACTATGGCAATAAGGAGGCCCCAGAGAGCAGGAAGGCAAGTCCAGCCTTCTTTGCTGGAGTTCTTCTCCATCAAGCATGCAGATAGCAGGCAATAGCCAATGTGGTCCATATTTAGCCAGCTAAGCACCCAAGTTGCTCTTTTCACTTCCTTGATAGTCAGCAAAGAGCTTGGTATATCCAGAAGAGGATTCAATGTACTTGAGATCTGAGTTACCACATGTTATTAATAAAAAAATTCATATCCTCCAGCAAATAGCCTGGCTCCTAGTTAAAAAATGTACTGACCCTAATTTTTCCTCTCTGTTATATTTCCCCTTCTGCTTGCTGAATGTGCTGGTTTGGCACTGGCATCTGAATTTGCACATAGTAATAGTCATTAAATGAAACTAATGTGTAGTAATCCCTTCACCATAGATTTTCTAGATCCTTCATTCTCACAAGTTCCTGGAATGCCAATGGTGTAATGTCAGGATATGTTTCTTACTTGAAGAATTTGAAACATTAAAAAAGACACACAGCACACTATGCAAAAACAGTGTAGAAATTATTGCAAAACTATTTCATTTTCTGTCTTGTACAATAAAGCGTGACAGAAATAAAAAGTTCCCAGGAAAATGGAATAATGCAGAGTAATGTAATCCATGGGGTTTTTGCTTTTCATGAGTTATTTTTAATGGGCCAAACCATGAGGTCATTATTTCTGATGCTGAAACGATGATTTTACAAAATCAGTAGAGTGTTATTAAATGAAGACCCAAATAAAAGGAGGATTCAGTCATCAACGCTATGGAAAAAAGAAAATGTGAAGTATGTGTTTCTCCCTTATAAACCGCCACTGGATTGGAAATTCAGTGCCACAACACTGGCTTATTATTTGGTTCAGCACTCAAACTGTAAAGCTAAGGAAGTAAAATCAAAATTTGAGGAGAAAAACATGACAAAAAGAATAAAACAGTGTTTGGGTAGAACAAAACATGAAAATTTTCATTCAGTTGGAATTGATAGGTTTCTTTTAATTTTCAGATACTCCAGCATTTAAAAAAAAGCATAAAATAAAGGGGAAAAAAAGATAGTGTACATGAAAAGCTAGTCCTTGGAGCCACTCAAAACACCACCAAAAAGCACACAATAACATTTGTAACCTCTTTCCAGAGTGAGCTAATTAAAACACTCATCTAGTCCCAATTTCTCCTTGTTGTGAAACTTGGAAGAAAGACTTGAGATAGGGTTTCTCTCCTCTACACTTCTAGCCTATTGAATCTCCTTCTTCACAGTGAATATTTGTTTATAGCAATTTGATTTCAAAGTGGAACAGGTCCAACAGAGAGAAAGAATAACTAAAGACGCAATACTTGATTGTTCAGTGGTAAAAGTCTCCTTAGAAGAAAGTAGATACTCCAATTCCCTTTTAAAATCAGATAAATTAAGATCAGGGCTTTGGGGTCTTCAACATGTTGAGCCTGTGTTCTAATCATCAGCATTATAAAAGCTGAAATTATTTCAACAGATGCTCTTTTTGAATCCAGCTCAAAAAATTTGAAACATTGTAGTTGGAAAACGCTGAAACTAATCTTTTTGACATTGCCAACACTTTTTTGTCTTGTGGTTTTTTTATTTCTTTTCTTGCTTTTCTTCAGTCAGAGCTGTTCTTTCAATTTGACCTAAATTTGTCACTGGTTTCATGTTGAATTGTGAATGTTTAATTCAGAAAAAGGAAGTGGCTAGCTGCAGTCAGTCTGGTCTCAGAGTACCTCAGCCCAAACACCCTCTGCTTCTTTACTCTCCACACCAATTTCCTACCCTTCTAGAGCTACAGATCTATATCAGCTTTCAGAAGGTGCCTCTATCAGAAACTTGATTTTATCTCAAAGTTGTGAGGTTAAGAAAATTTTGTCCAGTGTAAAGCTGCTAAACTTTTGTCAGATTTCCCATGAAGTTCTGTAAAAGTCTGTACACACATTTTTTGAGTCCCTTGTGTACAAACTCCATTAACTCTCTACCTGAAACCATCTCATGAAGTGAGCAAAGAAAGTTGCTGTGCTGCCACAGTTCTGCAGGCTCTCTAATATCAGAAGAAATCTCCCTGAGTCTGAGAAAATACTCAAAGTCAGGGTCTGCTGCCAAAGGGACAGTACAACATCCAGTCCATCAGAGAGGTCCTGTAGGAAAGACTCAACCCTCTTAAGTGAACATAGCAAGAGTAACTTCTACCCACCTCTTTTTGGTACTTCTCTTTGATTTTTTTCAGCATTGCTGGGGGTTTTTTTCTGTATGATTCTTGGTTTCTTCCTGTTTTTTGATCCATGACATGAATACTTATGTACATTATGATGTGAACATCAAAGTCATGGAAGTGGCCTCACTCTCTGTATCTACAGCTGACAACAGAGTTGTATTTATGCTATCAGACTTTAAGTCTGTAAACTATTTGGGCAAAACATTTAACCACCTGCAACAGTTTAATGTTGAGCACAGTTAAAAGGCTTTGACTTCCCATGGCTTTGATTCAGCTCAGCTCTAACAAAGGCATAACAACGTACAAATTCAAGCAAAAGAATTATTTATTGTTATGGGTAGAGCTGGACGTCCTGGAAACTGATGGGTGTAACAACCATCCCTCAATGGAGATAACTTAATAAACTGTAATGGTATTTTATGGAGCTGTTTACTCAGACATCATTAACCTTCTCACAAACACTATACTAACAGGTTATCCAGATATTTGTTCAGGGAATGAGGCTTATAGACATGTATTACTGGAGATATCTGTGTTTAAAAGACAGGAAAAGTACAAGAGAACTCAAAGACACAGGCATAAATTATACGGAATTGTTTATCCACAAATGGGAGCATAAACATGATAACAAACCAGAAAAAACAGCGGGAGCATGAGCATGATAACAAATCAGGAAAAGGAGTGTGATATACAGAGATAGTGCTGAGAAACAGCTTTGCTACACAAGAGAACACAAAGAATAAATAGGCCCAAAAATTAGTTGAGGGGACAATGATTATAAGAGAAACTAGCTCTGAGGTAAAAGTGTGGGAGATGATAGTGATATTTGAGAACCAAAAACTGGGAAAAAATGTCAACTGAAGTGCAGGCGATTCAGCATCAAAACAGAAGATAGGATTTCTACAGCCAAAAGGCAGAGAGGAAAAGAAAGGACAAGTAAATCAGTATCAGGAAAAAAAAATTGAGCCTGAACATGGTTGTAGGCTCTTATGAAAGAAATCCATCTGGATTGACAGTTGAGCAGATCCAGAGCACAGAGAGATGCGCAGTCTGCCAAAAGGACAGGTACACAATGTAGGCTGCAAGAAAAAAAGGACCTGGGAAGGAACTGCGAAGATCTGCTGATCATTCTTCATGCTGGAACAAGTAATACTGGCAAAATTGAAACCAAATAAAACTGATATGCTATAGTCCAGTCTCACAAAAGGTGGAGTATGCTGCACGAATGAGGAGAAACAGAGCCTGGCTGGGTTTAGGAAAGGTTTTGAAGACATGGTTTTTATCATCACTGTTTGTGATGCAGGAGCTGATTCAGTGATGTCAGCAGTCTCACTGCTTCCAAAATACTGGAGAAGATGCTGTGGAAGCAGAAGCAACACTGGGGATCCTGGGGTCTTTTGAAATCAAGGGCAATGATTTTTCAAGGAGATCAGGCTGCATGAGACGTGTTTTCACTGTAGACACGTAAATAGCCTGTTAGTTTAAACTGTGTGCTCCTGGTAGTCAGTAGGGAAAAGATGTACCTACAAAGAATGAGTTACCTTGTCTGCCATGGGTGCCCATTTTAGTGTGGAATGACTTGCCTTTCAGAAAGATCTCTCTCTAGAGAGAACCAAATGATTTAATTTAGCCATCAAATTGACAAACAATTTTTAATATGTTTATTTATTTATAAAGAGGTTTTATTTCTATTTGAAATTTTTAATAACTGTGTCAAAGAAGCTACTTCCTAATAATAGACTTTCTATTTCTAGAAGAAAACTTCATCATCTGCATGCAGTGTGACTTGGCCTGCGTAGAAGTGGCATGTAAATATTTTGGTTTTCAATTATTAAAGTTGGAGGGGAAAAGGAGTGAGAAAAACACTTTGAAATATTGAGATTTCAATGTTTCAGTTGTCACAAGATCTGACCTTTCAAATGCTGAAAATGTGAAATTTGAGGATATTTTTACTACTACTACTATGTTTGTTTACATGTCACATTTGAAGCTTTCAAAACACTTGCAGAGAATGTTAAGCATTGCTACTAAGTATTTTCAGACAAATTCCTGAAAAAGAGACAATTTAAGTTGGAGTCATCTACTGTAATTCAGATGCCTCCCATTTGGACATTTGAATCCAATGTACTTACACTATGTTCTTTTTATAACTGCTAACAGATCCCATCTCCCAAGGGCAATTCATCTTCTGCTAAGACAGGTATTTATAACAGATCAGAAGAATGGCTTTCCTCCTATTTTCCTCCATTCAGTATCAATCAAGCCTAAGGTAATTGTCTCACATTTAGGTGCACAACTTTTCAATATCCAAAATTAAGGAAGGCAGTCCTACTCTAAATATCTCAGAAAAACTCAGCTTTCACAAGTATATATGGTCTTCTCATCCTCATTAGGTCAGCAAGTGATGCTGGAGCTGAGCTGCAAACCAACTCCAGCGTAACATTTTCTGCTCTGTGCTGCCTCCTGTTCCCATGTCTCTGTTTACAATCAAAAGCAAGATCAAGTCCAATTTATGTAGCTATTTGTATGCAAATTAGGGGATATTTTCAGATGTGTTCAGCTTCATGTAGGAGGCAGGCAGCATTTAAAAATGTGCTTTTTCCCAGGATGATAGGGAGGTTTTCAGTTTCTATTTTACTCATCCTGCCTTTGTTGTCAGGATGTTGTTCCTGACACTGATTTATAAGCATTTTAAAGCCCATTGTGTCACACACTTTATTGCATCCAACAGGGACTGTGTCTAAGTTTCCTCTCCTTCCCCCCTTCTGCAGAACCCACCTGCTGCCTTCCCTGCTCTTACTATTTCAGAGTACCCTCTCGCACACTCTGCAATGACAGATGATTCACCTTCCTTTCCCCACAACATGGTGAACTCATTAGTAAGTCAGGGCTTCCATCAATGATGCATTATTCTCATGCCAGCGCTTTTTCTGTCAACCTTTTCTTCAGTGTCAAGGGCTCCTTCCCTTTCCTTCATGTTTCCCAAGTACTTCAACTCCTCCAGTGTCTCATCTGAGCCCTGCATCTCAGCCTCTCCATTCTCCCTGCCTGGGTACAGATTTCTCCTCTGTCTCCCCACTCACAAGTCTCAAGGGCCTGGCCTGCTTCAAGCTGAGCACACATCTCATTCCTTTGCACCACGCCTTCTCTCATCACTACCTTACACACTCACTTACTTTATCTCCCTGTCCATAAACATCTTTGTATTTTCAGGTCTCCTATCTGCCACCTCTGATAATGTTTATGATGTATGAAATCTTAGCTTTATTTCTGCTCAGTCTTGACTCTTTCTACCTATATTTCTATTTCCAGTATCACTATTTCCTGCTCCATACATTTCTGTTCTTTCCTATCTCTCCCCACATATCTCCCTCACAAGATAATTATTCTCTTGGGTCTTCTGATGTTTCCTCTCTCATATTCATCTTTAACAATTCGTGCATCACTACTAACAAACTTTCTCTGTAACAAGCTCACTTCTCCTGATGTTGAAGTTATAGACAATTCTCCTGTGTAGGGAAAAGTTCATCATATAACCAGTTTATTTGCAAGTAGAGTTTTACCCATGCATTACATTTCAGACTGGGGCGGTCCCGTGGTGTAATGGAGAGCGCTCCGGTCTCTGAATCCCAAGGTTGTGAGTTTGAGTCTCAGTAGGGACCATCCCCTGGCAGTTCAATGCCTCCCTGCCATCCCATCCCGTCACATCTCAGATACTAAGCAGGGTCAGCCCTGGTTAGTACCAGGTGCTGTAGATAGTCCCAAGGACTTCACTGTCACTGTCCAAGCTCACTCGGCCATGGCAAATGGACCTTAGGACTTAAACGGTGGGGCCAGTTCTGCGCACACTGAGCCTCACCTAAAAAAATCCACTGCACAGGCTCGAAGGGCACACCCACATGTGGAGAGCCCTTCCCAAATCTTCGTTCGCGAAGGTTGGCCATTATTACTACATTTCAGAAGACCGAGTTATAAGCACGAGAAAGTAAACATTTCTCCTCCAAATCATGTAAGAAAAACTTTTATCTTAATTACACCAGATTGAATCTAGAGTAACCTTACTGAAATCAGTGGAGCTACACTAGCATGGAATAAAAATACTGTGACAGTTGTACAGATCCCAGATAACTTGCCTCAGCCCTCTAAAGCTCCATAACTACATGTACAAAATAAATTAGTTTGTGTCAGGAAATGTTTCAGGGCAGTAGAATTCATAATCTACCAGGACTGTTGGAACAGACCCTGGCATGGTTCCAGTATAAGACAGCCCTGTCCTAGAACAGTTTTCTCCTGAGCAAAAGTCTAGGAACCATGCTCAGTCTGAATGCTGACACCTGGTTTGGAAGACAAAAGGTTTAATTGCATGGTCAAAGGCCTTTCCACGCCAGCTGGCCTCTGTGTCAGAAAATGTCACAAACACATCTGATTCCTTTTCATGTATGTTCTTAAAGCTGTATCCTTACAGTCAGTCCACTGTTTCACATTAAGGTCCTATCTCTGTTGTACAGACCTTAGTTCACCAAGACTCCGCTCTGGAGTAAACAAATAGGTGTCTTGGTAGGCACATCTCAATGCAGGATAATATACCCTGAGGTCTATGGGCTAGCCCACACCTCTTCAGCCAAAGAACATTTTGAAGCACTCGGTGAGAAAGAGAGGCCAAGTATGAGAGAAAGGATACCCTCTGGCTGGTGAGGGCAAAAGTCAGGGACTGGTTCTTCCTGACCCTGCAGAGAGACAGCAGCTACTGAGTCTCTGAGTCCTGTGCATTGCTACCACAGTCATTGCCTCCTTTCATAAAGCTATCAAGTTCTTCTCACTCTTGACATGCCCATCCTCCTGCAACCTCTCTCTAGTCAAAAAATCAGAAGCAGGAGTGCCATGACAGGTCTTACCAGCCAAAGGCAGTGTCTGCAAGGATTTTTCCAGTCATACTCTCTTCCTAATTGCTGCAGGTAAATAAAAACAGTCCATCACCCAAAGGTGTAAGTTTTAAATATCAGGTACTATAGCCTATTATTTACTCATTGTATTTACTTCTATGCATTTTCATGTGTTTTCAGGTGTTTTTCTTTTACACTACAGGCTTTAATTTTCTGGTAGACTGAATCGTACACCTGTCAATAACTTACAGGCTCTTATTTAAGTATTTCCACCATGAAAGAGATTATTTAAGTAGTTAACAAGCGCTCACTTAGTAAACTGTCCTAAGACAAAGCTAAGGACAAGTTAATGGTATTATAAATCAGTCATTGCATTAAATGATCAGTTTCCACTGTACAGTATTATTGCTATATTGACCCCTACTTAAAGATTTATCACAGTAGCATTTTATTGTGGTTATAGGACACATGGTTGTAATACTATAGGGTGCACTTTAGCGTATGCTTCTGTTCTATTTTTAATTTAGTTTAGTGCTTACTGTAGACAAGGAGCTAAAAAAGTTGGAAGAGCAACACATGAGGACAGAGAAGGTTTCTTTTGCTAAATGGAAACAGGACAGTAGTCACTGGGGGAGGGTTGGAACCTGAGGGATGCTTCTTATTGGACTCCTACCTGACTACAGAACAATCTTAACTATGATTTCTTTAAGAGTTTCCATCAAATTGTTGCCAGGTTCCAAGAGAAATACTGTGCCAGTTCTGGAAGGAAATTGGCTTGTTTTGGCTGACACTATAAAGATGTCACATACATCTATAAGGGAAAACATGAGACAGATAATAAACAAAAGCAAGAGCAGCCAAGAAGAGGTTAAGGCTGTAAAGCCAGGCATCATCTTGGCAAAAGTGAGGATGTCACCTGCTGTGGGAGAGAAATGATTTCTTTATGTGTGGTAAGAGAGTATGGGTCTGGGGTGTGTGGTGTTGGGAGGATTTCAAAGGCCATTTGTGAGAGAAAGAACACTACAGGAAAGAGAAGGTCAGAATGGAGAGAAAATCTACAGCTGCAATTGGTTTTCAGTGAATCAAGCCTTCAGATTTAGCGAGTATCAAGTTGACTTGGTTCACCAAGTACTAAGTCTAGATCAGCCATAACTACAGCATATCACCAAGTGCTCACTGTTCTGTGCTTTGCCCAAGAATGAGAAAATTAACACACAAACCCACATCTTTCATGGCCTAACAACAGGTCTGCAAACACTAAACTCTTTGTCTGACCTTGCTGCACTCGTATGAGGATGGATCTCCATTATTATTTTCTTGTCACTTTACAGCTATTTAGCTTTCAAGAAGACAAGGTTCTGTTCTTGCTAACACAAGAAGACCAACCAGTTTAAAAGTGTGGCTGAATTTGGATGCTGTGTCTGAACTAAGCATCTCCAGACAGTACTCTTGGGCACTTCAGCTCAATCACCTACACTGCTAAATTGTTGGAGAAATCTTTGGTGTGGTTTTAGCCCAGGCCAGCTAAAGTACTCCTAGAAAATGGGAGAGCACAGAGGTCTCTGAAGCTGGTCCTTGGAACTGGTCCTGCCTTGAGCAGGAGGTGAAGCTAGAGGCAGATGTCCCTTCAACCTGAGTTGTTTTTTTCATGTGATTCTGCTATATGAAGTCAAAGACACAGACAGAACCTGTGTGTGCATGGGGGAAGGAGAACTAATCTTCCCCTCAGCTTATTTCCTCTCCTCTGCAATGCCAGACCTGTGAATGGGAAGAAGAGTCGATAAACACAAGTTGACAAAACAGAAGTTGACAAACATGATTTCTGTGAAGAGCAGCGTGAAGGCAGAAAGACAGAAGTTGCTCCTTTGTTTTCCCTCTAAACAACATTTAAAAGGAAGGAGGCAGTCTCAAAACAACCAGCTCCAGAGGAAGCACTGTCAGCAGCTAAACAAACATGGTCTGAAAGCCTGTAAAAAGGCTTCTTATCAATCTTTTGGTCAAAAATTCAGGAGGGAAAAAGACAATGCAGGGGGAAGGCAGGGAAAAAGAGAAACAAAGTGGTATTTTCCAGCTGGTGAAATTATGTGGGACAAATTTGTCAACAAAAGCTATTCAGTTCATTCAAGGGTAGTTTGCTGGAGTCGCCAAAGTGAGCTTTCTTGTAAGGTCAGTTGAAAAAAACGATTTAGAAAAAGATGGCATCCTGGGACAACCTACGTAGCTGCACGCCAAAAGGCCTGATGCCTGGTTCTTGTCTGCTGTGCACAGAAGTAAATAATGAGCAACTCCACTAAGTGGTATAAAGCAATGAAGAATAAGGTCTTTTACATACTGATGGGAGACAGGTGGTAAAAGTAGCATTTTGGGCATCAACATGGTAACATAGTATCTCTACAAGAGGCTGTATAAAGACAACTTTTCCATTTACAGCATTTTTAAGTTGACTTTTGTACTAGTCAGGATCCATGTTCACAGTGGTCAAAACCATAAGTGTGTCAGATGGCCACTATGCCTTAGAACAGCAAAGGCCACGTCTAGCTTAGTTATGCAGATGCGGTGTGCATCAACCATTTTCTAACCTGGCTCTGTCTGACTGCAAAATTCACCCAGACACTGAGAAAAACATGCAGGTGGTTCAGCCTGTGCTGAACACCAAATTTCTTCTGTTTTGCTGGTAACCCTACCCAAATGGGACATTTAAATTTAGCTTGAGGTATGTCTACATGATCAGTAATCACAGCAAGAGATGTAGTGTAATACAGCCCCACTCAGCTCCATGCATGAGAGATCACTCTTTAAAAAACTACATCAGTGACAAACAGATGTTATCTCCACATGCATTCCACCTCTGGATTTTACTAATCTAAGAGTTCAGAGCTTCAGAACACAGCTAGAGCCAAAATATAGAGAGATTTCAAATCAAGTTATCACAGCAAGACCTTTGGCGTTATTAACATTTCATAGCATTGGGGAAGAGAGTCATAGATATTCAGTAAGAAAACTGGAAAAACAAAACTAATTTTCATTCTTTGTCAGTATTTCATCCTTTATTGTTGTCTTAACCAGTTTTTATCTCGCATATTTTAGTCCTGTCTAGAGGTAAGGGAAGCAGAGAGAAACAGAGCAGAAAAAATCTTATAATACTTTATGCTAAGCATGAAAATTTTACAGTCATGGTGTATTCAGTGATGAGCTCTATAACAACATAGGCACAGAAATCATGAGGGTCTATCTTTATCCAAGGTGAATAGAAATACCTCCAGGAATACAGGATAAATATAACTGGGGGGGAGTATCAATCCTTGTTTTAAAGCAGTTGAAATTTAGAAAGAACTGCTCTCCCTACCAACTAAGGAAACCATAGTGATCTACCCTGTAATCCTTCAATTTCTTATATCAGAATTTGTTTTGTGTATGGCTGGACTAAAAGGCAAGACCACCTTCACCCAAGGGCTGGCCTACTAGTTGGCATATGTTGTTCCTAGCTAATCTAGTTTATGACTTATATTGCTAAGAAGAAATTTATTCACATAAGTTAGCCACAAGTCTGGAAGATGTCCACATCTCCGAGTCTGAACAACACAATTAACAATATATGAGGAGTATACAAACCACACTTGATAGTCTTACACACTTCAATATAATTACTAATGTAGTTAACCTAAATTCGTTTTGCAATCAACCAGCTTCAGCCTGTTCAGCAGGAGAGACTGACAGTTAAATGTTTTAGTGTCCCCGAGTAATTCATCCCTCATGAGGTTTCAGTTCTATGAATTTGAAAACAGGATCAATCTTTTCATAGACCTAGTCTCCCCATTTCACTTCTCTTCCTCCCATCACCCATCTGACTGTGGTTTTATATGGGAATGGGGAAGGCCTAGCTTTTAGCCATTTTTATAGTAAAGATTATTATATCTTGTTCTCAAAGTGACAAGAATGTTTTTGTACTATTTTTCTGCCCAGCATTTTCAGATTATGTGTTTGGCCTTTTTACCCCAGATGATTAAAAGAGCTTCAGATTAGTCTGCAGGGTTTCTCAATCCACATAGAGATGTATTTCAATCCATATATTTCTACATTACTGTAGCCATGCTCCTCCAGAACTACAATGAGGACAAGAGTCTGTGATATGCTTTTTCATACGTAAGATGGGAATGGAAACTCTGAAGCAATCCTTCATTTCCTGAAACACTGAAGATGTAGAGTTTGAGGATGGTTTTTAGTGTGTTGATCCAACGTGCACAAAACCTATTAAATAGTTACTTTTTCCAGCCAGACTTATATTTGCAACCTCATTTTCCTTAAAAATGGTCTCTGTTTGCCTGAATTGACTTCAAGGATACATAAAGAAACAGTTGGCACCTACTACAAGGGTAGAGTTCACATAGTATCCAACAAAACAGTCCCAATCCCACATAGAAGAAAACAGGAGAAAAAGAGCCCACCAGTGCCATACACTTAATGGGTTAGTGCTGGCCAGAAAACTGGACCAGTTGTTGTATTGTTCTTAACTTTCTTTGAAAAACTTTGTAAAAATATCTCTCTTTTACCCAAAACCTTCAGGAACTTCAAGCACAGACAGTTTTCTAAAATAAATTATCATGTTTTCCATGGAGAAACATACATTTTAATTTAAAATTATTAAAATCATCAAAATAAACTATCTAAATTGTTTATTGAAAGTGCCAGTAATTTTTACAGGAAAAAAAAATGCAAGTGGATTTGTTTGTATTGCTGTTACATTGCATCCAATTTTCAAATCCTGTAACTTTTCAAACTCTCTAGATTTAGGACTGATATCTTATCTCTGGATCCAAAATGAAGATATCCCAGGTGCGGATCTGCTGCCTACTAAGCAGCAGAAGCCCAGAATCCAGCCACCTGAAACAGCTGGATAATATATAGTCAGCAAGACCTTGGTGGCATGGAAAAGGAAGGAAAACCACATTTTGTGAATGTGGTCTTTGCCAGTGTGCAGGCTCACACCTCATTATTCACAGGCACAAAGAGCATAGCTCCCTGACTCCTAGAAAAAAACCCAGGTTCTAGGTAGCAGTGCCATTTGAAGTTGCTCCTGACAATGAACAATTCAAAAAGTAAAACACTGATCTGCCGTCCTGCTGTCCAGACTGACAGGTAGAGCCCAGTATGATGTCACCAGCAGAGTGGTTACTGGCTCAGCACTGGGGCTCACGGGCCCAGTCAGGGTCGATGGCCATTGCATTAATGTTTTGCATATTTGCTATAGATACTACAATATAAATTGCCCATGACACTTGGAGCTGTGCTGTGATGTATAGATGTGCTCAGGTGGACAAAACATGATATTAATTGTGCCTATAAAATAGTCAAAATGTAAAGAAAAAAAGAGTCTGAAAATGATACTTCCTATGTATAGTTTTATATGTACCATATAAGTGCCCATGTGAGAAGCCACAGAGCAGTGAACAAATGCAATTTATTATTCACATCTGACTGCTTTTCTTGAATTCTGGTCATTAATCTATCTTCTCTGGGATTACTTCTAAATGTTTCAAATTCTACCTAGCTTTCAACGAATGGTTTAGGAACAAGTTTTCCAGCTCCCTCTTCAAATGTAGGCTTTCTTCCATATAATTACACTTTCCTGAGGTCTGGGATATGTAATATTTGGTTCTGGAAGAGTTGAAGACATAAAATTCAACACAGTACAACTCATTCAGCCTGCAAATTTATGCTGCATTGCACAAGAAAACTAAGAATCACAATTAAAACAGACCTAAGCCTTCTTATTTATTTCTTTTCTCGGTGCTATATTTTAGGTATAAGCTAAAGAATATTAAAAAAAAAGAAAAAAACCCAGGTTCTAGTCTTCATGGAAAAACTAGCATCATTTAAATAGCTACCAGAAAACTAGTCATTGAAACCTGTTTGGCTGGATACCTGGTACTAAGCAAGTCTGCTCAGATTGACAGTCTGCATTGCAACATTCCACAGTGCTCTAAAAGAGAATAGACCAGAAGAACATCATTATGTTCCTGTGTTATTTTATAGTGCAGTCACTCACATCATCTCATTTCCAAATCAGTCTGACAGAGCTATGAAAGGTAAGGAGAGGGGCAATAGGGATCATCAGTAGCTCCCATATTAAGGATGACCCCAGCAGACTGAATCTTCATCCTGGAGAGAAACATATGACAAAGGTCTGCAAAATCCTAGGTACTACAGAACAGATTAAATAGGTCATGAGACTTATTATTTCTCATAAGAACTAGAGTTCCCAGTGAATTTATCCAGAGTAATTTTAAAAGCAAGCAGAGGGAAAACCTTTTTTATGCAACACAGAGTAGCATCACAGTATTTGCTGACAGCCTGTGGTGAGAGTCAGCACAGGAAAAAGGGTTAGGAAGTTATTGACTGAGTGTACATTGGATAGGTGGCACCTCTGTATAATCATATGCATGCAGCTCTCATCTCCAAAGTCTCAAAGCAGCTGATTTCTGTGAGCTGAAGAGCATAGCAAATTCAAGGTCACTCTGTTCGCATCCTTATCCTGCCACCCTTTTCCTCACCATCCATCATGGGTCATGATTAGAGACGGGGGAAAGATTTCTAGACTGACCCAAACAGCAGTGTTTAAGACTCAGAATGTATATTCATTCAAATGATGGTAAAATTACTTTGCTGTAAAGTGTCTGAACATAGATGGAAGGATAACCCAGCAACCACTCTGGAAAGGAATGGAAAAGAGAGCTTTTAAGTTCCTTTTCGCCAACTCCTCTGGGGACAGCTTGACTGTATAAACGTACTTCAGAGGGCACTGGAGATTTATGTTAGTGCACCTGCATCACTTCCAGGTAACATGGCATACACTTATGTACAGAGCATATGTATGCAGCATTCCATTGGGATGAGCTGGTAGCAGCGTCTGGCTTGGACAACCTAGAAACAATTATAAATTTTATATCACCATCCTATAAAAACATATAAAATAGACCAGGTGCAGGAGAAGAGGGAGAGGAAGGGGCAGGCTTTTATTCCCAGTTTCCAATCCAGACAGCCATCAGCAGAAAACTCAGCAAGCTGCAGATTTGAAAACTGCTATTTCTGCTGGCTGAGCTGCCAGGAGGACTCCCACCTCCTCCACTCAGAGGACAAAGTTATTCCATGCTTTACCCTGCTCCTCCCTCTCAGAATAATTCAATGGCGCCCATGTGTACTGTAAAGTTGATAAAGCAGGTGGGCTGGTGAGGTTGAGTAACCAGAGAGAGGTATACACAAAGTGAGTTGGCTGATGGCTGCTATTGCTCTCGTTTTCCCAAAAGTCAGTGGAGGACAGTTAAAATAAGACTGACATGATGGTGAAAGAGCGATTACCCTGTTTTCTGCCAGCATCCCTGGAAATGCAGCTCATAAAGCGTACTGAATCATATGAAAGTGTTCAAGGATTCAACAAGAGACAGGAAAATTAATCTTTTCCCCATTGGCATCTATTTTTGCTATAATGATGAAACCATACTTTTTGAGCTCTTCTGAAAGTTAAAGAGTTTTATTTAAAGAGGACCTGACACTGCAAACCAGTCATGTTGAGTAACATTTCAAGGGAATTTTGCTGTGACAGCTTGAAGAAAAATATATTGTTTTGCTATGAATCAGGCCAGCAGAACAGGTCTTTCAGCTTTTGTTACTGCTATTGCAATTTTCAAGCTGGCAATCAGGGGCAATATGAAGTGTCAAGTAAAATACTTTGTATCCCTTATTCAACAGTATTGTAGAAACTGCATGCCATGCCAGTTTAGGAGACCCGTTTCTTGAAGTAAGAAAAGGGTTATGATAATATACTTTGCTTCCACCTGTAAAACACCAAACTCATGACACTACACTGTTGTGGAAGCAGAAAGCTGAGAGGTTGCACAGCACAAAGCTGCCAAAATTATTCCTTTAAAAATCCATCTTCTTCTGCTAACACCTCTGCAGTCCTGCACCTCCAAAATCCAGAAAAAATAGAAGCAGTTTCATAAAGGACTCTTCTTTGCAGGTCAGGTGGAGGTGCAATCCAATGTTCCCTTATAGACTGCTGAAGAAATGTGGTCACAAGCAAGAAAGCTCTCTCCTTAGCTTTTTTTCATCATCATCATGGCTAGGCTCCACGAACCAAGATTTGGGCAGGGCTCTCCCCACGTGGGTGTGTCCTTCAAGCCTGCACAATGGATTTTTTAGGTGAGGCACAGTGTGCGCAGAACTGGTCCCACCCTTTAACTCCTAAAGTTCATCTGCCACGGCCGAGTGAGCTTGGACAGTGACAGGGAAGTCCTCAGGACCAGAGCCTACAGCCCCCAGTATTCCCGGGAGGTCTCCCATCCAAGTATTAACTGTGGCTGACCCTGCTGAGCTTCCAAGATCTCATGGGATTGGGCATCAGAGCGGCATTTAACTGCTCTTTTTAAAGACTAAATAACATTACACTCTAGAAGCAGAAAACCTTAACACAAATGTTCTGAATGTGTGTTATTTCTTCTAAAAGCATCCCGTAAACCATACTGCCTTTTCCTATAATGCTTCAAGGAGGCGTCTCAGTGGCCATCTCTTGTGCAAGGGAACCAGGAAAGTTTTGGTTGGTATTAACCAGGGCAGTGGTGGTGGCAGTAGGAGTACCATGCTTGGGTTGCAAGAGGCCAAATGGTGGGGCTGACAGAAAAAGTCTCTAGTGCAGCATAGGAGACAGTGCTGCTGCTCTGCTTGGTTCTCAAGGGCAGGACAAATTTATGTCTGCTCACCTCAGCCCCATGGAGGGAAAGTAAAAAGTCTGAAGCACCGCAATAAGAACTTATTTTCAGACAACACATTTCCTTATGGGCAGACTATAGCTCTGTCTTCTTTAGTGTCTTTGGTGCTTGTGACTAGAAAAGTCTTCATCACAAGGTTTTTAATGAAAGATAGGCTTTTCTACAAAATTTAGAACAGTCACTGTTCAGCTTATAAATACATGGAGCAACTGATGTGTTACGATGCTATCCATGCCTCATCAAGCATTAATGTATTCCTTGTAAACACATATTCTTTATTTGGTTAGGACGATAACAGTGCCATGTGCCAGCCTCACCATTAAATCCCAGTTCTTCTACTTGTAATGGGCTGTAACAGATGTTTTATCCTCAAAGAATATCCTTCATTCTATTTTCTGTGCTGAACACCCCAAAAATCCTACATTATTGATCTGTATCAGTTTTCCCTCATTGCCTTTCAAATTACCACACAGAAAGAACTTCGCTGCAGACACGTGAATAGCTGTTGGGAGGTGAGTGATTTATATCCTGGCACAAAAATGACTGAGAATCACATCAATGATTTAAAATGTAGCCAGTGGCAGAGGGAAGAGGGGGAGAGGGAAAAAAAAAAAAGAAAAACTCATAAATTGCAAACACATCATCATAAATCTCCCCCAGAGTATAAACATCTTACACTTTAGCAGCCTACACTAGGGCTGTTTCAGGAGCTGGATGTGCCACCTCTAATCAGGGCAGCCCCACACCCTCAACTGGGCTGCTGCCAAGGCTAGGCTTACAGAAGTACAGGTCCAGGAATGGTTTTAAGGGTCACACCAATCCTCCATTCAAATGCTATCTTAGCCACAGAAGTGCTTTATTAAGGCATCAGGAAACACAATTTCTACTCAAACCATTAATCCCATGGAAATGCTTGGCTGATTGCCAGAGCTGAGGGTAGGCCATGAGCTCTCTGCAACTGCCTCTTTTTTTACCTTGTTTTACGCACTATGAAGTAAGATCAGAAGAAAAAAATATATTGGAGTTTATTTAGTTTAATTTTATTTGGTTCTTTCAAGAATAACTGCACATACCTTCCAAAGACTACTGTGTGTAGCTCAGCCATGGGTCTAATAAACTTATGCCCTCTTCTAATGGCCTACAAACAAGATGCATAAACTGACTAGCAACTGTAGATCTGGCACAAGTGTCTGACCTGTTCACCTGAAATCTTGTGTAGCTTGGCTTATGGCACAGTTTATTTCCAGCCTGCTTTCTAGGAAGCTGGTCTTTGATTGAAAGCATAAGGTTATAAAACCTTGTCTTTAAAACATGTAAGCCATCAAATCAATTGGGACATATCGCCCCGTGCTGTACATCACCCTGTGGGTAAGACAAAGTTAGAATGTGCCATCAGGCAGGGAAGGGGGTCTCTTTCTGTTCTTTTAATAGGTTTCACTGAATAAAGCTTCAACTGAAATTGAGAAGCTGAAAATCAAATAAAAATTACTCTTATCACAAATTAAAAAAAATCTATATTTCCCTTAACATTATTTAGTGAGAAGAAGGTCAGCAGAATAAGCCCAAAATAAATATATTCAAACATACACAGGGAACATCTGTTGATAAACTGCACTGTAATTTTATTTTATGTTCTCTTATAAAATTGTGGGTTTCTACCTGCAGTAGTTTGGATGTATGCATTTACTAGCAGCAACATTGTATCTCACATCTAGACAACTTTGTGGACATCAGGTGAGAAGTTTCTCCTTTGTGTGCTTTTTGATTCAGAAAAAAAAAAATCTGTGTTTAGTCTATTAGTGCTTTCAGCCAAGATGTTAATAGATTTTCAGTGGTTACTCCCCTCATTTTCTGATTCTTTCTTTGACTATACAGAGCTAAACAGCAGTATTTGTTCTATTCTGGTGATAGACAGGTAAAAATTCTACTGACCTTGTTTGTCAAACATATTTTCTTCTGAATATGCCATGCTGCTTTTACTATGGATTTGTATGAGATGAGTTTTCATTCTGCATAGAAACTACAGGTCCTTAACCATGTGCTCTTGATACTTAGGTGAATTATACACTACAGAGGAAACTGCATCCTCTGTCATATGCAGTCTTATATATTGCAATATTGTCCTGGGTTACACAAAAACTCTGGTATCCACATTAGCTTTTCTCCAAATAAGCCTTTTTGACTTTTTGGTGTTTTGCCTTCTTTAAAGAGACTGAACTGCTAGTGATTAATTACTCAAACATTTGACCACCTGCAATGACTATCCAGGTGTTGCAAGAGACTGGACTATTGGTGCTCATAGCTCAACCAGCAGTGTGCTTTGCTGACACTGTGCAGAGTGGCCACCCAGGTCATGCAGGTCATGTGCTGACGGTGTGCACATCCCACACCTCAGCTACAAGCTGGGTGTTAAACAAGATAAGGAAAGAGATATCTGCTGAGATGAGGTAGTACTTCTTTTCTTTCCACAGAGGACTTGGCTGTGGTAAGTCCCCTCCAGGGAAGCATGGTGACAATTCACACATAAGCCAGAAGATATTCATGTCTGCTGATGGGTCATAATGGATCCACCTGTGCTGGCATAACAGGCAGCTGTAACATCTTAGAAGGGTGTCGCAGACTCCTGAAATGCTCTGTGATCCAGTACTACAGAATCCAGTGTAGAACTCCCTGCCCCAGGGAGGGTATCAGGGTCATTTCCGCCTAGCCTAAGCTGAATAAAAGACCACACCTGGACTTCACACAACACTGATTTTTCTTCTCTCACCAGAAAGGACTTCCCTCACCACCTAGGTCTTACACCACCACCTCGACGGATCCAGACCTCAACCAACTACTTCAAAGGGGACTACAGCTACCACTCCATCCAATTAATATTGAAATTGTGAGAACCAAGTCTTGTCTCTGGACCCAAGGGTGCATTGCAAGTCCTTCCAGTCACTCCAGGGGTGCACAGCCCTGCTCCAACTGCCTGTACCAGCACCGCAGCCTCACTCTGGCACCACACAGGTGTCTGCCAGTATCAAATCCCAGCTATCTCTCACTTCTGGACAGCGCTGACTCTCCAGCTGTTCCTGTCAGGTTTGGCAGATGCGTAAGAGATGAACCATGTGGAAGGGTGGCCATCCTGCCTCTGTCCTGTGACCACATGTGGTGATGCATGGAGAAGTTCATAAGAAGACTGTTTTGTACCCTGCTTTTGGGTTTTGGAGTGGGTTTTATGATTGTGAAATTTCAGCTGCTGTTGTAGGGAGAATACTATGGAATCTTAATACTGGTGATTTTGCACCACTGTGAGTTTAGACAGATTTCAGGTAAACCCCTAAACTAATCTGTTAAATTACAACAATAAATATTTTCTTACAGAGGGAAAAAAAAAGAACTCAGAAGCCACTGTGGGTACTTTCTAAACAGAAAACAGTGGCAAACCTTAGAATAAACCATATATTCAGCAAATGCAATTCAGGAAATCAATTGTATCAAAAGCTGCTTTATGGTGCTACGTCCTGAAATTATGACCCTGCTAAAGTCAATGATTGTTTTGCCATTAACTTCAAGTGAGTTGGGATTTCATCTTCCTGGCCTTCGTACTAGAGACAGAAGTCTGCTGGAGGAAATAGGACCAAAAGAATGCCACCACAAAAACAATACAGGAAAGCGGTATGTAAGCAGAGCTGCATCAGGTGATAGCTCAAACACCTAGTCTATAGAAGTTTAGGTGCTGAAAACAAGTGCACAAATGTTGAGGAAAATAAAAGGACAGTTCTGCTCTGAAATTTTCCTTGGGTTTCAATAACACCTCAGTATAGGAAACAGGACTAAAATTTTCTTAATACAAGACCAGAGGTTCTCATTTTCTGCTAAAGCAGCAGAGAACAGGAATTTCCATCTTGTTGGCCTACTGAGACATACAGGGATGTTTATACTTCGTGATGTGAACCAGCTGTTAGAAAAAAACTCTGGGAAAATGCTGAAATGGACCTCGGAGGAGATCAGCACTGGGAAGCAGCACGGTCCATACATGACAGACTTGTTGCTGGAGTTTAAAAGCTATGTGTTTTATTGTACAGGGGTTTGGTTCAGAAAGCTTTCTGTATCCCCTCTCCCTGCATTATTATCACCCCTCTCCCCTGTCCTCCCCTGTCTTCTCCAGAGGCTTTATTCTCTGATGAGTCACCATGTGCTCATTAGGTGTGGGCATTGCCTCTCCCTGGGCTGGGATGGTCCTGCCCGGGAGGGGCCCCTGTTGCCCGGGCATGCCCCCAACGATCTGGGATGAATTGGGGCTGCACCCTCCAGTCCAAACCAGAGCTGCACCATCCCTGGGGCCACTCTGCCTCATTTTCCTGGAGCAGTCTGTGGCAGCATGGCAGCCACTCCTGCTGGGTTCACCTCCTGTCCTAACCCTTTTGGTTTTCGCACCTGTCTATCCCGAGCCCCTGGGTTTCTATTGGGTCTGATCACTCCATTTTCCCTAAAGCACACCCTTCTGCCCAATTCTTACCCAATGTTTTCCCAGTTTCAGCACCTTTCCCTTGGGACCCTATAAAAGCCTTGTGATTTCACAATAAATGGAGTTTTGCCACTCGTCTTACAGACTAAACAGACCTCTTTCTCAGCACTCTTCAGCTCTGGAGGACTGGTGGGAACCGTCCCCTCCCCACAGCGTCGCAAAAAACCTTTGGTGTGAGTGTGGCACAAACTCTTTTTTTGCCAGCACAGACAAAAAGCTGTTCATCTTTCCATTTTTTTCAGGGATCTAGCAAGGGACCAGTCCAAAAAATGAGCTCTGTACCATTATCTTCTGTCCATGTGAATGGAAGTTATGATAAATATAAGCAACATACTATAAACTAGGAAGTTCTATTAGGGTAAAATATGCCTAGAAATCATCACAGGCAGAGATGGGGAAATTTTAGCATCTCATACTTCCAGTTCCATCCTCAGTTCCACAGACCAAACTCCCTCTAATAAACACAAATGGTTTCCAAGTGCTGCTGCTTACAGTCCAGATTTGTTCCTAAGTGTTGCAAGTCTGAAAAGGAAAATTATTGTGATATAAAGTTCAATAGGTATGTTTTACTGCAAGGAAAACTTTATCATTTGCATTTTTTTTCCAATTTGAAGAAAGGAAGGAGAGAGGAATAGTCATCATAATTTAGGAAATATAATGAGAAAACAATATTTAGGGCAAGTCACTTGTGTCTGAGAGAGGAAAACCCTGGGCCAAAGGAAGATTCAGCCTTGCAGGAGAGATAGCTCAAGGCAGCTGGGGTGTGACAAGTGGGAGAGCAGAGCTCAACCTAGAAAAGAGTCTCTGGGGAGCTCAGAATAGTAACAAAAACAAATACACATGCTGTATAAAGAACATCATGTATGAGGGTATCTCAGCTATGTGTCTAAAGAGCCCAGAAAGTGCAAAAATGAGGAAAAAAAGTGTTGTTCTGTTAGCTGTGGTTTTCCTTTAAACATTAATGCATCTCAAAAATCAGCATTTCTTACAGTTTCTCCCAGTCGTTAGCAATGGATGCCAGGAATGCAAATGAGCAGCTGCCCTTCCCAGCCCCTCTTTTGGATTTTACATAGTTGAGAGAATCTTTAGACCTTAGAGCATATTTATTCTTTGATTTCTTTTTCTAAAACAGACTCCAGCCTGGGTAAACACTGAAGAGGGCATGGAGCCAAGTGGTTAGCCTACATAGGCAGCTTTTTGTTTCTCCAGCCTTCATTCAGGCTTACAGCTGAGCAATTATGAGGTAGTGGATGCACTCTAGAGAATCGCTTTCAACCTATGCAAAGAGAGCTGAAATCTGTGGAGTTTCCTTCTCACATCCAGATTCAACCAGTTCATTTGTCCATATATAATCTCAGATGACCTGGGCAACCCATTGAATAGTCTGTCAAAAGCACTCATCACCACCACCAATGTCCCACAAGGTCCAGATCTGATCTTAGAGCACTTTATGGCAACGCAGGGTTTCCTCCAATTTCTTTCAATATATAGCAAGTTGAATCATAATGATGAGGTTAAAGCATTGGCACTCAAAGTTCATGGTCTAAAAAAAACTTCCAAAAATTCTAAACCTTATCATTTAAACAAATTTCACTTAATATCAAAATATTTAAAACTTGCCTTACTCTTAAGTGTGTGGGTATTTCCACTTCTAGAATTAATAACATATAGATCAATGGTTAATCTAAGGGCTAATCCAGTGGCTAGACCATGTGGTAAAGATAGATGAATCACTGGTTCAGGAGCAATCTCAGATAAGTAACTTTTTATACCATGCCTCACCTGTCCCATTGCCTTGAGCTCAAACAACCCCAAGTCACATTCATAATTTCTGTCCATTTGATAGCACTCAGCCCAAAGTCTGGAGAGAACTGAGAGAAACCATAAATACTGATGCGCACCTAAGTACATAACCCACATAAGTGCATAACCCACATTATAGAGATAACCTCTACTTGTCCTACAGAAGACTTCATAATTGAGAGTAACGAAATATAAACAAGATAATTGGCTTTTCTTAAATTTCAGGTTCTTGATTTTAGTAATTTAAATAATTTTGTTGAAATTTTACTCTCTGGTTTTCGGCATGACAGTTCTGTATCTACAGAGCATTTTCTATGCAACAGTGCTGTAGCTCCCTAAAGTCCACAGGAGGGCCAAGTAATTACCCTTTCCAGAGGGATAAAGCTCCTATTTCAGCTTTATTGAGAGTGCAAATAGAAATCCACTGACGATCAAAAGCTGAATTTTGCCTGGCCTGAGTCAATATATGTCTATATTTAGATGGATGAATGAAATGCCCTTGTGGTAAGCCCAGTAATTTTATTTCAATTGTAATGGCCGATTTCAGGCTGAAGCTACTCATAAGTATAGAGGAAGAGACAGCGGTGAGGATTTCATTGGTGACATATAGCTGAAATTGGTAAACTTGGAAGTATCTCTCTCCTCTACCTGAATGACATATAGCACTAGTCATTCTACAAATACTAAAGACAAATATATTGACACTGTCTAGGGTGAGGTGAAGCCATGAAGAGTAGTAAAGTATATGCATCTTTAGCTTCTCAAGTTGTATAGAAGTATGAGTGCCTAAATATGTACCTCTGTTGTTTCAGTTTTGGGAGACTAGGCTTAGTATTATTACACAAGTTTGGAGATAACAGAGAACACAGGGAAGAGAAAATTTACATCTCATTTAATGAATTCAAATCTATCATATATACATGCACATTAAAATATGGGATTAGGACTTATTTTGATCCAAAATAGCTTAAAATAATAAAAAGCACTACATTTTAAATGTTTTATACAGGAAACTTTGCTAATTAATTCTTTCTATGCAAACATGTCTGGTTATCTTTTAGCTTACACAGTAGGTTGAGAAAGATTTAAGCATGGTGTAATAAGATACCACAAAACCTAATGCTGGAAAAACTGTAAGAATAGGGAAGGAAAGAAAGCCAACTGAATTTAACTCAAATATTATTTGTATAATAGATTTTCAATTAAAGTAAACTAATCCTTAGCATCACTGTTTCAATGATTGTACTTTGCTAAGGCTGTGTTTCCTAAAGCCTCAGAACAAAAGGCTACAGTGTTATTTTCCTGCTGTTGTCATGAGTAATGTTAAAGCCACAAACAGTTGATCACAGGATCCTAGAGAGCAAAATGATTTTGGCAAATGTGTCAAACCTAGAATATGTCTCTATGAAATATATACCAGAGGGATAGTCTTCCTGGTTTAAGTTTGAATCCATATTAAGGCAGAGCATTACAATTTTTATTCATCAAATCCTTCCTAGTAGGCTATGCCTTTTGACAGACAAATAATCTTATTTTATATTCTTTTACACTACAATTGATCTGCACATTGGAAGATACCTAATGGTTAGCAGAAGTTAAAAGCTCACATTCTTTAACAAAACTTTCTAGCAATCATTTTTGAAAATTTTCCTCTGGGTAACTGGGTTTAGGTCACAGTGACTGATATATTTTGTCTGAGTTGCTACATCTGCAGTGTATTTAAAGCAAAGGTCCAAGGCCAGTTCAGATTTCCCATCCAATCCTGTGTTCACATGAGAAAATGAAGACTTGGGTTACACTTTTGCACCAGCTCAAACAGGAACACCAGGACCTACGAAGTGGCAAAGTGTGGAGGCATGTCAGAGTCAGAGAATGAAAAAGGAAAAAAACCAAACAGGCTTTAGCTCACTGCCCAGCCTTGGCTTTTGGGGAAGCAGCACAGGTACAGCCAGTCTCAGTATCTCCTTTTCCTCCCTGCATTATTAAATTTAATAGTATAGCTATACTGTTGCAATGCAGTACCAACACACAGAAAGTTCTGGCTGCAATCCCAAAGCACTACAGATGGCTTAGTACTGCATATGGGAGCATACAGCATAGTGTTTTATACCATGGGACATACAGCTCCTGGACTGGAGATAGGAGTATGCCTAAATTTGAACAGAACAAGCCAATATCTGTCTGCTCTGGTCCATGTAGACACAGCCCAGGAACCCTGAACGATCTCTCTGCAGTGGTGCTGAAGAGGCAGCTGCTTTGACTCCATACTTAGACATAGACAGGGAAACAGAGAAGCCTTTGAAATGATAGGTTAATGCCAGAACTGGTAGCAACAGCTATTAAAATTCTTGCCAAAGATTTTTTTCATGCTTGAGGATACACATTTAGCAGAAGGGAGGGGAACAAAGAGAACATGAAAAACAAAATGAAAGAAATTGGGTCATTTTTGCCTTTCAAGAAACAGTGAAAATTATTATTTCTCAGTTTGTTCAGCAGTGCAGGATTGCATCACTTAAACTAAACTGTTTCTAAACAAATATAATCTCGGGTCAACTCTGATGTGCACACTGTTGGATGTTTTTTTATTTGGATGTAACAAGGCAGACAGATAGAAAACTAACTAGAATATGAAGTGAGGAAGAATTGCTAAATGCACCTTCCAGTGTTTCAATTTTTTCTTTCATTTTTGCTTTGATGAAGTTGAGCTCCATTTTGCAAGGGTGTAATAGCAAAAAAGTGTTAGTAAAACTCCTGATTCTGTAGAAACAGTTTTTTTCTTCTGGTGAAAATTGCCTTTTTTTTTCTCCTATAGTGAATTTATCAGAAGGAAAAAGATACAAACCTGGTTCTTATTTGATACCAAAAAAATTATTCTTTTTGTTTTCAAAAAATAACTTTTGGTAGTATTGTCTAGCTGAGACAGTACCAAGTTGGGACACAAGAAAAATCTCTTCTACTCACTTGCTGTCTTCCTGTAAAACAAGTAATTTTATCTCTTCTTTCCCTAGTTTCCTCAACAGCCCAATTTGTAGTGTTTGAAAATCCATTGACAAAATACCTTCATTTTTATTTTACTTTGAGAATCACCCTGAGAGGGTCAGGATGGATAAATGTCACTGGCGGAAAAATTTGCCTTTCATAAATTTGAAAAAAAAAGATCAGTGCTGATGTGCAAATAATAAAGTACAGTCTCTGTTTCAAACCTCAACTGAGATTTTGGCAGCTGGGAAACCCAAGCAAACACATTTGTTTTGAAATGAAACTTGAAAACTAACGAGGCAGATAACTCTAGTGCTATTCATACTATTGCTTCTCACAGCAAAAGATTATTTTGGGTCATAGAACACAATGAATTATACCTGCCTCATATTATAACAGGCATGAAACCCCAAAATACTACATGAATACTCAGAGCAGTACAAGATGCTATCACACATCTTAGTTCAAGAAACTGAAAAATGTACTGTTATTTTCCACTGTGTCCCTTGTTTTACCTATATTTATCAAGAACTCTGATTTCTTACTTCTGTGGAGGTGAGTAAAAACACATTTCTAGCTGGACCTTAGGCCATGAAGACTTTAAGAAAACTTCTGCTCTTTCATCTTCCAGACTCTATCCAGCTGACCTAGGTGCTCAACTTAGGCTGCTCCTTCCTCTTCACCATCTCACAAACAGACCTTCAAGGTTTTGTTCATATATTGGAGCATTTAAGGTGCAAACCTGCACCTGGACAGGGCAGAGTTGGTGGGTCAGTGCTGTTGCTGGACCGGGACCCATCCAGGCTGGGCTTCTGCACAGGGATACAGAGCTCCCAGAAGGGATTCACATCACAGCACCTGGGAACCTGAGAGCTGGGGGGTTCTACAGTGGGAAGAAAAAGGGTAAGCTGACATCACAGGGGGCTCTTCCCAATTCTCTCTTTACCAGGAGAAATGCCTCTGTCCCCTTATTTCTACTGCTTTTAGAAGACTTACTCACAATGAGCTGAAACTCTTGACTATCACCCCTAACTCTTCATGGCACATATTTATGCCCACCAAGATATCTCCTCAGCTCTCTTCCCACACCTATCAAAGGATTATACCCTCTACCTATTCCCACCATGGTGCTGCTTCTGTGTCCCTAGGTGGAAGTTCTCAGCTGAGACACTGCTGATGCTGTGTGGTGGAATGTGCTGGCAGGGGTAAGATTTTGGTGCAGCCAGTGCTGTGGGAGATCTTGTCACCTCATTTAAGCCCTAAGAATGGTATAAATAAGCAAGTTAAAGCTCTAGTGCCCCTGTGAGCTCAGTGTTCCTCCAGCAGATGAGCTGGCTGCAGTTTCACAGTCTGTGACCACCAACACTGCTAGGGGACTCACCCCATCCCTTTCTGTCCTACTCTATGCCCTGAGCCGCTGACTCCCACAGCCACGCTGGCTCCCCTGAGCCCAACACAAACCTTTGTGTAGCCAAACAATGAATCAGACAAGGAAAGAGATTCAGACCAAATTCACAGTGTGATTTAGGGATACTGTTGAGCTGACCCAAGTGGGTGCTGCACAGCTAGTCCTGATTCTCCCCTTCCCAGGCACACATTCCATCCTCCTTCACTGGGCTGGCATGTCTCTAGGTGAACGGACCTAAACTAACAGGAAAATATTCATACTGTTATTTTAGTCATTACTTAGCTGCCAGCAGAACTCCCTGAACTGGCATGCTGCAAGATCATCAGTTTTCTGCACTGGTGCAAGGGCACAGTGGGATGGAAAGGCAGGGAAAAGCAGGATGTCTCCCTGTGGCAGCAGCTGACAGTACAGTTCATCAGCAGACCAATAATTTCACCCTGTGTACAGCCACCACATGTGCTCCTTAACCCCACTCTGGAGCATTGTCCTTCTTGTCTATACTGCATGGTCCCCATGGAAAGGACACATGCAGTGAGCAGGTGGGGATGGGAGGGAGGGAGGGAGGGCGGCGGGGACCCCCCTGCCCCTTCATTTAGCGTTTTGCAGACTTTTGCCGCGGATATTTATTATAACCGGGGAAACAAAGCGACGGTCTTTTCCCATTCTTACAGGATTGTCTTTGTCTAGCTGCTTGTTTTGATGGGTGTAAAACAAATAAGATTAGACTGAGCAGCCGAACTGAAAGCGATAGCTGGGAGGAAAAGCCAATGAAAGGTTGCCGGGGAAACGAGCATAGGGGAAGCTGAGTGGGGGAGCAGGTGGCAATCATGTGGGAATACTGCAAACAGTGTAAAAAAAAAAATCTAAAAAAAAA